>CM038609.1:5827155-5987959 GCA_021533255.1 Ceriops tagal | reverse complement strand
TTTTTTTTCTTTTCCACCGTTGGTCTCTATTCTTTGGCCATCTCTAATTTTCTCCCTCTTCTAATGGCTAGTCTGTTTTTGCCGTGTAGGGTTTCTTTTGTTTTCTCTTGCAAAGTTGTGGTTTTATTTTCTTGCTCCTCCATGTAACTTCAAATTACTCTCTTACCCCTCTATGTGGCTTTACTTTCTTGCACACTTAAATCTAGTTGACAACAATTACAACCCATACAAGGCTGTGGGAACAATAAAGGTAAATCATCTTAAGAAGTATGAAAATTCTACTGTTGATGAATTTGATCTTTAATTGAAAATAAAGGAGTTTGAAGGAAAAGAAAAGGAGTACTTGAAGAGAATTGAAGAGTTAAGCATACTTGAGGTAGAGCAAGGCAAGATACACAAAGACCTTGATGCTAAGGTGATTACATAGGAGCAAGAGATACTGACTTTGCAAGCCAAGCTTCACAAGGCCGAGTTCGAGCTAAAGAAGAATAAAGAAAGCTTTATGCAAGCCATGGAAGTGAAAGGAGAGTCATCATCAGCAAATGCCATCAAGGAGGATTCTACCAAAACATTGGGTGAGTGTCTAAATTATCAAAGACCTCATTCCATAGGGAAGAAAGGACTTGACTACATTGAAAAACTGAGTGTGAAGGTAGAAAAAAAGAAAAAAATTATGTTTATGCCTGAAAGCAGGCACAATGACGTGATGGAGAAGAGAGACCAACCCAAGTTAAAATGGGTTAGGAAAGATATGGTAGGGACTCCCATCCAAAGGAGACAAGCTGTCAAAGATGGAGAGAAAGTTGTCACACCAATTGTTAAAGAAAGAAGACATGAACTTGGTAAAAGAAGAAAATCTAGGTTTGAAGGTTTTTGTTGGAGCTATGGCAAGTATGGGCACAAGGCTAATGTGTGTTGGAATACTCGGCCTATAATGAAGAGGAGTGTGAGGCAAGAGTCTAGGGGAAGACTCTATTAAGATAAGGGATAGTCTCAGGTGGAAAGAAGTCATATTCCATTGAAAAATAGGTTTGATTTGTTGAAAGAGTTCTATGGAAGATGTGAAAGGGTTGGAACATTGCTACCTAGTCAAAGAATGCAAAAGAGAACAAGCCAACCATTGCTGCCCAGTTAAGGAATGCAAAGGAGAACACCTACACATGCTCCCACATTCGGCCAAAGAAGAAAAAGAGGAAGAAAAACATCTATAGTTGTGAAAGTAGCCTTAAAAGCTTCTAAGAAAGAAAAGCCATGGATCCTAGATAGTGGCTGCTCTTCACACATGATAGGAGACTCCAAGATGTTGAAGAGAGTAGCTAAATATGACAGAGGCTCAATCAAATTTGGCAATGATGGTGCCTTGAAGATTCAAGGTATTGGTGCTGTTGAAATAGGTGCAAAAAAGTTGAAATCGAAGAAAGTGCTTTATGTTGAAGGACAATTTTGTGATGATGGACATGAAGTTACTTTTAACAAGAGTGCCTATACAGTAAAGAGACTAAAAGTTGGTGTTGTTCTTATTAAAGGTAAAAGAACACATGGAAACTTGTACCAAGTTTGTAGGAGTATAAACACATGCTATATGAGAACCAAAGCTGAGAACTTATTATGGCATAGATGATTGGGACATCTCGGACAAAAGGGGCTGAACAAGCTATCCAGAAATGAAGCTATGAGAGATGTACCCAAGTTGAGAAGAGAGAGAGAGATATAATTTGTAGCATGTGTCAAAAAGGGAAAATGGTGAGTGCTCCCCATAAAAATGTGGAGATCTAAACGAAGAAGCCATTGGAGCTTATCCACTCGGACATTTATGGGCCTATGAGACAAAGATCAACAAAGGGTGATAGGTATTTCATCTCTTTCTTTGATAATTTTATAAGAATGGCTTGCATTATGGTCTTGAAACATAAATCAAAGGCTTTCAATAATTTCAAGAGGTATAGGAGGCTAGATGAAAACCAGTTGGGGGAAAAAATTAAAAGGCTCAGGATAGATAATGGGATAGAATACACATGCAGTGAATTTGATGATTATTTGGAGTAGCATGGAGTGAAAGATGAATATGCTAATCCCTACATACCTCAACAAAATAGAGTGGCTGAAAGGAAGAATAAAAGCTTAATAGAAATGGCAAGAATTATGTTGGCTAAGCATAATACATCACATGGCTTCTTGAGAGAGTCTATCACTACTGCAGCTCAGGTTCAAAATAGATGCCTAATGAGACCACATATTGAGAAGACACCCTATGAGTTGTGGTATGGAAAGAAGCTAACTGTAAAACACTTTAAAGTATTTGGGAGCCAGTGCCTTATTAAAGTTAAAGGTAAGCATCTTGACAAATTTGATGACAGGTTTATGAAGGCATATTCTTGGGCTATGTACTAAATGGAAGATATTTTAGATGCTACAACAAAAGGTTGCTGAAAATGGTGGACAACTTTGATGTTAAAGTGATTGAAGATAGTACTGCAATGCAATCACAGCATGTGGAAGCTAAAAATGCCATGTATGACAATTGAAGAGAGTCTGATAGTGATGAATTCGAGACCATTCAACATAAGGAAGATGTTGATTCTCAAGTTACAAATGATGAAGAAGAAGAATCAAGGCATTTCCAAATTTATAGAAAAGTCAGAGCTGAAGTTTAGGCCAAAAACATTATTGGCAGAAAAGAGGACTCTATGCAGACTAAAAGAAGACTAGAAGAAGACTAAGGAGTGGTGAACAAACCTCACTGATTTTTAAGGTTGAACCCAAGTTCGTGGAAGAAGCATTAAAGCACAAGGAATGGGTATGTGCTATGAATGAGGAGCTTAACCAAATTGAAAAGAACAACACTTGGTATTTAGTACCTAGACCTAAAGGGAAAAACATCATTGGAACCAAGTAAGTGTTCAGAAATAAGCTCAATGAAAAGGGTGAGGTGGTAAGAAACAAGGCAAGACTTGTCTACAAAGGCTACTCATAAGTAAAAGGTGTTGACTGTGAAGAGACATTTGCTCCGATGGCTAGACTTGAAGTAATTAGAATATTTATGGCCATTGTTACTTAAAGGAACTACAAAGTCTATCATATGGATGTGAAGTTTGCATTTTTGAATGGATAGCTTGAAGAGGAGGTATATATCAAACAACCTGATGGTTTTATACTTGATCATGATGGTTCAAGCGTATGCAGATTGAACAAGGCTTTATATGGCTTAAAGCAAGTTCTAAGAGCATAGTATTCCATGTTGGATATGTGTCTTAAGAACATGAAGTTCAGAAAAGGGAATGTGGATAACAAGCTATATATAAAAGAAGACAACTAGGGCCAGTTAATTGTTGTGGTTTACATTGATGACATAATCTTTGCTACAAAAAAGGAAGCCCTGTGCACTACCTTTGTTGAGCAGATGAAGAAGAAGTTTGATATGTCCAAGCTTGGTGAATTCTAAAGAAGTAAGCACTCCTATCATGGTTGGAACAAAGTTAAGCAAGGATAAAGAAGGCAACATAGTTGATAAGAAGGAATATAGGAAGTTGATTGAAAGCTTACTGTATTTGACAGCATCAAGGCCTAATATTGTTTTTGCTGTAACTCTTTATGCTAGATTTCAAAGTGACCCCAAGGAGTCTTATCTCGTGGCGGCTAAAAGAATTTTAAGGTATGTGAAAGGCACAACAAATTATGGGCTACTTTATGATAGGAGCAGACAACTTAATTTGTATGGGTATATAAATGCAGATTGAGCTGGAAATTGTGATGATAGAAGGTTAATGTTTAGTGGTGCATTTTATTTGGGCAGTAGATGTGTTTCATGGCATAGTAAGAAGCAAAATTCAGTAACTCTAAGTACTATAGAGGCTGAATATGTGGCTGCTACTCAGGCTTGTACTCAACTATTATGGATGAAATAACAGTTTGAAGATATGAAAGTGGATGTACAACTATCATTGCTGATTGGTTGTGATAACCAAAATGCCATTAATTTGTCAAAAAATCCTGTCCAACACTCCAAAACTAAACGTATTGAAATCAAGTACCACTTTATTAAAGAGAAGGTGAAGAAAAATGAAGAAAAGCTAGAATATGTACTGACTGCGGAGTAAGTGGTAGATATATTCATTAAACTTCTGTCAAGAGAGATGTTCCAAAAGCTAAAGCAGACCCTATGTGTTTAGTCAACCCCTAGAGGTTGAGGTATTTTCAAACCCCTTTCCCCTTCCCTCTACTATTATTCTTTGGATTTGTTGTCAAAAGGGGAGATAGTTTGCATAAATCCAAAGAAAGTGTAATACTCATAAAAGGGGGGGAGGGAGTAGCTTGATGGATAAATAAGGAGAACTTGTCAAAGAGGAGAAGTAAACAAAGGGAGTAGCAAGCAATACATGTTTTAGGGGGAGCCAAATGACTATGTGCAGGGGATGTTGTGCACGGTTGGATTTAATGTGTTGCCAATAAATCCAAAGGGGGAGATTGTTGAGCCCATCTTTGATGACTAAATGTTAGATTTGTTGTCAACAACATCTTATATAATTATTTGTGTTGATTTGATATTATGAATGTCATTTAGATATAGTGAGATCATTGGGAGAAACCAGTGATGACAGGTCAACCTTGGCATTGAGGAGTCAATGTTGACCGTGACCCTAAATTTTAGGGGTCAAGATTAACCATTGACTGTTGATCATTGACTATTGACCTTAAATTTTAGGACTTAAATTTGGCCGTTAATTGTTGGGCAACGTGTGGGAATTAACAATAACCATTGATGATCATGTAGCCTTAATCCTAAGGCTCTATAAATACCCCTAGGTGTCTTGTAAAAAAAAAAAAGGGGCTACAAAAAATTGAGTGAACAGCAAAGGCAAAGCAGTCGACCAAGGAGAGAAAGAAAGGGGGCAAGGTAGCTGGCCAAGGAGAGTTAGCAGCCACCAAGGAGAGGCAACAAGGTAGTCGACCAAGAAGGAAAGAAAGAGAGCAAGGTAGCTAGCCACTCACACCAGCAAACCCTCACCAAGACAGCCACCGCATTAGCAAGCCCTCACATAGGTGATAGCAGCAATCGGTCACTACACCAGCATATCCAAGAGGCTTTCCAGCAGACTAACAGCATGTCCCTGCACGTCCAGAAAGGTATACCAGTAACAGCAGACATCCTTGCAGGTCCAAGAGGGTATACCAGCACCAGCAGCATGTCCCTGCACATCCAGGAGGGTATACCAATGGCAGCAACACGTCTCAACATGTCTAGGAGACTTCCTAGCAGTAGTAGCATGTCTAGGAGACTTCCTAACAATAGCATCACATCTAGGAGGCTTCCCAGCAATAGTAGCACATCTAGGAGACTTCCCAATAACAACAGCATGTCTAAGAGGCTTCCTTGCACTAGCAGCACGTCCAAGAGGCTTCCCAATAGTAGCAGCACATCTAGGAGACTTCCTAGTAGTAGCAGCATGTCCAGGAGGCTTACTTGTACCAGTAACATGTCCAGAAGGAAATACTCACACCAGCAAACACCACCAAGGCCGTAGCCATATCAATTAACACCAGGAAGGCAGTAGCCGCACCCATAAACATCACAAAGGCAGCAACTGCACTAGCAAATAAACAAAGAAGCCAAGGAAGACAAATTAAAAGGAGGCAAAAGCAGTGATATGAGAAGATAGCTGTAGTGTGTGGAGAGAGCAGTAGCGGTGTGAGAAAACAATTGCAGCACGTAGGGATAGCAGTAGTAACTCAAGAAAACAGCTGCAGTGCTCAGGGATAGTAGCAATAGCGCGAGAAGACAATTGTAGCACTCACGGATAGTAGTAGTGGTGGGAGCAGACAGTAGTAGTGTGGGTTGATAGCAGTAGTGAGGCGAGTAGACAGTAGCCATGTGATGCGTAAAACCCCAAAAAGACATGGCTTAGGGACCTAACGCACACAAGGAATCAAAAAACAACTAGAAAAGATAAACAAGAGTTTAATAACTCAAACCCTAAACCCACCATTCAAAGGAACACGAACCTAGGTTATTTAAGAAGCATATGGATGCCACACTCTAGAAAAGAAAGGAATTGGGAGTGATAAGTCGATTGAAATGCCATAAGAAGAAGTACCTCTTAATAAGTTCTTTAGTCCTTGAAGGAATTGAGGGAGAAAAACCCTTACTTTCTATTTCACTCAAAGTTGTCTGCTTCTCCAAAGCTTATAAAGGGTGCCTATTTATAGGCTAAGATAGCAATCCTAAAGAGGCACAAATTCCTACTTAGGACAAATCCTTATTTTGGAGGAATTCCTAATTATGGACAAATTCCAACATAGACAATATACTCCTATTTAGGAGTGAATGCTATTACTTAATCTGACTATTAAGTATTCTAATTATATTAATTAGGCCTGGACTCTTTGTCAAACTTAAATTCGCACAATTTGAAGCTTGGTTGGCCTGAATGTCTTCATTCAGCCCATTTAGTGCTTCTTCAATCTTTTTGGCTCTAGTTCATGTTATTGGGCTTTCCGGAATGTGTAATGGACCTCTTACATCTATTGAAGCTCTAGTTCATGTTATTAGGCCTTTTGGGATGTGCAATGGACCTCTTGAATCCATTGAAACCTTCCACCCATCATCTCTACGATTTTCATCATTCCCCCTATCCTCAAAAGGATTTGTCCCCGAATCATCACCTACATCAAAATGGGAAAGATTAGAAACGTTAAATGTTGCACTCATATTATACTCACTAGGAAGGTCCAACTTATAAGCATTGTCATTAATGTATGCTACAACTTGAAAGGGACCATCTCCTCTAGGTTGTAGCTTTGAATGCGTTTAAGCTGGAAATCGTTCCTTGCGCATATGACCCTAAACCCAATCACTAGGTTCAAACACTGCCTTCTTTCGTCCCTTGTTAACATGGGATGTGTATTGCTCAATTTGTTTTTCAATATGTTGCCGCACCTTCTCATGCAATTTTTTTATCATGTCAGCCTTGCGTTCACCATCTAAGCTTGCATATTCATTGACAGGTATAGGTACCAAATCCAAAGGAGTTAACGGATTAAAACCATATACAATTTCAAATGGAGAGTAATTAGTAACAGAATGAACACTCCTATTATACGCAAACTTAATATGTGGTAAACAATCTTCCCATGTTTTCAAATTTGTTCAAATAATAGCACGCAAAAGAGTAGAAAGAGTTTGATTAACCACCTCAGTCTGCCCATCAGTTTGTGGATGACAAGTAATTGAAAACAATAACTTAGTACCTAACTTACGCCACAAAGTCTTCTAGAAGTAGCTTAAGAACTTTGTATCCCGGTTTAAAACAATGCTTCGTGGCATGCCATGCAAAGTACTACTTATCTAAAGAATAAGTTAGCCACATTGTTTGCATCATCAGTTTTATAGCATGGGATGAAGTGTGCCATCTTTGAAAATCTATCAACAACAACAAATACAGAATCCCTACCCCTTTTTGTTTGTGGCAATCCTAGTACGAAGTCCATAGATAAATCAACCCAGGGATGGCTAGGTATGAGTAAAGGGGTATATAAGCCATGGGGTAAAACTCTATATTTAGCCTGTTTGCATGTTATGCATTTCTCACATATTCTCTTAACATCTCGTTTCATGCGTGGCCAAAAGAAATGTTCATTTAGTACATCTAGGGTTTTCCTAACTCTGAAATGACCCATTAGACCACCCTCATAAGCTTTTCTTACAATTAACTCTCTCAAAGAACTCATAGGCATGCATAAATGATTTTCCCTAAATAAGAAACCTTTATGCCTATAAAACTTCTCAAAGGCTGACGTTTCACATACTCTATACACATTAGCAAAGTTAAGATCATTCACATATAAATCCTTAATATGTTCAAGTCCTAATAAGTTTGCAGTAAGTGTAGAGATAAGGGCATACTTGCGAGATAATGCATTAGTTACCACATTTTCCTTACCTTATTTATATTTAATGATGTAAGGAAAGGTCTCAATGTATTCAATCCACTTGGCATATCTTTTGTTCAACTTTCCTTGTCCCTTCAAGTGCTTCAAAGATTCATGGTCAGTATGGATGACAAACTCCTTAGGCCAAAGGTAATGTTGCCATGTCTCCAAAGCCCATACCAATGTATACATCTCTTTATCATAAGTAGGATAATTATGGCTTGTGCCACTTAGTTTTTCATTAAAGTAAGCAATTGGATGCCTTTCTTGCATCAAAACAGCTCCAATGCCAATACCTGAAGCATCACACTCAATCTCGAAAGCTTTTGCAAAGTTAGGTAAAGCAAGTAAGGGTGTAGAACTTAATTTTTCCTTGATGCAATTAAAAGCCTTGTCTTGGTCACTACCCCACCTAAAACTCATGTTCTTTTTGATAAGGTCAGTAAGTGGTGCAACAATGGTGCTAAAGTCCTTAACAAAGCATCTATAAAAACTAGCTAGACCATGAAAGCTACGTACATCATTAATTGACTTAGGCGTAGGCCAATCTCGAATTGCCTTAACTTTTTCCTTGTTAACCTCAACACCTTTAGCACTGACAACATAGCCAAGAAATGTGATTTGATTAGTACAAAAGAAACATTTCTATAGGTTAGCAAACAATTTCTCAGAACATAAAACACTTACAATAGAACGTAAATGACCAAGATGCTCTTCTAGGGTTTTACTATAGACCAAAATATCATCAAAATACACAACTATAAATTTACCAATTAATGGATGTCAAACATGATTCATTAGTTGCATAAAAGTGCTTCGTGCATTAGTGAGACCAAATGGCATAACAAGCCATTCATACAAACTGTACTTAGTTTTGAAAGATGTTTTCCACTCGT
This sequence comes from Ceriops tagal, assembly GCA_021533255.1. Taxonomy (NCBI): domain Eukaryota; kingdom Viridiplantae; phylum Streptophyta; class Magnoliopsida; order Malpighiales; family Rhizophoraceae; genus Ceriops; species Ceriops tagal. The sequence continues at coordinate 5,979,137 of CM038609.1, read as the reverse complement.
CTCCCTCTCTCATCCTAATCTAATGATATCCACTTTTCAAATCAATCTTAGAAAAGACACATGAACCATGCAATTCATCCAACATGTCATCTAATCTAGGTATGGGGTGACAATACTTTACAGTGATTTTGTTGATTACTCGACAATCAACACACATCCTCCAATTCCCATCTTTTTTGGGTACAAGTAGGACAGCAACAGCACATGGACTCATGCTTTCCCTCACATATCCTTTGGAAATAAGCTCCTCAACCTACCTTTGAAGCTCATTTGTCTCCTCAGGATTACTCTTATATGTTGGTTAGTTAAGGATGAATGCACTTGGGATGAAATCAATTTGATGCTCAATTCCTCTATTAGGTGGCAATCCATTTGGGACATCGTCAAGGAATACGTCTTCAAATTCCTGCAATAAAGCAACAACAACACTAGGCAAAGATGGGTCAAACTTGTTAGTGTTAAAATAAGCCTCCTTGTGCAAAAGTATGATCATAGGCTGTTTGGCATAAAATGATCTTTTGACATCCCTTTTTTTTGCATAAAGACTTTCTCTTTTCTTCTCTTTCTCTTATGTCCTCATGTTTTCTCCTCTCTTTTCTTTTTTATCAATCTCTCTTTTCTATTCACTCTCATTTTTAATCCTCAGTTGATCCTCATAAGCTTGTTGAGGTGATAATGGTACAAAAGTGATAAGTTTTTCATTCATTACAAAAAAGTATTGATTCTTGAAGTCATTATGCATAACTCGCCTGTCAAATTGCCATGGTCTTCCCAATAGAATATGACCCACATGCATAGGTACAACATCACATAAAACTTCATCATGGTACCTTCCAATAGAAAATGATATGAGCACTTGCTTATTTACCTTGACTTCACCACTCTTATTTAACCATTAAAGCTTATATGGCCTAAAATGCTTCACAGTAGGTAAATCCAACTTCTCAACCATAGTTGTGCTAGCAACATTAGTGCAACTCCCACCATCAATAATCATACTACATACCTTATCTTTGATGAGACACCTTGTCTGAAAGATGTTATCTCGTTGTACCTCATTTTCTTCCTTTCTTTGCACATTCAATGCTCGTCTTATAATGAGAGCTACTTCGTTAATCGGATACTCATTCCCATCACTTTCACCCTCTGATGATGGCACAGAATCATCACCTGATTCACTTTCAGTTTCAACATCACCATTACTTCTCAAGATCATTGTACGTTTATTTAGACATTGAGATGTAGTGTAACCCCTACCCAAACACGTAAAACATTTAACATCTCTATTTTTACTTGGTTGGGGTTCAAAATTACCTGTCTCCTTGCTAGAACCCACATTCTTGTTCTTGGGTAGCTCAACTTTGGACTTGTAATTGGCCATCTCATCCCTTTTACTCCAATTTGGCTTCCAAGATGAGGTAAAACTTGAATTCTACCCAAACCATGTGGAGCCTTTTCGTTTAAGTTACCTTTCAACTTTCATTGGCATATGCACCATGTCTTTTAATTCCAGATAGTGTTGTAATTCAACCACATTTGTTACGTCCCTATTTAGCCCTTGTAGAAATCAAGTCATGGTTGCCTCTCTATCTTCTTCTACATTCGCCCTAATCATAGTAATCTTTATCTCCTTATGGTAGTCCTTCACACTTTTAATGCCTTGAGTGAGCCCTTGCAGCCTTTGGTGCAACTCCCTATAATAGTGATTAGGGACAAATCTCTTCCTCATGATAGCCTTTATCTTTTCCCATGTATCAATAGGTCGCTCATGATTCCTTTTCCTAGTCAAAACAAGTTGATCCCACCAAATAATAGCATAATTAGTAAATTCCATTGCAGCAAGCTTTACCTTTTTCTCCTCGGAATAGTTGTGGCAGTCAAAGACCAATTCAACCTCCTTCTCCCATTCTAGGTATGCATCAGGATCATTTTTACCTTGGAATGAAGGAATTGTCATTTTAATACTACCCAAATTATGGTTATAGGTGTCTTGCCTCCCAAATTCTCTTCGATCCCTTCTATTGTTAACAGTTCTAACCATAGTAGTTTGATCGTCAAATTCATCATCTCCTACATCATCTTCATGGTCATAAGCACGTCTTAACTACCTTCTTGCTTTAGGAGTCTCATATTCCTCATGCCTCCTTTGCAACTCTGCTATTGTATTAGCTTGTTCCTCCATCTTCTCCCTCATATCATCAAATCTGGTATTCATGCGCTCAAATTATTGTTGCATAGCTTTGATCATGAAGGACACATCACTACCTCCGTTCTGAGCTACACCTTTATCTTTGGGCATCATAGTATTACTTCTACACAAAATAATTAGGATACCTCACAGAACACTCCCTCATGTGTGTCACTCAAAAGATGGTGTCACATTCCCTCGTGTTTACACTCTTTATGGCTTTTTCTTTATATAAACTTTCATGCTTACCTTTTACCACTCAGATTTCTCCTTTCAGTTTTATAAAGAACTAAACAATGTAAATCAAGGGTATTGATTTTGAACAGAATAAGATAAATGGCATAAAATTGAACAAATTGGAGAACAAGGAATCAAAAACGAAAAAGGATATCAAGGCAAACGAATTTAATGAACTAAACTTACAAAAATCAAGACAAAGGTAATACAACCTAGAGGATAAACTTGGGTAACAAAATAGGAAAATAGATGGTAGAATTTAAGTTAAGCAAGAAAACTTTATTATTATTATTGTGGCCAATATGACCAAACTGTTAACCTTATCAATAACTTGAATTTGATGTTCTCTTTCTTTTGTTCTTCTTCCTTCTTTTTTCTTGTTTTTTTTCTTTTTCTTCTTTTTTTTTCTCAACACAAAACAATAGTAGAATACTTAGATACAGCAATTGGAATTGAAAATAGCACATTTATAAGCTTAAACAAACAAGCAAAGAGAGAAGGATTGCAAACAAAAAGATTTGTGAATTTGAATGGTAATACATATAATAGACAAACTAAACAGAAATAAATAAATCACAAGGTAGAAAATTGAAGAGTGAGTGGAGTCAACTTGATTTAGAACCAGGCTTTGATACCAATTGATGTAGAAAACCCCAAAAAGACATGGTTTAGGGACCTAATGCACATAAGGAATCAAAGAACAACTAGGAAAGCTAAACCAGAGTTTAATAACACAAACCCTAGACCCACCATTTGAAGGAACACGAACCTAGGTTATTTAAGAAGCATATGGACACCACACTCCAGAAAAGAAAGGAATTGGGAGTGATAAGTCGATTGGAATGCCATAAGAAGAAGTACCTTTTAATAAGTTCTTTAGTCCTTAAAGGAATCGAGGGAGAAAAACCCTTGTTTTCTATTTCACTCAAAGTTGTCTGCATCTCCAAAGCTTACAAGGAGTGCCTATTTATAGGCTAAGATAGCAATCCTAAAGAGGCACAAATTCCTACTTAGGACAAATCGTTATTTTGGAGGAATTTCTAATTATGGACAAATTCCAACATAGACAATAAACTCCTATTTAGGAGTGAATGCTATTACTTAGTCTAACCATTAAGTATTCCAATTACATTTGAAGTTCCCAACTTCACCCTAGGATTTACTAGTCTGTGATACTAAGAGGGGGGTTGAATCAGTATCACACCCCTTAAAAACACACTCTGATAATTTAAGCCAAAGTATTCTACTTATTTAATACTCCAGCTCTTGTCAATACACAGGTGTGTGAACAACTTCAAACTCTTCTTAAAAGCAAACTCTTTCTCATATTTGACTAAGGTAGATCTATTGTTACCTACCAATCACAATAGTCCCCAAAGTCACCTTTCACACACCTTGCCTATTAGACAGATCGGATGTTCTTGATTAGGTCTTCTTTAGGTTATGGGTTCGATGATACTTTAGCTGCGTTCACAACTCAATTCAAAACATATAATGTAAATCAAAGGAAGGACACAAGAGATTTACGTGGTTCTATCAATGTGACATACGTCCACGGTGGTAGGGACTCTTCCTCTACCGAGACAATCCACTATACTTGAGAATACCAGTGTGGTACTCTTGATGTTCATAATGTAGTTACAATGGATGTCTTAATCCTCTATTCCTTTCACTATTGCAAATACAAAGCAAGTACAATACGAAGAGTGTCACTTATTGTGTTTACCCTTCTTCTAGCTTGTCTTGCCTTTGTTGAATTGAATAAGCTGCTTCACTGCCGCTTAGAAGTCCACCACAACACTCTCTAACCTCTCTTGAAGAAATCTGGAAATACGTTGAGTTCTTTCTAATGCTTTACCGAATTCCTTCTCTAGGTTGTTTCACGCAACTCTTGCTTTCACTGTCTCACGGCTTCATGGCTTGCACTCACGCTTTTGGTCTACTGTTTCACGTCTCACGACCTGCCCCACGATTCTGATCAGTCATGTTGTTGCATGTTCTAGTCTCACGCTGTCGCACGTTCTGGTCTCACGCCGTCGCACGTTCTGGTCTCACGCTGACGCACATTCTGGTCTCACGCCGATGCACATTCTGGTCTTACGTTTCAGATCTGCACCCGCTTCACTGTTCTCAAGCCTCTCAGATACCAGATCTGTTCTCTTCATCTGTTTCACGGTTCTCTCCTTGTCGTGTCGTCCATTTGTCTCACGCCGTCACAGATCTGCTGTCTGCTCTCCCGGTGGTGTCTCTCTCTCTCCCGGTGGTGTATGTCTGGTCTGGTCTGCTCTTCCGGTGGTGTTTCTCTCTCTTACGGTGGTGGCTTTCTTTGGCCGTATCTCATTTTCTCTCTTTCTACCATCCAGCCGTTCACTCTTTTCCTTTACCGTCCACTCTTCTTTGGTCGTTCACCTATTTGTTGTCCACCCTTGTTCTATTGTCCAGCCATTCACTCTTCTTTGGCCGTCTCTCTATTTGGTCGTTCACCACTTTGCCGAGAGTTCTAGTGTTTCACCATGCGTTCCTTTGCCGTCCACTCTCCTCTTTGTTTTGCCATCCAGCCCCCTATTGCCATTTTGCTCTTTCTGGTGGTATATCTTTCGTCTTGCCATCCAGGCCCCCTTCAACCGTCTCTAGTTTTCTCTATTTTTCTGCCGACAGTCTGTTCTCTTTTTTTTCGTCCCCCCTTTACTTGGTCGTATACCTCTTTTCTACCGATGGTGTAAGGTTGCCGTGTGGTTTTACTTCCTTGCCCCTCCATGTGGCTTTACTTTCTTGCTCCTCCATGTCAAATTACTTGCACACTTAAATCTAGTTGACAACAATTACAACCCATACAAGGCTGTGGGAACAACAATCTCCCCTTTTGTAATTGTTGGCAACACTCATAACAAAAGCCATTATGCAGCAATTACAACTCCCTCTAAATATGCACTCCCCTTTTCTTAATAGCTCCCTCTGCACTGTTGCTTCTCTCCCCCTTTTGCCAACCAATTACAAAAAAACTTACAAAGTAGAGATGGAGGATTCACCTAATTTTTAGGCTTGAGGAGGCATTTGCACAAATAGACTCAATCTGTGCTTTTCAAATAGCTCTGTGGATAAAGGTTTAGTTAGAATATCTGAAATTTGATCTTTAGTGCCAACATACTCTAACTGAATTATACCCTGTTCCACTTGATCTTTGATGAAGTGATATCGGATGTCAATATGCTTGCTCCTTGAATGTTGAACTGGATTCTTGCTGAGATCAATAGCACTTTGATTATCACAAAGTACACTCACTGGTAACTTTACTTCAACATCCAAGTCTACCAATTGTCTTTACATTCATATCACCTGAGTACATGCTGCACAAGCAGCCATATACTCAACCTCAGCTGTGCTCAAAGCAACACTGTTTTGCTTTCTACTTAACCATGCAACACACTTTGAACCCAAGTAGAAGCTGCAGCCGCTGGTTGATTTCCTGTCATTTATACTTCCTGCCCAATCTGTATCAGTGTATGCTCGTAGTTTTACAGAATCCATGACCGGATACCACAAACCCATTTCCAGTGTCCCTTTGAGGTATCTTATGATTCTTTTCACCGTTAACATATGAGATTCCTTAGGATCAACTTGGAATCTGCTGGCAACACACATAGCTTGCATAAGATCAGGCCTTGATGCTGTAAGGTACAGAAGGCTCCCTATCATCTTCTTGTACTCTATAGGGCTTGTACTCCTTCCCTCCTAATCTTTTGTTAACTTGCAGCCCACTGTCCTAGGGGTACTGACAGGTTTGCTATCCTCTATGCCAAACTTTTTCAGCATCTCTTTGGCATATTTCGTCTGAGAAATAAAAATACCTTCTTCACACTGTTTTATCTGTAATCCAAGAAAGTAATTCATTTCTCCAATCAATGACATCTCAAATTCCTCACTTATCTTCTGTGCAAAATCTTGGCAAAGCTCAGAGTAATCCCCTCTAAAGATGATGTCGTCTACATATACTATGGTTATCAATTGACCTTTCTCTGAGTTGAAAATATATAGGTTATTATCAACTGTTCCTCTTCTGAAGTTCAACCTTCTCAAATACGTATCCAGCCTGTTGTACCATGCTCTTGGGGCTTGTCTAAGGCCATACAAGGCATTCTTTAGCTTGCACACGTGTGTCTCATCCTTACTAATTTGTACTCCATCGAGTTGTTCAATATACATTTCTTCTTTCAGGAGCCCATTTAGAAAGGCAGATTTCACATCCATCTGATAAACTTTATACCTCTTATGTGCTGCCAAAGCTAGGAACATTCTAATAGTTTCTAACCTTGCCACTGGTGCAAAAGTTTCATCAACATCTACTCCTTCTATTTGAGTGTAGCCTTTGCAAACCAGCTTGGCCTTGTTCCTCACCACCTTGCCATCTTCATCGTGTTTATTCCTAAACATCCATTTTGTTCCTATGACATTCTTGTTAGTGGGTATTGGAACTAGCTCCCATGTATCATTCTTCTCAATTTGATCCAGCTCCTCATTGATAGCTTTGACCTAGGCTTTGTCTTGTGTAGCCTCTTCAACAGATTTAGGTTCAACTTATGAGAGTAAAGCAATAGCTCCCACAATTCTTCTTCTTGATGTAACTCCTGCTGATGGGTCACCTATGATCTAATTTCCTTGATGAGCACTGGTTCACATTTTCTTTGTCCTTCTTTCTTGCACAATTTTAGCTACAAAAGGATCTCTTTCTTCATCTTCAGACTCACTCTTCTCTGAGTCTGAACTTACTTCTTGTTCCTTTTCTTCAGGTTGGTTTGATTCTTCATCTACATTGAAGTCATCTTCTTCATTGTCCTCAGCTTCTCCATTCTGCATTGTTTTCCAGTTCTCATCTATTCTCACATCACTGGACGTGATCACTTTTCCCAGCTAATGCAGGAAAACTCTATAACCTTTTGTCTTTGCTGAGTATCCCACAAAGATGCCTTCATCAGACCTAGCATTGAATTTTCCCAAGTTTTGATCCTTGTTCTTCACAAAACATGGGCTACCAAAGATTCTGAGATACTTGGCTGTTGTCTTCTTTCCACTCCATAGCTCATATGGAGTCTTATCAGTATAAGGCTCAGTAAGACTCTATTTAGTAGATGTACAGCTGTAAATGTTGCTTCTGTCCAAAATCTTATGTAAAGCTTGGATTCCAGCAGTAGAGTTCTAGCCATTTCAACCATAGCTCTATTTTTCCTCTCTACGACCTCGTTCTATTGAGGTGTTCTTGCTACTGCCATCTAATGGTGAATACCATGCTTCTCAAGGTAATCTTCAAAAGCTTAATTTGTAAATTTAGTGCCTTGATCTGACCTCAATATTTGATCTTCTTTCCACTCTTATTTTTAGTCAATCTTCTGTATCTCTTGAAGCATTTCAAAACTTCTGACTTGTGTTTGAGGTTAATGATGTAGATCTTTCTGGAATAATCATCAACAAACAAGATGAAGTACCTCTTACCATTTAACCCTTTTGTCCTCATCGGTCCACATAAATCAATATGCACAATGTCAAGCACTACTTCAGAACTGAACTCTTTGGTCTTATACTGCTTTCTGGCATGTTTTCCTTTAGAGCATGCTGAGCAAACATACTTTCTCTCTCTCCTAAGGTCGGGAATGTCTCTGATTGCATGAGTAGTGGTCAGCATCCTCATGTTCTTCTGTGTTAAGTGCCCTAGCCTCCTATGTCAGAGTTGATTTTTTCCTTCTTTTGTAAGTAAACAGCTATTTGTCTTGTCCTCATCAATCACATATAAATTTCCAGCTATTCTCTTCCCGATTGCAACAGTATTGCCTTCTTTACTCTTTACTTGGCAACCTGTTTTTGTAAATATCACTTTGCGGTCTTCGTTGCATAGCTGGCTGACAGATGCTAGATTATATCTGAGTCCTTCAACATGCAGAACATCTTTCAGCTTTCCTTTTCTAATATTTACTGACCCCTGATCACTGATGTTGAATGAATCATCATTGCCAAACTTGACTTTGCCTTCTCTTGACTTGTTTAGCTTTGATAATTTACTCTTATCTCTTGTCATGTGTGAAGTGCATCCACTATCAAGGATCCACTGCTTATCCTTGTAGTCAGCCTTTAGTGCAATTTCAGCTATATTAGCTACCTCCCTTTTTGCTTTATATTCTTTCCTTTGAACTAGTTTGAAGATAGTTTTCTCTTTTTTCTTAGCTTTGACTGCACTAATTATTTTTACTGTGCCATCGAGTGCCTTCTCTTGCTTAGGGAGAAGTGTCATGCGTCTCTTGGCATTATGGCCATCTTGTCTGCACCTTTCACACTATTCCAAGTCTGCCAATATGGCAAACTTGTTCTTTGAAACTACTGGTTTGGGCTTCCACCAACAATCCTCATTAGTGTGTCCTTGCCTTTACAGTATGTGCAAGAACTCACGACAAGTGTTCTCCTCTGAGTTTTGTATTGTCTCCCCTTGTATACAGTGTCGTATCTTCTCAAGTTGGAGACATATACTGGCCTTCTCCACCAGCTGTTACTTGCCTTATGAGCCCAAACTTCACAATAAAGACAGTGACCTTGAAACTGCCTCTTATTGGGTCTAATCACAACTTGTTTTCTTTTGTTCATTACTTGCTGTGTAAGCAACATAGCTGGCTTCTTTGCTTGTGTGACTTTCATTTCAGTCACCTTCTTCTCCTTCTTCTGTTTGGCCGTAGCCCTTTGCTGGCTGACCTTCTTTTCTTCATTTTTGTTTGCCACCCTAGGTTGCTCCTTCAAATCCTCTTTATTCTCAGCTATCTTCTCTTGAGTCACAACCTTCTCTTTCAACTTCTGTGGCACATTCTTATTATCTTTAGGCAATACAGCCTCAGATTGCTGCACTTTCTCTTTATTCTTCTTTTCTCTTGCAGAACTTGTTTCTCCTATCATTTCAATCTTCTACACATTCTCTTCACTCCATTTGAGTTGTTGCTGAAGTCTCAGCAACTCTTTCTCCATTCCTTCAATTTTTGAAGTCCTTGAGCCAAGCTCTGTTGTAAGGTCTTCACATATTTTGATCTGTTCTTCAAATCTTCTCTTCAAGTCAATATGTTCAGCCCTTATTTCATCCTTTTGACTTTCAGCTTCCTCAGACTTTGCATCAACTTGTTTTATGTGAACCTCCAACCTTTTTATGGTTCTGCCCCTTCTGATTATCTCCTTTGAAGCTACTTCTAACTTAGCTTCAAGATCTGGTTCTTCTTTATCAACCTTCTCTTCCTCTTCAGAGGTTGAACTACCACCTTGAGCTAATACCATAAAGACCTACTCATCTGATGATTCTTCATCTTCCTCCTCATCAGCTTCTTTTATCTGACTCACATAACTCTTGAATGAGCCTCTCTTCTTCCTTTATGGGTTGACAATCTTCTTACTAGACTTCTTTGATTTGAATGATGATCTTCTCCATCTTGAATTCTACTCATCATCACTATCCTCATCTTCATCATCAAGTTTCACTTTGCACTGAGAAGCAAAGTGTCCAATTTGCCTACAATGATAACATCTCAAGGACAATTGTCCTTTTCCCTTCTTAGACCCCTTTTTGAATTTCCTTGTGAAGTAAGCCAATACTTCACCTTCACTTTCTTCCTCCTCCTCATCATCATCATCCTCACTGGATGATTCTTCCTCTTCTTTTATCTTCAAGTGTTTCATAGCTTTGAAAGTTGCCTCCTTTGATACCTTTAATGTTGAGGAGCTCTTAGTTGACTTTATTCTCATCTTATATGCAATGAGATTGCACTGGAGATCATACAGAGACATAGAATTGAGATCTCTACTCTCCTCTATGGCTGCCACCTTTGAGGCAAACCTCTCAGGTAAAATTCTCAGAATTTTCTTCACAATAGATGAGTCATTCTTGTTCTTCCCATGACTTCTAAGGTCGTTTACAACATCAATAACCTTGGTGAAGAACTCTTGGACTGTCTCATTTTTTTGCATTCTAAGCGATTCATATCTCTCCTTGAAAACTTAAAGCTTGGCCTCCTTCATTTTGTCATCACTTTCATAGACTTTCTGCCATTTATCCCATATCTCCTTGGCAGATTTGCGGTCCATAACTTTAGCATACTCAGCATCTGTCAATGCTGAAATAATGATGTTTGAGGCCTTCCCATTTATCTCAAATTGCTTTCATTCCTCTGGGTTAGGTCTTTACCTTTTTCTGGAGCCACAAAACCCTCCTGTACGGATTTCACCACGTTTATGCCCATGGTTACAAATACCACCTGCATTCTCGCTCTCCACATATGGTAGTTGGTTCCATTGAAGATTAGAACCTTCTTGCTGTAAGTAGTGCTGGTGCTGGTACCAGTGTCCATTTCTCAGTATGCTGAACAAGTTAAAACTTCTGAAATCCTTCAAACTAGTACACCAAGCTGTTAAGCTTCAAACTGGTGAACCAGTGCTTTGATACTAATTGAAGTTCCCAACTTCACCATAGGATCTACTAGTCTGTGATACTGAGAGGGGGGGTGAATCAGTATCACACCCCTTAAAAACACACTCTGATAATTTAAGTCAAAGTATTCTACTTATTTAATACTCTAGCTCTTGTCAATACACAAGTGTGTGAACAATTTCAAACTCTTCTTAAAAGCAAATTCTTTCTCATATTCGACTAAGGTAGATCTCTTGTTACCTACCAATCACAATAGTCCCCAAAGTCACCTTTCAGACACCTTGCCTATTAGAGATGTTCTTGATTAGGTCTTCTTTAGGTTATGAGTTTGATGATACTTTAGTTGCGTTCACAACTCAATTCAAAACACATAATGTAAATCAAAGTAAGGACACAAGACATTTACGTGGTTCCGTCAATGTAATGTATGTCCACGATGGTAGGGATTCTTCCTCTACCGAGACAATCCACTATACTTGAGAATACTAGTGTGGTACTCCCGATGTTCACAATGTAGTTACAATGGATGTCTTAATCCCATGTTCCTTTCACTATTGCAAATACAAAGCAAGTACAATACGAATGGTGTCACTTATTGTGTTTACCCTTCTTCTAACTTGTCTTGCCTCTGTTGAATTGAATAGGCTGCTTCACTGCCGCTTAAAAGTCCACCACAACACTCTCTAACCTCTCGTAAAGAAATCTGAAAATACATTGAGTTCTTTCCAATGCTTCATCGAATTCCTTCTCTAGGTTGTTTCATGCAACTCATGCTTTCACCATCTCACGGCTTCATGGCTTGCACTCGTTTGCCGTTTCATGTCTAACAACCTGCCCCACACTTTTGTTTAGTCACGCCGTTGCACGTTCTGGTCTCACGCTGTCACACGTTCTAGTCTCATGCCGACGCATATTCTAGTCTCACACCGACGCACTTTTGGGTCTCACACCATCGCACGTTCTGGTCTCACGCCAACGTATGTTCTAGTCTCACGTCGATGCACATTCTGGTCTCACGTTTCAGATCTGCACTCGCTTCGCTGTTCTCAAACCTCACGGATACTAGATCTGCTTTCCTCGTCTGTTTCACGGTTCTCTCCTTGTCGTGTCATCCATTTGTCTCACCCCATTGCAGATCTGCTGTTTGCTCTTCCGGTGGTGTCTCTCTCTCTCTTGGTGGTGTATGTCTGGTCTAGTTTGCTCTTCCGGTGGTGTATATCTGGTCTGGTCTGCTCTTTCGGTGGTGTTTCTCTCTCTTACGGTGGTGGCTTTCTTTGGCCGTATCTCATTTTCTCTCTTTCTACTGTCCAACTGTTCACTCTTTTCCTTTGTCGTCCACTCTTCTTTGGCTGTTCACCTCTTTGCCATCCACCCCTATTCTATCATCTAGCTGTTCACTCTTCTTTTGTCGTCTCTCTATTTGGCTGTTCACCTCTTTGCTGAGAGTTCTAATGTTTCGCTGTGCATTCCTTTGCTGTCCACTCTCCTTTTTGTTCTGCTGTCCAACCCCCTATTACCATTTTGCTCTTTTCGGCGGTATATCTTTCATCCTACGGTCCAGCCCCCCTTCAACCGTCTCTGGTTTTCTCTATTTTTTTGCTGATGGTCTGTTCTCTTTTTTTTCGTCCCCCCTTTACTTAGTCGTATACCTCTTTTCTACCGATGGTGTAGGGTTGCCGTGTGGTTTTACTTGCTTGCCCCTTCATGTAGCTTCAAATTACTCTCTTGCCCCTCCATGTGGCATTACTTTCTTACCACTCCATGTCAAATTACTTGCACACTTAAATCTAGTTGACGACAATTACAACCCATACAAGGTTGTGGGAACAACAATATTAATTAGGCCTAGAGTCTTTATCAAACTTAAATTCACATAATTTGAAGCTTGGTTAGCCTGAATGTCCTCAATCAGCCCATTTAGTGCTTCTTCAATCTTTTTGGCTCTAGCTCATGTTATTGGGCCTTCTAGAATATGCAATGGACCTCTTGCATCCATTGAAGTTCTAGCTCGTGTTATTGGGCTTTCTGGGATGTGCAATGGACCTCTTGAATCCATTGAAGCCTTCCACCCATCATCTCTACGGTTCTTATCACAATGGGTGCAAACAGAAGTAGCAATGCATCGGACAGTAGCAACAGTGCATACGAACAACATTAGTAGCGCGCACAAACAATAAAAGTAATGCACATAAATAGGAGCAGCATGAAACGCCCTGGAATGTTCTAGGGGAGGCTAAAGGCTTACTAGGACCCTAGAACATTCCACCTTATCCCACATTGTTCTAGAATTCTCTTAATTATGTAGACTTGTAGAGATCCTTGTAGAATTCTCTAGAGCTTTGATTGTAGCCGTTAGATTAGATGAATCCCAGCCATCCATTTAGGAGGTAGAGTTGTATATAAAGAGGAGTAGCCTCAAGGGTGAAAAGCATCCAATTCACTTGTATTCTCTCTCAATTATAATCTAGTGTTTCTTTTCTCTCATCATTCTTTCTTGTGTTTTCTGTGGTGTTTAACTTTCTGTTCAGTATCCAAAGGGGAAGGCTAACTTAGCTTCTGTGAAGGGCGTAGGGGAAGCTAAGTGCCGCACGGTCGTGAGGGAAATTCGTATGTCCGTGACAGTTGGTCTCAGAGCTAAGGTTTGTAAGGCATAATGTCGAGCACCATGGAGGAGCATGTGTTGAGGGAAGACCAAGGGATGGAGAGGGGACGTGATCCATCTCCCACTCGAGATGGGAACAAGAAGAAGGAGCGTGGACGCAGCAAGACTCGTTCTGCCGTCACTCTTAATTCCCAATCATCAACGGTCAACATTGATTCCCACTTTGGAGGAAAAGTCCAACATCCTTGAACAGGTAATATCTGAAATGGGTATACGTATTGAACATGTTGAACATAATTTTGATGCTTTAGAATCTCACACATTGGAAGAGTTTGACAAAGTTAAAGGGGACGTCCAAGAGTGCCTTTCCAATAATAAAGGGTGTTACGGGAGTGAGCAAGCCTTCAAGGTGACAATCATGACTGTTTAAAGCTTGCAAACTCAAATGACCTCTGTGGAAACCATTCTGGAGGAAATGCGCCAAGACATAGCCATGTGCAAGAGGGTCGTGGCTAGCGATGGTGGCTTAAGGGGAGCTCCTAAGGTGGAAGCTCCCAAGCCCAAAGAATTCTCGGGCAAGAGAGATGCCCAAGAGGTGGAGAATTTCCTTTGGTAGATGGAGAGATACTTTGAGTGTCTAAAGATGGTAGACGAACGAGACAAGGTGAACACGACGACCCTTTACCTTCTAGATACAGCAACTTTATGGTGGTGGAGGAAGCATGCGGATATGCAAAAGGGCATTTGCACCATAGAAACATGGGAGGACTTCAAGAGAGAACTCAAGAGGCAGTTCTTCCTGGAGAACGTAGTATATGAGGCACACAAGCAACTGAGGGAGTTGAGACATAAGTCCTTTATCCCCGACTATGTTAAGGATTTCACTACGTTGTTGCTGAAAATACCTAACCTAGGGACAGAAGATGCACTATTTTACTTCATGGATGGACTCCAAAATTGGGCCAAGCAGGAAGTACAGCAGCGAGGGGCGAAAGACGTTGACGAAGCCATTGCAATTACGGAGTCACTCACCGAGTATCAAAGGAGTGAGTCTTCTAAAAATAGGAGCTCCAAGAGTAACTCCAATAATGGTGCAAGAGAAGGAGATGACTGCCATTGTTCATTGCCTCCATACTTGGCGCCATTATCTATTGGGTTCTCAATTTGCGATCAAGACGGACAATGTGGCCACTAGCTACTTCCAAACCCAAAAGAAGCTGACTCCGAAGCAAGCTAGGTGGCAAGACTACTTTGCTGAGTTTGATCATACGTTGGAATATAAGCTGGGCAAAGCCAATGTAGTTGTTGACGCTCTAAGTCGCAAAGCAGAACTAGTATCCATCTTTCAAATAAAAGGGGATATCAAAGACCTAATTCGGGAGGGGCTTAAGCATGATCCCATGGCTAGATAACTTACCGACCTTGCTGTCAAGAGGGGGACAAAAAGGTTTTGAGTTGAGGATGGCCTAATCTATACCCGAGGTAGGCGACTCTATGTGCCTAAGTGGGGAAATATAAGACGCTCCCTCATTAAGGGGTGTCACGATACCAAGTGGGCAGGTCACCCAGGCATGAAAAGGATGTAGGCACTATTAGAGGCGACATACTATTGGCCTTAATTGAGGGATAAGTTTAAGATGTATGTTAGAACCTGTCTTGTGTGCCAACAAGACAAGGTTGATCACCAATTACCTGGAGGATTATTGGAATTGTTACCAATACCCCAGAGGCCTTGGGAGACCATTACAATGGACTTCTTCTCTGCACTACCCAAGTCAAAAGGGTCAGGGTCAATCATAGTGGTTGTGGATCGCTTTTCAAAGTACGGTACATTCATCCCTACCCCAACGGATTGTACAACCAAAGAGGCGACACGGCTATTCTTTAAAAATGTGGTAAAATATTAGGGGTTGTCACACCACATCATAACTGATCGTGATCCTTGTTTCATTGGTTGACTATGGGACAAGTTGTTTAAATTGTTAGGGACTGAGTTGCACTTCTCCACGAGTTTTCACCCTCAAACAGACAGCCAAACTAAGAGAGTGAATGCTCTTTTGGAGTGTTATCTTAGGCACTTTGTAAGTGCCAACCAACAGGATTGGGGGAAACTCCTGGATGTGGCTCAATTTTCTTACAATCTACAAAAGAGCGAGGCAACTGGGAGAAGTCCCTTTGAGTTAGCAACTGGGCAACAACCTTTAACGCCCTATAGCGTGGATGCGGATTCATCAACCAGAAGCCCAGGAGCCCTAAAGATGGCCAAGCCGTGGAAGGAGCAAGCTGACATATCTCATTTCTACCTTGACAAGGTAGCTAAAAAAATGAAGAAATGGGCAGACACGAGAAGACGACAAGTCGAGTTTGCTGTTGGAGACAAGGTAATGGTCAAAATCTTGCCCCAACAATTCAAAGTTTTCTGTTCTGTCCATAAGGGTCTAATAAGGAGGTATGAGGGACCTTACTCAGTCTTGGGGAAGGTTGGTAAGGTCTCTTACAAATTGGATCTGCCTAAAAACTTAAAGATACACCCAGTCATCCACATTAGTATGCTTAAACCATTCAAGGAAAACTAAAAAGACCCAAGACGTGGAGTATCCACTAGAGCTCCCCCGATTGTGGTAAAGTCCTACGACAAAGAGGTCAAAGAAGTGCTTGGCAAGCGGATTGTTCGAAAATGAGGTATACCACCATGCACTCAATACTTGATCAAATGGAAGGGATTGCCCAAGAGTGAAGCAACATGGGAAAGCAAAGAAGATATATGGCAATTTCAACAATAACTACAAGAATATGAGGACTCGACGAGGGCATTGAAGGATTAGGTGGGGGAGAGTGAAATGCCCTGGAATGTTCTAGGGGAGCCTAAAGGCTTACTAGGACCCTAGAACATTCCACCTTATCCCACATTATTCTAGAATTCTCTTGATTATGTAGACTTGTAGAGATCCTTGTAGAATTCTCTAGAGCTTTGATTGTAGCCGTTAGATTAGATGAATCCCAGCCATCCATTTAGGAGGTAGAGTTGTATATAAAGGGGAGTAGCCTCAAGGGTGGAAAGCATCCAATTCACTTGTATTCTCTCTCAATTATAATCTAGTGTTTCTTTTCTCTCATCATTCTCTCTTGTGTTTTCTGTGGTGTTCAACTTTCTGTTCACTATCCAAGGGGGAAGGCTGACTTAGCTTCTACGAAGGGCGTAGAGAAAGCTAAGTGCCGCACGGTTATGAGGGAAATTCGTACGTCCGTGACAAGCAGCTGCACAGACAACAACAGCAATGTGTATGGACAGTATTAGCATTAGCATTGTATGTAGCACCTATTGCGAATGAGAGAACACTGGTAGCGAAGGAAGGAAAAGATTCATATTTTGCTCTAATAGTCTGTATACATTGAGTGATTGTTCTCTAAGAAAGGTTTTACCATAAACTCTTGATAAATTTGTTTAAAAACAAGGTGAGATACCCTTAGAGTGATTGGGAGATCAACTCCTTGATCGGGAGACCATTGTAAGTGGTTAAAGAGTGATCCTTCCATAAGTGGTTAAAGAGTAATCCTTCCATAAACAAATTGTATCCCTTGATAACAAGAGTGGATTGTGTGATTTAGGAGTGATGTTATCACACCGTAAATGTAGCTCACATATTGTGGGTGAACCACGTAAAAATTATTGTGTGTGCTTGGGTGCTTGCGCATTAATTTATATTCATACAGTAGCGTTCACATAAAGAAGAAAAATAAAAAATTAGATCATTGATTCTAACAAGTTGCAGAGATTAAATCCAGGTCGATTTGTAAAAAGAGTATATCTCACACTGATTCACCCTCCCTTTCAGTGTGAGACCTAAAACGGTCCTCATCAACTTCTCAATTGAGTGGAGTGTTACAAATGAGAGGAGTGACCCATTTATACTTTTTCCACCTCCTTAATGTGTGGCTACAATTAGTTGTTCTAAATTTCTATAAAACACTCTAGATCAAAATTATTCTAAAATAGATATTTACAAAAGAGTGTTCTAGAGACTTAACACTTAATCATACTTCCAGAATGTTCCTTAACAAGTCTTTATGTAAAAAATGGGATAAGCATCTAATGGGCCTAATTTGGCAATGCTTTTAGACAAGTCGTGACATCCTCCCCCACTTAATCTCATAATGTCCTTGTCTTGCCTTCATCCTTTTAACACTAAATATGGTTAGTAAATTGCTAAAGTAAATTCTCTTGTTCCCAACTAGCCTCAAGGTTTGGTAGATTTCTCCATTTAATTAAGTACTCGATGTAATTAAGAACTTCCCTCTTCCATATCACCCTATTTATAAGAATGTACTATAATTTCTTGTCGAATTCGGTGATGACAGCAGTTGGTGCATACTTGGATTCACCATAGCTTAGATTTTTCTTGTCTTCATGAGAGGTCTTTAGAAGACTTACATGAAAGGTGTTATGGATTTTAAGTTTTGAGGAAAGTTGGACTTAGTAAGCAGCTTTCCCTACGTATTTAACTATAAGAAATGACCCTTCATACTTTCTTACCAAGTTTTCATACTTACACAGGGACTTAAAATAGTTGGGTAACAGCTTTACCATCACTAAATCTCCCTCCACATATTCCTTTGGATGACACTTGGTATCAGCCCACTTCTTTATTCGTTTGGTAGCTTTGTCAAGGTAAGCCTTTGTTATGTCTACCTCCTTATGCCACTCCTTTGCAAATTTGTAGATAGTAAGGTTATTTCCTATATAAGAAGAGACAATAAGACTTGGAGTTAGAGGCTGTTGTCCCATGACAATTTCAAAGGGACTTTTGCCTATTACTTCACTCCTTTGAAAGTTGTATAAGAATTGGGCAATGTTAAGTAGCTTTGCCTAATCTTGTTGGTGGGCACTAACATAGTGCCTTAGATACTGTTCCAACGAAGCATTAATGCATTCGGTTTGGCCATCACTTTGGGGATGGAAGTTGGTTAAGAAGTTTAGATTAGTCCCTAGCAATTTGAACAACTTGTGTCAGAACTTGCCTATGAAGTGAGGATCTCTATCACTTATTATGCTTCTAGGTACTCCTTACTCCTTATAACTTCACCACATTCTTAAAGAATAAGTGAGCTGCCTTATCAACTTTGTAATCAGTAGGGGCTAGAATAAAGGTGGTGTACTTGTTAAATTGATCAACAATCACCATAATGCTTCCAAACCCATCAGACTTAAGTAAGGCTATAACAAAGTCTGTTGAGACACTTTCCCATGGTCTTTTGAAAATAGGTAATGGGTCAAGTAGACTAGCTAGATGTTACTGTTCCACATTGTCTTGTTGGCGGTTAAGACAAGTCCGCACATAGGCCTCAACGTCATCCTATATTTGTAACCAATAATAGCTTTGTTGAACAAGAGTAAGGGTTCATGCCATACATAGGTGACCAGCCCATAAGGAATCATGACACTCCTTAAGAATTTCTTTTAGCAAGTTTCCCTACTTAAGCATGAAGACTCGATTGCCAATCATCATGAGAACCCCATCATTCAGCCAAAATCGTCGAGTCCTTCCTTCACTAGCCAATTTTAATAGATTCTTGGCCAAGTTGTCTTGTAACATGCCTTTCTTGATTCACTTAAGGAAATTACTCTTTAAAGTGCTAGCGAATAGATTAACTAGTTTCGCCTTTCGACTTAGTATATTAATGACAAAATTAGTCTTGCCTGGCTTATATTGTAGGTTATAGTCAAATTCAGTCAAGAAATCTTGCCAACAAGCTTGCTTGGGGCTGAGCTTTTTTTGTAATTGGAAGTAGCTTATGGCGACATTGTCAGTCCTGATCACAAACTTTCTTCGAAGTAAATAATGCCTCTATGTGCACAGGCAATGGATTATGTCAGTCATCTCCTTATCTTAGATGGTGTATCGTTTCTCTTTATCATTTAATCTGTGACTTTTGTAGGCAATAGGATGCCCATCTTGCATTAAGAATCCTTCAATGGCAAAGTCAGATGCATCTATGTGCACTTCAAATGTCTTTTGGTAGTTAGGCAACACCATAACAAGATCTTTAAAGATTACATGTTTCAATCTCTCAAAGGCATTTTTTCGACAAATGCCATATGTTATTATTCTTAAATAGGTCAATTAATGGTGTTACTATGGCAGAATAGCCCTTACTTGCCATCCTTGATCTTATGACCAAGGAACTCCACCTCTTGCTTAACAAAATAGCACTTCCCCTTCTTGACATAAAACTCATTTTCATGAAGAACTTAGAAGACTTGTTTGAGGTGATCTTCATGCTCCTCAAAAGTGTTACTATAAACCACAATGTTATCCAAATAAACTACCATAAACTTGTCAACAAAAGGATGCAATACCTTATTCATAAGTATGCAAAAGGTAGTAGGTGCATTGGTAAGGCTAAAGGGCATGACTACGAACTCGAAGCCTTTATAACATGTTACACAAGTTGTTTTTGGTTCATTACCATATGCAATGTGAACTTGATAGCACCCATACCTCAAGTCTAGCTTTGTAAAATACCTTGCCTTTCCTAATTAATCAAAGAGGTCAGCTATTAAAGGTATTGGGTATTTGCTTTTTATGGTGACCTTGTTCAAGGTATTAGGTATCAAACATCCGTAATGATCCATCCCTTTTCTTTTGGAAGAAGATTAGAGCACCCTAAGGGGCTTTTAAAGACTGAATGTAGCTTGAGTCTAGTAAATCTTGGAGCTACTTCCTCAATTTTGCAAGCTCAGGAGGTGCCATATGATAAAGGGTCATAGTAGGGGGCTTGGCATCAAGTTCTAACTCGATGTGATGATCCACATCTCATCTAGGAGGAAGTTTCTTGGGTAATTTTGAAAGCATCATATCTTTAAACTCATCTAAAACTACTTGGATGGGTTATGGCAGTAAAGGAGTAGACTTTGCTATGTCTTTCTCATCGCTTAGTTCCTTTATAATAACAACATAACTTTGATCTGACTTAAGACCCCATTTGAATTGTAAGGTAGAAATCAATGATTTTCTAGACTTCTCTATGCTTTTCAAAGGAATTACTCGAATCTTATAAGTATTAAGGATGATAAGGGAACTTAAAGTAGGAACGGGAAAGGCTAAAGTTTGGTTAAAAAAGGTGAGACCTAAAACCATTTTAAAGTCATCTATAAGAACAATGGTAAAGTCTAACTTACCATACCAATCGCCAATTTGGATGACTACTTATTTTGCTATTATGTGAATAGGTTTTGCCTCAGAATTGATTGCCTTGATGGTGCCAACTCCCTTTATAAGTTTAAGACCTAGGTGTTTGGCCTCTTGTATATCTATAAAGTTACATATGGCTCCCGTGTCTAGCAATGTACACACAACCTTACCCTTGATGGTAGTATCGACATATAACAAGCCCTTCTCTTTAGAGATTATTAGAGAGAAAAGTTTAAAAAGAGTACTTAAGTGTTGGATAGCTCCTAAATCAACTTGGGGCTCCTCTTTAGGCCTCTCCTTGTTGAGCTTTGCTATGATAACGTTTATTGCCTTATAATTAGGGCAATCCCTAACCCAATGTGGTCTATCATAAATGAAGTAAGGCTTCAATGGTCCACTAGCATTAGGCTTATCCAAGGAACTATTGGGCTTGCCATTTAAAGATTTTTGGTGTTCACTCTCCTTGTGGCTTATATCTCTCTTTTGCCTACTCTTTTTTTCCCCACTCTCCTTGTAGAGTAGTTGATAAGTGTCTTAGCGACAGCAATGGCAGCATCCAAGGTTGCACATCATACCTATCTAGTTTCACTCTTACCAAATCCTTTAAGTCATCTTTAAAGTGGAAGAGAAAGTCCTTGTTAGATAGATCATCGATCTCAAGCATAAAAGTAATGAATTCCTTGATATAATAAAAAACACTACTTGTTTGCCTTAGGCAATATAGCTTCCCTTTAGCTTCATTGTCTGTATTGTGAGGCACAAAGTGTTTGCGCAATTCAACTTTGAATTGCTTCTATGTGTTGATCACACATAAGCCCTTCTCCCTTTCGGAATGCTTTCTTCTTCACCATAGTTGAGCAGCATCCTTAAAGAAGATATGGGCATTGTTTATCTTGGCAATGCCATCAATAACTTCCATGACCTCAAAGTATTGCTCAAGGCCAAAAAGAAAGTTCTCCACAATAGTGGTATTGTAAGTGCCATTGTACATGGCAGGCTTAAGGACCTTCAAACCATTTACAGTAGTAATGCTACTGGTACTTGTCATAAGAGGATTGCTTTGATGAAGTGACCCCATCTCTTTATAAAGGTCATGAATCTCCCTTTCAATAAAGTTTCATATATTAGACAATTCCGGGTTAAGGGAGTCTAATTTCCCTGTAAAGGTGTAGTTGAACTCTCCAATCATGAACTTGGCAGTCCTAGTGATTTCGACATTCTCATAAATCAAATTATCAATTTGATCGCTAAGTTCACCCACTACAGCACTCACATCCATAATCCTCATTTCCAAGCTAGTAATGCGAGACTCCATGGGTTCTTTTATTGAAGGCTTGGACTTCCCATGTTTGGGCAAAGCACACTACTCTTCTTACCCACGAGCTTACCGCTTGATTTGTTGCTCTCTAATGGCAACAACAACAATTCCTTCCTCACTTGTCATACTTGTAGCTTAAGCAATAACTATGTTATACTTAGGATTCAACGAGGCTTAATATCACACATCACAGAGTTACACTTAGATCATGCTAATCTGTACGACACTTAAACACCTTATGAGAAAAGATGAACTAAGTAAGCCTTAAAGAGTTTGAAAGAATTGGCTTAGAATAGAGAAAGACAAGTAGAAGGCTTAGGAATACTAAAAAGTAATAGGCACAAAAGAGCTTAACAATGAAGAGAACTTCTCAATTGAGTAATGTGTTACAAATGAAAAAAGTGACGAGGTATTTATACTTGTTCCACCTCCTCAATGTGTAATTACAATTAATTGTTCTAGATTTTTATAGAACACTTTAGATCAAGACTATTTTAGAATAGTTAGATATTTACAAGAGAGTATTCTAGATACTTGACACTTAAGCATACTTTCGAAATGTTCCTTGCCAAGTCTTTATGCAACAAATGGACTAGGCATCCAATGGGCCTAGTCGAGCAATGCTTTTGGATGGGCCATGACGTATGGCAAAGTTGATTACTTATTATGATTAATTTGAAAATTTTCCATTTTCAAAGGAACTTATGAAGAAAAGAAACAATTTTGTGACAAATAAGATTAGAACTGTGGAAGGACATTGATTTCAATTTGCCTTAGTTTGAAAGAATAAATCTCAGGAAGTGGATCATAAATTGTAATAGGCATTTCAAACTTGTAATATTTCAAATGAGAATATGGTTGAGTTAGAGACAATGTATTTAGGAAAGCAAGCTAAGTTATGGTTTCAAGGTTGTTTAGCTAACCAATTGTTGTTACTTTGGAAAAATTTACAGATGACTTATGTGTATGGTTTGGTACTAGTAAGTTTTTTTTATGTTGTATGGGAATTTAATAAATTCACTTAAACTAGTTCTTTGTGTGAGTTTCAAGAGAGATTTTGAGAGTTAAAGGTCCTTATAAAGAGTGTAAAGCCTTACCTCATAGAAAAGTATTTCATATCTAATTACATAAGTTAATTAAATCACTCTTTTAAATCTATAATGAAGATATGACAGTCAAAATCCCTAGGTCACCTTTATGGCTATCTAAATAGCAAAAAGTGGTGATTATTCTTGGTAGGACTAATAAGCCTTTATGAAGTAGAATTTCTTGAAGCAATTTTGGATCTTTTAAAGTCAAAAAAGTTAATAGTATGAATTACTAGACTTCCACCCAAAGGTGACTTAAAAAGGCTACTAGTTTTGTTGGAGCTAACAAGCTATAAGAAATAGTTCTTAAAGCTACTACTACTAATTCCACTAGAGCTAAAATAAAATTTCAAATAGATGTGGTTAGGAGTCCAAATTAATATTAAAAGTGTGGTGATAGGTGTTTCCTAATCCCTTAGTGTGTTAAAAAGCATTTGCTTACTACAATAGAAGGTAAGATGATAAGAGAAGTGATGATAGATAAAGATCCTTGTAAAGTGTTCTATGTTTTAGAACTAAAGGAAATAGTAAAGGCACAAGGATCTATCTTTATTTATCCCATAACAAGCTTCATAAGGCTTAATACAATTCATGTAAAAGGTTAAGTGGAAAATTGAATCTTGATGATCCTAATTGATTATAGGAGCACTTATAACTTGTTAAATATTACTCTTGTCAAGGATTTACCCTACCCATTAATGCCTACATATCCATTGTTAGTTGTTATGAGAGATGGCTATGAAGTGACTAACAAAGGGAAAATTAACAACTATGAATGGAAAATGTAGGGAGAAACTTTTAAATAAATCTTAGGATTATGACAATGAGGTCACTAAATATGGTGTTAGGAGTGGATTAGTTAGGGTAATTTAGTCCTATGTTGCTAGACTTTAAGAATTGTAAATTATTTTTTGTGAAGGATGGTAAAACTATTAAGATATTGGACCTTACAAAAACAAGGTGCTGCTATTAAATTAATGATTAGGGTTTAATTGCAAAGTTTAAGAAAAAAGACAATATAGCGCAACTTTTACCTATTTATAATGGCAACTAAAAATTAGCTCATAGTTGATTTATTTAGGAGTAAGAAAACTAGTGGAATTCCTATAAAAGCATCAAAAGTATTGGATGACTTTGCAAATATATTTGTTAAGACAACTAGAATGTCTCTTCAGAGATCAAACGACCATGCCATTACCTTGAAATCAAATGCTTAATCTACAAATTTGAGGCCTTATAGATATCCTTATTATTAGAAACCAAAAATAAAGAAGTTGGTCAATAAGATGATATACATTTTAATTATTGAAAACCAAAACTTGTCCTTTTGCTTCTTTAATCCTATTAATGAAGATAAAGGATGGTTCTTAGCAATTTTGTATTGATTATAGGCAGCTTAATTCAATTATTGTGTAAGATCAATTCCTTATTCTTATTATTAATGACTTGATGGATGAGGATTATAAGGCTATTATGTTCTCTAAGATAGATAAAGGCAAGATACCATTAAATCAAGATAAAAGAGGACATTCCAAAGACTACTTTTAGAGCTCATATAAAACGTAATGTAGGCATTATAAATTCAAAGTGATGACTTTTGGATTAACAATTGCCTTTATAACCTTTCAATCTCTCACAAACCATGTTTTTGTTCATTAATAAGGAAGTTTATTCTAATGTTCTTTAAAGATATCCTTATTTATAGTGTTATAATAAAGGATCATATGTGACATGTATCTTAGGTCTTTCAAATGTTAAGTAAGGAAAGGTTGTTTTCCAAGACATCTGAGTGCTCTTTTGGGCAATTTAGGTAGAGTGCTTAGGGTACATTATCTCTACTTAGGGGATAGCCATTGACCCTAATAAAGTGAATGTAATGCTTAATTGGCTAGTAACCACTTTTGTTAAAGTATAAGCAACTTTATTAGTTATTATAAAAAGTATATAAAGGGTTATGGCCGTATTCGTAGACCCTTAATTAAGCTTTTGAAGAGCAACAATTTTGTGGGGAGTGTAGTTACAAAGGAAGCTTTCAATTAGTTCAAATAGGTCATGGTAATAGCTTATGTTTTGGCTATACTAGACTTCTTAAGGCCTTTTATAATAAAAGCTAATGCATGTAGAATTAGTCTTAAGGCTATGTTGATATAAGGAAATAAATCCATTGCATACCTCAATAAAACAAAACCTCATGATAAGCATTTTGGCTTTCCATTTATGAAAAGAAATTGCTGGCAATCTTAATGGTAGTGACTAAATGAAATAATTATTTGGAAAGGCACCTATTTATCATTGAAACTAATCATAAGCTTAAAATTTATGATATAACAATAATTAAATATTTTCATCTAGTTAAAGGGAGTCATAAAACCAGTAGGTTTGGATTATACCATCTAATATAAGAAGAGGGTTGAGAATAAGGTAGCAAAAGCCTTATTCAGTAAGGAGGAGTTAATTAAGTTAGGAGTTAATGAACACAATGTTGCTTGCTACCATGCTAAGTTCCTTAATGGTTAACTAAGGCTATTACCAACTATGACTTAAATCCTTTGGTTGCTGAATTGATTCCCCTTTGGGTCTTTTTGTAGATTCTAAACCCCATTTTACTCTTTAGAATGAAGTTATTAGGCACAAAGGTAATAGTTATATTAGGTTTGTTGTTCCCACAGCCTTGTATGGGTTGTAATTGTTGTTAAATAGGTTTAAGTGTGCAAGAAAGTAAAGCCACATGGAAGAGTAAGACAGTAAATTCGCCACAAGTAAGCCCTAAATTTGAAGACAATTGTGGTGGATAAAAAATACACACCGACGGCAACAAAGAAATCACCGTCGAGAGAGAGCGAGAAAGAGGTCTCCTCTTTCTCGGGAGAGCAGAACAATGACAATAGACAATCGGTGGAAACATAAGAATGGTCGAAAAAGAGGGGGATGGCAGAATGATACAGAAAAATAGGGAAGACGGCCAAAACCTAGAGAGAGAAACTGTCGGCAAAACATGAGAAAAGGAGAGAAAAATTGAGATAGCCGTTGGAAGAGAGAGAAAATAGACAACCAACGGAAACACAAGAACGGCTAAATCGGAGTTGACGGGAAGGAGAGAAAAAGAAAACACAACCAAATCGAAGTCGACGGGAAGGAGAGCAAAAGAAAACACGGCCAAAATCAGAGACAGCTGGACGGCAAAACAGAGGTGAACAACCAAAGAAGAGTGAACAGCTAGACGATAGAAAGAGAGAAAACGGAAGATGCCCAAAAACAGGGGGTTGGCAAAGGAAAGGAGACACGACTAAACAACCTACACGAAAAAGGGTGTGAATGGTAAAACCCTATTCAGCCAACCAAGTGAGCACGGCAAAACACACCACTGGCGGAAGGAGAGAGAAACCTAATGGCCAAATAGGGGAAGGAGAGAAAAACCCGATACAGCCAAAATCGGAGTGGACGGTGTGAGACCAGAATGTGCGTCAGTGTGAGACCAGAACGTGTGACGGTGTGAGACCAGAACGTGCAATGGTGTGAGACAAGAAGACAGGTGAGACCGTGAGACGGGTAAAGCAGGAGCTGTGTGAGACAACCTAGAGAAGGAATTCGGCGAAGCATCGGAAAGAACTCAACGTATTTCCAGATTTCTTCAAGAGAGGTTAAAGAGCATTGCGGTGAACTTCTAAGCAGCAGTGGAGCAACCTTTCAATTCAACAAAGGCAAGACAAGCTAAAAGAAGGGTAGACACAGTAAGTGACACTCTTTGTATTGTACTTGCTTAATAATTGCAATAGTGAAAGGAGCAGAGGATTAAGACATCCATTGTAACTGGAATTCTCAAGTATAGTGGATAGTCTCGGTAAGGGAGAGTCCCTACCACTGTGGATGTACGTCACGTTGATGGAACCACGTAAATCTCGTGTGTCTTTAATTTGCTTTATGTTCTGTGTTTTGAATTGAGTTGTGAACGCAGCTAAAGTATTAGCCAACCCATGACCTAACGAAGACCTAAACAAGAACATCGAAATTGCCTATTAGGCAAGGTGTCTGAAAGGTGACTTTGGGGACTATTGTGATTAGTAGGTAACAATAGATCTACCTTAGTTGAGTCTGAGAAAGAGTTCACTTTTAAAAAGAAGTTGAAGTTGTTCACTTATCTGTGAATTGCGAATTGTGGTGATACTGATTCACCCCTCCTCTCAGTATCACAAACTAGTAGATCCTAGGGAGAAGTCAAGAACTTCAATTGGTATCAGAGCACAGGTTCACCAGTTTGAAGCTTAACAGCTTGGTGTACTAGTTTAAAGGGATCTAAAAGTTTGACTTGTTCAGCATATTGAGAAATGGAAGCCGATACCAGCACTAGCACCACTTATAGCAAGAAGGTTCCAATCTTCAATAGAACTAACTACCATATGTGGAGAGCAAGAATGCAAGTGGTATTTTTAACCATGGGCATGAACGTGGTGAAATGCGTACAGGAGGGTTTTGTGTTTTCGAAAGAAAGTAAAGACCTAACCCCAGAGGAGTTATGGCAGTTTGAGATAAATGGGAAGGCCTTAAATGTCATCATTTCAGCATTGACAGATGCTGAGTATGCTAAAGTTATGGACTGCAAATCTGCCAAGGAGATATGGGACAGATTACAGAAAGTCTATGAAGGTGATGGCAGAATGAAGGAGGCTAAGCTTTAAGTGTTCAAGGAGAGATATGAATCTCTCAGAATGCAAAAGAATGAGATAGTTCAAGAGTTATTCACCAGGGTTATTGACGCTGTAAACAACCTGAAAAGTCATGGGAAGAACAAGAAGGACTCATCGATTGTGAAGAAAATTTTGAGAATTCTGCCTAAGAGGTTTGCTTTAAAGGTAGCAGCCATAGAGGAGAGTAGAGATCTCAATTCTATGTCTCTACATGATCTCCAGTGCAATCTCATTGCATATGAGATGAGGATAAAGTCAGTTGAAAGCTTTGCAACAACGAAGGTATCAAAAGAGGCAACTTTCAAAGCTATGAAGCACTTGAAGATAAAAGAAGAGGAAGAATCATCCAGTAAGGATGATGATGATGATGATGATGAGGAAGAAAGTAAATGTGAAGTATTGGCTTACTTCACAAGGAAGTTCAAAAAGGGGTCTAAGAAGGGAAAAGGACAGTTGTCCTTGAGATGTTATCAAAGTGAAACTTGATGATGAAGATGAGGATGGTGATGATGAGCAGAATTCAAGATGGAGAAGACCATCATTCAAATCAAAGAAGTCCAGTAAGAAGATTGCCAACCCACAGAAGAAGAAGAGAGGCTTATTTAAGAGTTATGTGAGTCAGATAAAAGAAACTGATGGGGAGGAAGATGAAGACTCATCAGATGAGCATGCCTTTATGGCATCAGCTCAAGGTGGTAGTTCAACCTCTGAAGAGGAAGAGGAGGTTGATGAAGAAGAACCAAATCTTGAAGCTGAGTTGAAAGCAGCTTTAAAGGAGATAATCAGAAGGGGTAGAACCATAAGAAGGTTGGAGGCCCATATAAAATAAGTTGAAGCAAAGTCTAAGGAAGTTGAAAGTCAAAAGGATGAAATAAGGGCTGAGTATATTGACTTGAAGAGAAGATTTGAGCAACAGATCAAAATATTTGAAGACCTTACAGTAAAGCTTGGCTCAAGAGCTTCAAAAATTGAAGAAATGGAGAAAGAGTTGTTGAGACTTCAGCAATAACTCAAAAGTAGCAAAGAGAACTTGCAGAAACTTGAAATGATAGAAGAAACAAGTTCTGCAAAAGGAGAGAAGAATGTAGAGAAAGTGTAGCAATCTGAGGTTGCATTGGCTAATAAAAATAAGAATGTGCCACAGAAGTTGAAAAAGAAGGTTGTGACTCAGAAGAACATAGCTGAGAATAAAGAAGATCTGAAGAAGCAACCTAGGGTGGCAAATAAGAAGGAAGAAAAGAAAGTCAGCTAGCATAGGACTACGGCTAAACAGAAAAAGGAGAAGAAGGTGACTGAAATGAAAGTCACACAAGCAAAGAAGCCAGCTACTTTGCCTACACAACAAGTGATGAATAGAAGAAGACAAGCTGTGATCAGACCCAAGAAGAGGCAGTTTCAAGGTCATTGCCTTTATTGTGGAGTTTGGGGTCATAAGACGAGTAACTGCTAGTGGAAAAAGCCAGTATATGTCTCCAACTTGAGAAGATACAAAGCTGCATACAGGGGGAGACAATACAAAACTCAGAGGAGAACACCTATCATGAGTTCTTGCACATACTGTAAAAGGCAAGGACACACTGATGAGGATTGTTGGTGGAAGCCCAAACCAATGGTTTCAAAGAACAAGTTTGCTGTATTGGCAGACTTGGAGCGGTGTGAAAAGTGCGAGCAGGATGACCATAATGCCAAGAGATGCATGACACTTCTCCCTAAGCAAGAGAAGGCACTTAATGGCATAGTAAAAACAAGCGATGCAGTAATAGCTAAGAAAAAGGAGAAAGCTATCTTCCAACCAGTTCAAAAGAAGGAATATAGAGCAAAAAGGGAGGTGGCTAATATAACTGAAATTGCACTAAAGGCTGATTACAAGGATAAGCAGTGGATCCTTAATAGTGGATGCACTTCGCACATGACGGGAGACAAGAGTAAATTATCAAAGCTGAACAAATCAAAAGAAGGCAGAGTCAAGTTTGGCAATGATGATTCACTTAACATCAGTGGTCAAGGGTCAATGAATATTGGAAAAGGAAAGCTAAAAGATGTTCTGCACGTTGAAGGACTCAAATATAATCTAGCATCTGTTAGCCAACTATGCAACGACGACCATAAAGTGATATTCACAAAATCAGGTTGCCAAGTAAAGAGTAAAGAAGGCAATATTGTTATAGCCAGGAAAAGAACAGCTAGAAATTTATATATGATTGATGAGGACAAGACAAGTAGCTATTTACTCACCAAAGAAGAAGAAAATCAACTCTGGCATAGGAGGCTAGGACACTTATCACAAAAGAACATGAGGAAGCTAACCACTACTCATGCAATTAGAGACATTCCCGACCTTAGGAGAGAGAGAGAGAGAGAGAGTATTTTTGCTCAGCATGCTCTAAAGGAAAACATGCCAGAAAGCAGTATAAGACCAAAGAGTTCAATTCTGAAGCAGTGCTTGACATTGTGCATACTGATTTGTGTAGACCGATGAGGACAAAAAGGTTGAATGGTAAAAGGTACTTCATCTTGTTTGTTGATGATTATTCCAAAAGAACCTGCATCATGCACCTCAAACATAAGTCAGAAGATCTAAATTGCTTCAAGAGATACAGAAGATTGGCTGAAAATGAGAGTGGAAGGAAAATCAAAGTATTGAGGTCAGATCAAGGCACTAAATTTACAAATGAAAATTTTGAAGATTACCTTGAGAAGCATGGTATTCACCATCAGATAGCAGCAGCAAGAACACCTCAACAGAACGGGGTGGTAGAGAGGAAAAATAGAGCTATGGTTGATATGGCAAGAACTTTACTGCTGGAATCCAAGCTTCACACAGGATTTTGGACAGAAGCAACATTTACAATCGTGCACCTACTAAATAGAGTTTTACTAAGGCCCAATACTGATAAGACTCCATATGAGCTATGGAGTGGGAAGAAGACAACAGCCAAGTATCTCAGAGTCTTTGGCTGCCCATGTTTTGTGAAGAACAAGGAGCAAAACTTGGAAAAATTCAATGCTAGGTCTGATGAAGGCATCTTTGTGGGATACTCAGCAAAGACAAAAGGTTACAGAGTTTTCCTACATAAACTGGGAAAAGTGATCACTTCTAGTGATGTGAGAATAGATGAGAATTGGAAAACAATACAGAATGGAGAAGTTGAGGACAATGAAGAAGATGACTTCAATATAGATGAAGAATCAAACCAACCTGAAGAAAAGGAACAAGAAGGAAGTTCAGACTCGGAGAAGAGTGAGTCTAAAGATGAAGAAAGAGATCCTCTTGCAACTAAGATGGTACAAGGAAGAAGGACAAAGAAAACATGGATCAGTGCTCATCAAGGAGATCAGATCATAGGTGACCCATCAGTAGGAGTTACAACAAGAAGAAAAATTGTGGGAGCTACCTCACAAGTTGAACCTAAATCTATTGAAGAGGCTATTTAAGACAAAGCTTGGGTCAAAGCTATCAATGAGGAGATAGATCAAATTGAGAAGAATGATACATGGGAGCTGGTTCCAAGACCCACTAATAAGAATGTCATAGGAACAAAATGGGTGTTTAGGAATAAACACAATGAAGATGGCAAGGTGGCAAGGAACAAGGCCAAGCTGGTTTGCAAAGGCTATACACTCGGATAGAAGGGGTAAATGTTGATGAAACTTTTGCACCAGTAGCAAGGTTAGAAACTATCAGAATGTTCTTAGCTTTAGCAGCATACAAGAGGTATAAAATCTATCAAATGGATATGAAATCCACCTTTTTGAATGGGCTCCTGAAAGAAGAAGTGTATATTGAACAACCCGATGGAGTACAAATTAGTGAGGATGAGACACATGTGTGCGAGCTGAAGAAAGCCATGTATGGTCTTAAGCAAGCTCCAAGAGCATGGTATAGTAAGCTGGATGTGTACTTGAGAAGGTTGAACTTTAGAAGAGGAATGGTTGATAATAACCTGTATGCGTTTATCTCAGAGAAAGGCTAGTTGATAACCATAGTATATGTAGATGACATCATTTTTGGAGGGGATCACTCTAAGCTATGCGAAGATTTTGCACAGAAGATGAGTGAGGAATTTGAGATGTCATTGATTGGAGAAATGACATACTTTCTTGGATAGGGACTATCCCTCTACCGAGACTATCCACTATACTTGACAATTCTAGTTACAATGGATGTCTTAATCCTCTACTCCTTTCAATATTGCAATTACTAAGCAAGTACAATACAAAGAGTGTCACTTATTGTGTCTACCCTTCTTTTAGCTTGTCTTGCCTCTATTGAATTGAAAGGCTGCTCCACTGCTGCTTAGAAGTTCACCGCAACACTCTTTAACCTCTCTTGAAGAAGTCTGGAAATACGTTGAGTTCTTTCAATGCTTCACCAAAGTTCTTCTCTACATTGTATCACACAACTCCTACTTTCACCGTCTCACGGTCTCACCCGTCTCCTTGTCTCACAGCTTGCCTCACGTTTCTGGTTCGGCGTTACACGTCTCATGCACATTTCTGGTTTGCACCCTGGTTTCACACCTCGCGTACGTTTTTGGTTTGCACGCCTTGCTAGTCACACACCTCACGTACTTTTTTGGTTTGCATGCCTTGTTGGTCACATGCCTCACGCATGTTTCTGGTTTGCACTTGTCCGTTTAACACCTCCGAACAGCTTGGTTCAAGTCACGCGGCCTGCCTCACTGCCGTTGCATGTCTGCTGGCATGCACCACCTTTCTGATTTTTCTAGTTTAAGTCACACTACCTATCCATTTCTAGTTTCAGCCGTCGCACGTTCCTATCTGTTTCTCTCCAGGTGGTGTTTACGTTTTCTCTTCCAGGATGTATCATCTCTCACGGGTTGTCTCTTTCACCATCCAGCCAGGTGCTCTGTTTTTTGTGTTTTTCCATTTTGCTGGTTTTTACCGAGAGATTGTTTGGCTAGATATCCCCTGTTTTACCATTTACTACTTTGGTCGGTTCCTCTGTTCCGTGTTCTCTCTTGCCTTCCATTCTTTGTTTTGCAGTGCTATTTTGGACGTATGTCTTCTTTGGCCGATCACTCTCCTTTACCGTCCATTATGTGTTTTGCCATGCTGGTTTTGTCGTCCAGCCTTTGTGTTTTGCCGGTTGTCTCTTGTGTTGGACGGACTCTCTCTTCCTTTTCGGTGGTGTTCTTCATCTTGTAGGGTTTTGCTGAGTGATCACCTTGGTTGGCCGGTTGCTCTAGGTTTGCCGTTCCAAAGCTCAATTTTCGACTCACCTTTCTTTTTCTCGTCGACGGCTACCCTATTTGCTCTCTCTCTTTAGACTATATATTTTATTGTTGTCCTTTCCTTTTCACTCGGCCGTTCTCCACTTTCTCTTTCTCCCAAGGTTGGGTTTTTCTTTTTCTCCACCCTTTACTTAGCCGTATATGGTTTTTCTCTCCTTCTCCTATTTGGCCGTTAGATTTTTCTTTGTTGTGCTCCTTTTCTTTTTGCCATGTGGTTGCCGAATGCTCAATTGTCGTCCTCCTCTTCTTTTTGCCGTGTATTCAATTGTGTTGCCCTTACCCTATTTTTGTCTTCCAAGGTCTTTATATATCTCCTCCATGAAACCCTAATAGGGCTTACGTGGTGGATTTACGTTCTTGTCCTTACACGGCGGATTTACATTCTTGCCCCTCCATGCGGATTTACATTCTTGCCCTTTCATGTGGATTTACCTTCTTACCTTTCCATGTGGCTTTACTTTCTTGAACACTTAAACCTAGTTGACAACAATTACAACCTATACAAAGCTCTGGGAACAATAATCTCCCCCTTTGTAATTATTGGCAACACTCATAACAAAAGCCATTATGCAGCAGTTTCAACTCCCCCTAAATATGCACTTCCCCTTTCTTAACAGCTCTCCCTGCACTATTGCTTCTCTCCCCCTTTGCCAACCAATTACAAATCCGAAAAAAAAAACTCGCAAAGTAGAGATGGAGGATTCACCTAATTTTCAGGCTTAAGGAGGCATTCGCACAGAAAGACTCATTCTGTGCTTTTCAAACAGCTCTGTGGATAGAGATTTAGTTAGATCTTGTGTAGCCTTTTCAACAGATTTAGGTTCAACTTATGAAAGTAAAGCAGTAGCTCCCACAATTCTTCTTCTTGTTGTAACTCCTGTTGATGGGTTACCTATGATCTGATTTTCTTGATGAGCACTGGTCCACGTTTTCTTTGGCTTTCTTTCTTGCACAGTCTTAGTTGCAAGAGGATCTCTTTCTTCATCAATCACATACAAATTTCTAGCTGTTCTCTTACCGGCTGCAACAATATTGCCTTCTTTACTTTTTACTTGGCAACCTGTTTTTGTGAATATCACTTTGTGGTCATCGTTGCATAGTTGGTTGACAGATGCTAGATTATATCTGAGTCCTTCAACGTGCAGAACATCTTTCAGCTTTCCTTTTCCAATATTCATTGACCCTTGACCACTAATGTTGAGTGAATCATCATTGCCAAACTTGACTCTACCTTCTTTTGATTTGTTTAGCTTTGATAATTTACTCTTGTCTCCCATCATGTGCGAAGTGCATCCACTCTCAAGGATCCACTGCTTATCTTTGCGATCAACCTTTAATGCAATTTCAGCTATATTAGCCACCTCCCTTTTTGCTCTATATTCCTTCTTTTAAACTGGCTGGAAGATAGCTTTCTCCTTTTTCTCAGCTTTGATTGCACTGCTTGTTTTTACTGTGCTATTGAGTGCTTTCTCTTGCTCTAGGAGAAGTGTCATGCATCTCTTGGCATTATGGCCATCCTACCCGCACCTTTCACACTGTTCCAAGTCTGCCAATATAGCAAACTTGTTCTTTGAAACCATTGGTTTGGGCTTCCACTAACAATCCTTGTCAGCATGTCCTTGCCTTTTACAATATGTGCAAGAACTCACGACAGATGTTCTCCTTTGAGTTTTGTATTGTCTCCCCCTGTATGCAGCATCGTATTTTCTCAAGTTTGAGACATATATTGGCCTTCTCCACTAACAGTTACTTGCCTTATGATCCCAAACTCCACAATAAAGGAAATGACCTTGAAACTGCCTCTTCTTGGGTCTAATCACAGCTTGTCTTCTTCTGTTCATCACTTGCTATGTAGGTAAAGTAGCTGGCTTCTTTGTTTGTGTGACTTTCATTTCAGTCACCTTCTTCTCCTTCTTCTGTTCAGCCATAGCCCTCTGCTGGCTGACTTTCTTTTCTTCCTTCTTGTTTGCCACCCTAGGTTGCTTCTTCAAATCTTCTTTATTCTCAGCTATCTTCTTTTGAGTCACAACCTTCTCTTTCAACTTTTGTGGCATATTCTTATTTTCTTTAACCAATGCAGCCTCAGATTGCTACACTTTCTCTACAACCTTCTCTCCTTTTGCAGAACTTGTTTCTCCTACCACTTTAAACTTCTGCATGTTCTCCTCACTCTTTTTAAGTTATTGCTGAAGTCACAGCAACTCTATCTCCATTTCTTCAATGTTAAAGTCCTTGAGCCAAGCTTTATAGTAAGGTCTTCATATATTTTGATCTGTTCTTCAAATCTGTTCAGCCCTTATTTCATCTTTTTGACTTTCAGCTTCCTTAGACTTTGCTTCAACTTGTTTTATGTGAGCCTCCAACCTTTTTATGGTTTTGCCCCTTCTGATTATCTCCTTTGAAGCTGCTTCCAGCTTAGCTTCAAGATCTGGCTCTTCTTCATCAACCTCCTCTTCCTCTTCAGAGGTTGAGCTACCACCTTATGCTGTTGCCATAAAGACATGCTCATCTGATGAGTTTACATCTTCCTCCTCATCAGCTTCTTTTGTCTGACTCACATAACTCTTGAATGAGCCTCCTCTCTTCTTCCTCTGTGGGTTGGCAATCTTCTTACTGGACTTCTTTGATTTGAATGATGATCTTCTCCATCTTGAATTCTACTCATCATCACCATCCTCATCTTCATCATCAAGCTTCACTTTGCACTGAGAAGCAAAGTGTCCAGTCTACTCACAATGATAACATCTCAAGGCTAGTTGTCCTTTTCCCTTCTTAGACCCCTTTTTTAATTTCCTTGTGAAATAAGCCAATACTTCACCTTCACTTTCTTCCTCATCCTCATCATCATCCTCCTCACTGGATGATTCTTTCTCTTCTTTTATCTTCAAGTGCTTTATAGCTTTGAAAGCTGCCTCCTTTGATACCTTTGTTGTTGCAGAGCTTTCAACTGACTTTATCCTCATCTCATATGCAATGAGATTGCACTGGAGATCATGCAAAGACATAGGATTGAGATCTCTACTCTCCTCTATGGCTGCTACCTTTGAGGCAAACCTCTCAGGCAGAATTCTCAGAATTTTCTTCACAATCGATGAGTCCTTGTTCTTCCCATGACTTCTCAGGTCATTTACAGCGTCAATAACCCTGGTGAAGAACTCTTAAATTGTTTCATTCTTTTGCATTCTGAGAGATTCATGTCTCTCCTTGAACACTTGAAACTTAGCCTCCTTCATTCTGCCATCACCTTCATAGATTTTCTGCAATCTGTCCCATATCTCCTTGACAGATTTGCAGTCCATAACTTTAGCATACTCAGCATCTGTCAATGCTGAAATGATGACATTTGAGGCCCTCCCATTTATCTCAAACTGCCTTAACTCCTCTGGGGTTGGGTCTTTACCTTCTTTTGGAGCCATAAAACCCTCCTGTACGCATTTCACCACGTTCATGCCCATTGTTGCAAATACCACTTGCATTTTTGCTCTCCGCATATGGTAGTTGGCTCCGTTGAAGATTGGAACCTTCTTGCTGTAAGTGGTGCTAGTGCTGGTACTGGCTTCCATTTCTCAGTATGCTGAACAAGTCAAACTTCTAGATCCCTTTAAACTAGTACACCAAGCTGTTAAGCTTCAAACTGGTGAACCAGTGCTCTGATACCAATTGAAATTCCTGACTTCTCCTTAGGATCTACTAGTTTGTGATACTGAGAGGGGGGTGAATCAGTATTACCACAATTCGTAATTCACAGGTAAGTGAACAACTTCAATCTCTTCTTAAAAGTGAACTCTTTCTCAAACTCGACTGAGGTAGATTTATTGCTACCTACTAATTACAATAGTCCCCAAAGTCACCTTTCAAACACCTTGCCTAATAGACAATACGGATGTTCTTGTTTAGGTCTTCGTTAGGTTATGGGTTGGCTGATACTTTAGCTGCATTCACAACTCAATTCAAAACAAAGAACGTAAAGCAAATTAAGGACACACGAGATTTACGTGGTTCCGTCAATGTGACGTACATCCACGGTGGTAGGGACTCTCCCTCTACCGAGACTATCCATTATACTTGAGAATTCCAGTTACAATGGATGTCTTAATCCTTTGCTCCTTTCAATATTGCAATTACTAAGCAAGTACAATACAAAGAATGTCACTTACTGTGTCTACCCTTCTTTTAACTTGTCTTGCCTCTATTGAATTGAAAGGTTGCTCCACTGCTGCTTAGAAGTTCACCGCAACGCTCTCTAACCTCTCTTGAAGAAGACTAGAAATATGTTGAGTTCTTTCAATGCTTCGCCAACGTTCTTCTCTACGTTGTATCACACAACTCCTGCTTTCACTGTCTCACGGTCTCACCCGTCTCCTTGTCTCACAGCTCACCTCACGTTTCTGGTTTGCCATTCTACGTCTTACGGCCTGCCTCACATTTCTGGGTGTTACACATCTCATGCACGTTTCTGGTTTACACCCTGATTTCACGCCTCACGTATGTTTTTGGTTTGCACGCCTTGTTGGTCACACACCTCACGCACGTTTCTAGTTTGCACTTGTTCGTTTAACACCTCCGGACAGCTTGGTTCAAGTCACGCGACCTGCCTCACTACCGTTGCACGTCTGCTAGCATGCACCACTTTTCTGATTTTTCTGGTTTAAGTCACACGGCCTGTCCGTTTCTGGTTTCAGCCGTCGCACATTCCTAACTGTTTCTCTCCAGGTGGTGTTTACATTTTCTCTTCTAGGATGTATCGTCTCTCACGGGTTGTCTCTCTCACCGTCCAGTCGGGTGCTCTGTTTTTTGTGTTTTTCCATTTTACTAGTTTTTACCAAGAGATCTTTTTACTGGATATCCCCTGTTTTGCCGTTTACTACTTTGGTTGGTTCCTTTGTTCCATGTTCTCTCTTGCCTTCCATTCTTTGTTTTGCTGTGCTATTTTGGACGTATGTCTCCTTTGGCTGGTCACTCTCCTTTGTCATCCACTATGTGTTCTACCGTGTTGGTTTTGCCGTTCAACCTTTGTGTTTTGCTGGTTGTCTCTTGTGTTGTACACTCTCTTCCTTTTCGGTGGTGTTCTTCGTCTTGTAGGGTTTTGCTGAGTGATCACCTTGGTTGGCCGGTTGCTCTAGGTTTGCCGTTTCAAAGCTCAATTTCCGACTCACCCTTTTTCTTCCCGTCGACGACTACCCTATTTGCTTTCTCTCTCTAGACTATATATTTTGTTGCCATCCGTTCCTTTTCACTCAACCGTTCTCCACTTTCTCTCTCTCCCACGGTTAGGTTTTTCTTTTTCTCCACCCTTTACTCAGCCGTATATGGTTTTTCTCTCCTTCTCCTATTTGGCTGTTGGATTTATTTTTGTTGTGCTCCTCTTCTTTTTGCTGTGTGGTTGCCGAATGCTTAATTGTCATGCTCCTCTTCTTTTTGCCATGTATTCAATTGTGTTGGCTTTACCCTATTTTTGTCTTCCAAGGTCTTTATATATCTCTTCCATGAAACCCTAATAAGGCTTATGTGGTGGATTTACGTTCTTGCCCTTATACGGCGGATTTACGTTCTTGCCCCTCCATGCCGATTTATGTTCTTGCCCTTTCATGTGGATTTATCTTCTTACCCTTCCATGTTGCTTTACTTTCTTGTACACTTAAACCTAGTGGACAACAATTACAACCCATACAAGGCTCTAGGAACAACAATCATTTACTGAAACAATGTGTTAATTGCTTTAGTTAAGAAAGAATGTCCAACAGTTCATCTAGCATTATGACATAAGTCAAAGTTGCAAAGGGAAAATTGTGAAGTAACATATCTTTTTGCAACATTTGCCAAATTTTACACAAGTTTGAAGGGATATTAGTATGAACTTTATTGAGAGTTCACCTAAATCAAAAGGAAAAGAAGTCGTACTTATGGTCATAAATCGCTTTAGTAAATATGGTCACTTCATTACTCTCACTTATCCTTTTAGTGTTCCCTTTGTTGTTAAAGGTTTTTATGGAGTAAATTTCAAGACTTCATGACATGCCTCATTTCTTCATCTCTAATAGGGACAAAGTCTTCATCAATCCATTTTAATAAGACCTTTTCAAGTTGTCAGGAACAAAATGACATCTTAATATTACTTACCATCTATAATTAAATGGGCAAACTAAAAGACTTAATAAATGCTTGAAAACTTACTTATATTGCATGACCTTCCAAAGGCCTTCACAATGATGCAAATAGTTACATTTGATTGAGTGGTAGGACAATAGTAATTATTATTCTTCCTTGGGAATATCCTATTTTCAAGCCCTCTAAGAATATGTCTGAACTCTTTTGGCAAAACTCCCCTTAAGTGAATATAAGCTTTCTAGTATTGAATCCTTGTTATAAGAAGGATAGTAGGGATGACAATGGTCCTCACCCTTGCAAAGACCTAACTCGCCCTTGCTCAACAGCAACAAGTTCAAAGGAAATTGATCAAGAATTAAGGATTCACACCTTAATCACCAAATTTTAATTGGAAATAGAGACAAGATTAGTAATTATGTATTTATGTTCCTTACTCAACCTTTATCCTAACACTAGTCTTAAATTATTATATTACAATTTTTTCCTTTATAAATATTAGTTCAACAAATTTTTTCTATATTTTAATGACTAAATGATTAAAGTTTTTAAGATTTATTATGTAATTACTTATATGATGTAATAAAATTGCTTGGCCTTTCTTTAGTTAAGCAATAATAAGTTTATTAAATATTGATAATAGACTTAATAGTGCTGTGAAACTTTGTTTCTTTATGTTTACTATCTTCTATTCAAAGAAAAACATGAAAAAGCGAGCTAGATTTTGAGATAATAATTAAGTTTTTTTATACTTGAATTAGTGGCTTGTTTAACATTCTAAAATTTGAAAATTTACTTTGAGAACTATTATTTTTTTACTAGGAAAATGACGATAAGGTAAGGATAGGCATCCTTAATCCATATTAAGGATAAGAATGAGATTTTAAGTTGTCTCCTTATTGGGTATAAGCATAAAGATGAAGACTAATTATAAAATAGAGATGGGAATTAGGACGACACTCTTTATCCCTACCCCACCTATTGTCATTCCTAAATGATAACATATGATAGGGTTGTTAAAAAAGTAACTTTTTAAGGCACAATAAAAGATAAAGCAGTTTACAAACAAGAATAGAATTATATTTTTTTTTTCTTTATATATAACTTGGTTTACTTAAAGATTTTACCCATGCAAAAGATTTTGACAATTTTTAAAGAGAAAATTGATGACAGGAGAGGTTGCTTTGCCCTTGGAATAGTTTCAAGCATTAAATCTTGCTTTATAACTAGAAGAATTAAAAAGGGCTTTAGTCCTTAATGAAGAAGCTTTGGCAAGTGTAACTTTCCCTCTTATGGTCTTATATGTCCTAGGGTTTGAATACTTTTATTCAAAATATAAGGTTGTCAAGGTAAAAATTTTCTAATGTTTGGAATCTATGATTATTGATCCTTTAGCTACTGAGTCTTCATTTCTTAGTGTCATTAACTTGCTATTAGTGGACATTGCCCAAATTGTGGCTTGAGAGGCTTTTTTAAGACATAAAACTTTAATGATTAATTAGTTGAAACTTATTTTATTAAGGCATTATAGGATTAACGATTGCTTACTAAACTAAAGTATTTGGGTTGGCATCCTTCTTATTCATTCAAGAATTGCTTTCACAATCCTATCATATACTTCTAAAGCTTTATAAGGGAAACCTTATGTCTACTCATTTACTTGGCTAGAAAATACACCTTAGGCTTGATGATCCATTAACTATAGGTTAATGCTTACATAAGGTATTAGGAGCAAAATCCATTGAATTATTCATATGATTTAATCTCTTTAATCTTTTACAAGAATGAAGAGTAATTCTTAGCCATACACAAAATCCTTCCTTTATCTTTTGCATCTTCCATCTTTATTTAGATGTATAGATTCAAGATAGAGAGACCAAGATGCATATATATCCTTATATTTAATGAATCTACAATTTTCCTCTAAATCCTTTGATCAACCAATACAACTCTTTAGTAAACTATTATGATAACAAGAATATCCTTTACACAGGAAATGGGGTTAATATTAGGGTACCCCCTCTAGCTCTTATTGAATTTATAAATTATCAATGGTATAGATGCATTTAGGTTGGAGTATGCGATCCTCCCTTTATCTTATGCTTAATTCCTTTGCCACCAATTTGTTCATTATCTTGGCAAGGATGATGTTGATTGTTAAGACCTCAATTTCCTTGAAGATAAGGACAATCCTAATAGAATACCTATTTAGTATATAATTTACTAAGCTTGTATAGCTTATCTCATGGAATGCCTTGCCTATACCTTTTCATAGTTTGAAGACTTATAAGATCCTTATTTCTTAAAGGGACCATAGTTAATCTTTTGTATGATGGCATAGAGTTAGACATTTTTAACCTTTTTGTAACTGTTTGTAAGAACCTGTTAGTGGGATATAATTTTCAAACATATTAATTATAACAACCTTTTTATGAATGCTTTGTCAACTTATGCATTAAATATTCTATTTTATAACTCATACATGAATTGCTCATATAACATATATTTATATGTCACATCTTATACTTAAAGTCCTAAATAGATTGAATAAAAAAACAAACAGGCTTAAAATTGGCAAGGCATGCAATCTTAACTTATTCTTGCATATAAAGGATGAAAGGTAAAGTTAAGGAATTAGCTACCTACGTGGATGAAATCCAAGGCTCAAGTAAGGAGTTACTACTATATTTTTTTTTGTTGCTGCTATATGTTTTTTTTTTCCTACTGTATGCTCTTTCTTTTCTGTTGCAGTATGCCTTTTCTTTTCTGCTATTGTATACTTTTTTCTCTTCTGCCATTGTATACTCTTTCTTTTCTTCCACTATATGCTCTTTTCTCTCTTTCGTTATTTGCTCTCTTGGCAATTACATAGGTATTTATATGCCTTGAGTTTAGGATTGCCTTACCATTAACGGTCAGCATTGATTCTTTGGATTTAGGATTGTCCTACCATCAACAGTCAGCATTGATTCCTTAAATTTAGGATTACCTTATCATCAATGGTTAACATTGACTCATACTTAACAAGTAACTTATAGTGATTGCTAAATGCAATTGTTGTTCCCACAGTCTTGTATGGGTTGTAATTGTTGTCAACTAGGTTTAAGTGTGCAAGAAAGTAAAGCCACATGGAAAGGTAAGAAGGTAAATCCATATGGAAGGGCAAAAAGGTAAAACCACACAGAAGGGCAAGAAAGTAAATTCACTGCGTAAGCCTTATTAGGGTTCATGGAGTAGAGTATATAATGGTCTTGGAAGACAACGAACAGGGAGTCGGCAATATTGAGCATTCAGCAAAACCTAGACAATCGACCAACCAAAGAGAACACCAAACCCTACACAGAAGAACACCACTTGCAAAAGAAAAGAGTAGTCGGAACTGAACAGTATTGTTAGAATTGAACAGTGTCGTCGAAAATTGAACAGTGTATCCGGCAGGGCAAAACCTAGAGAGAGAAACTGTTAAACACTTGGAAGAGAGAGAAAATGGTAGTCGACGATAGGAAGGGGAGAGACGGTTGATGGCTAAGGTGAACAAAGAACAAAGGTGGACGGCCAAAATAATTGAACAACCGTCGACGGGAAAGAGAAGAAAACACAGTCATCGACAGTCGAAAAATCAAGCAAAAATGGCAAATACGTTGCAAGAGAAGGAGGCGGCCGAAGGGGGCTGAACATTGAATGTAAGACGGCCGAAAGGCGGCTGAGGAAGATGACGAGAGAGTGAAAAACCAGACCATCGGAGTGGAAAACTCGACACGGCTGGACGATCGAAGGTGGGTGGACGGCAAAGACCTATACGGCCAGATCGAGAAGAGAGAGAAACCCGACGGTGAACAGAAAAGTGAAATCCAATAAGAGAGAGAAATCCGACAGGATGGTGAGAGAAATCCGACGATAAGAGAGAGAAATTCGGCTAGACAGCAAGAGAGAGAGAAATGGACAGGCGAGCTGTGAGATAGTGAGATCGTCAGACAAAGAGACAGGTGAGACAGTGAGACGGTGAAAGCAGGATGCTCTTTCTTTTCTGTTGCTGTATGCTTTTTCTTTTCTGCTATTGTATACTTTTTTCTCTTCTGCCATTGTATACTCTTTTTTTTCTTCCACTATATGCTCTTTTCTCTCTTTCGTTGTCTGCTCTCTTGGCAACTACATAGGTATTTATATGCCTTGAGTTTAGGATTGCCTTACCATTAACGATCAACATTGATTCCTTGGATTTAGGATTGTCCTACCATCAACAGTCAGTATTGATTCCTTAAATTTAGGATTACCTTATCATCAATGGTTAACATTGACTCATACCTAAGAAGTAACTTACAGTGACTGCTAAATGCAATTGTTGTTCCCACAACCTTGTATGGGTTGTAATTGTTGTCAACTAGGTTTAAGTGTGCAAGAAAGTAAAGCCATATGGAAGGGTAAGAAGGTAAATCCACATGGAAGGGCAAAAAGGTAAAACCACACGGAAGGGCAAGAAAGTAAATTTACCACGTAAGTCCTATTAGGGTTCATGGAGTAGAGTATATAATGGTCTTGGAAGACAACAAATAGGGAGTCGGCAATATTGAGCATTCAGCAAAACCTAGACAACCGACCAACCAAAGAGAACACCAAACCCTACATAGAAGAACACCACCTGCAAAAGAAAAGAGTAGTCAGAACTGAACAGTATTGTCGGAATTGAACAGTGTCGTTGGAAATTGAATAGTGTATCCGGCAGGGCAAAACCTAGAGAGAGAAACTGTTAAACACCTGGAAGAGAGAGAAAACGGTACCTATCGATAGGAAGGAGAGAGATGGTTGACGGCCGAAGTGAACGAAGAACAAAGGTGGACGGCTGAAACAATTGAGCAATCGTCGACGGGAAGGAGAAGCAAACGCAGTCATCGACGGTCGAAAAATCAAGCAAAAACGGCAAATACGTTGAGAGAGAAGGAGGCGGCCGAAGGGGGCTGAACGTTGAACATAAGACAGCCGAAAGGTGGCTGAGGAAGGTGACGAGAGAGTGAAAAACTCGACATGGCTGGACAGCCAAAGGTGGGTGGACGGCAAAGACTTATATGGCCGGATCGGGAAGAGAGAGAAACCCGACGGTGAACGGAAAAGTGAAATCCAGTAAGAGAGAGAAATCCGGCAGGACGGTGAGAGAAATCCGGTGGTAAGAGAGAGAAATCCAGTTGGACAGCAAGAGAGAGAGAAACGGACAGGTGAGCTGTGAGACAGTGAGATCGTGAGACAAAGAGACGGGTGAGACAGTGAGACGGTGAAAGCAAGAGTTGTGTGAAATTCGGCGAAGCACGGAAAGAACTTAACGTATTTCCAAACTTCTTCAAGAGAGGTTAGAGAGCATTGCGGTGAACTTCTATGTGGCAGTGGAGCAGCCTTTCAATTCAACAGAGGCAAGACAAGCTAGAAGAAGGGTAGACAC
Organism: Ceriops tagal; assembly: GCA_021533255.1. Taxonomy (NCBI): domain Eukaryota; kingdom Viridiplantae; phylum Streptophyta; class Magnoliopsida; order Malpighiales; family Rhizophoraceae; genus Ceriops; species Ceriops tagal. The sequence continues at coordinate 5,934,589 of CM038609.1, read as the reverse complement.
AGTAAGTGACACTCTTTGTATTGTACTTGCTTAATAATTGCAATAGTGAAAGGAGCAGAGAATTAAAGACATCCATTGTAACCTGTATTCACAAGTATAGTGGATAATCTCGGTAGAGGGAGAGTCCCTACCACCGTGGATGTACGTCACGTTGACGGAACCACGTAAATCTCGTGTATCCTTAATTTGCTTTACGTTCTGTGTTTTGAATTGGTTGTGAACATAGTTAAAGTATTAGCCAACCCATAATCTAACGAAGACCTAAACAAGAACATTCATATTGTCTATTAGGCAAGGTGTCTGAAAGGTGACTTTGGGGATTATTGTGATTAGTAGGTAGCAATAGATCCACCTTAGTCAAGTTTGAGAAAGAGTTCACTTTTAAGAAGAAGTTGAAGTTGTTCACTTCTTGCGAATTGCGAATTGTGGTGATACTGATTCACCCCCCCTTTTAGTATCACAAACTAGTAGATCTTAGGGAGAAGTCGAAGACTTCAACAATGCTAAAGGCAACAACAACACATGTCTGGATAACGATATTCTCTTACTTAGTGAAAGGTTGCTTCAAGAAGTTAAGCTTTTGAAGCACAACAAACCAATACTTAAGCATCATGAAACGCAGTAAGCTAGTGGCCATGTTGAGAAAAGGAATAATGCTGATTGTGAGATTGAGCTTACATACAATAAAGTTGAACAATATGCTCAAGAAAAGGTTAGTTACTATTGCCCTTAATGTTATATGCTTGTTTCAAGGTGACACCTCTGTTGTCTTAAATGCTTCCTCTACCATTAGCTTCTCCTTAACATCAACCATTACCAGGCTATTCTATCCCATTGCTTCTCTCCTCTTTCCATCGATTCTCTTTCTGGGAATGAAAGTACGCCATCTTCCTTAACCCTTGAATAAATCAGCTGCCAACATTTTGTAAATGCAGCAAACACATCTCAAAGGCACTCATAACATCAAATTAACAAGAACAAATATATAAGATGCTATTGATAAAAAATCCAACATTAGCCATTAAAGATAGGCTCAACAATCTCCTTCTCTGGATTTGTTAGCAACACATTAAATCCATAAATCAGCAATTAAGCACAAGCAATAGTGTTAGCTAAAAGAAAGACCTCCACTTTTGACATTTATAGCTCCCCTTAAAACATATATCTCCTTTTTTAACATATGGGCATGATACCAATTAGAAATAACCTCAATTTTTTTTAACTCCCCCTTTTTTCTGCATCTCCCCTTTTGATAATTTCTTCCCTTTAATTTGATTTTTCCTTTGGATTTATGAAGCTACTTCTCCTTTTGATCAATATATACTCTCTTTGGATTTATGCAAAATATCTCCCCCTTTAACAATAAATCCAAAAAGTAATAAAAGAGGAAAGGGAAAGGGGGGTTAAAAGCATACCTCAACCTTTAAGGGGTGGCTGAATACATAAGTTCAGCTTTAACTTCTAGAACATTTCTCTTAACAGAGGTTTGATGAAGATATCTATATCCTACTTCGTGGTATGCACATACTTCAGCTTTACTTCAAATTTCTCCACTTTTTCTTTAATGAAGTGGTACTTGATTTCAATATATTTAGATTTGGAGTGTTGGACATAATTCTTTGATAAATTAGGCATTTTGTTTGTCACAACCAATTAGTAATGGTAGCTACACATCCACCTTTAAATCTTTAAGGTGTTGTTTCATCCATAGTATTTGAGTATAAGCCTGAGTAGCAGCCATATATTTAGCCTCTGTAGTGCTTAGAGTTATTGAATTTTGCTTCTTGCTGTGCCATGAAACACATCTATTGCCCAAATAAAATGCACCACCTAATGTAGACCTTTTGTCATCAAAATTTTAGCCCAATTAGCATTTATATACCCATATAAATTAAGTTGTCCACTTCTATCATAATGCAACTCATAATTTGTTGTATCCTTAACATATCTCAAGATTTTTTTAGTAGCCACGAGATGAGATTCCTTCGGCTCACTTTGAAATCTAGCACAAAGTATTACAGCAAAAAAAAGATCAGGCCTTGATGTTGTTAAATACAATAAACTTCTAATCATCTTTTTATATTCCTTCTAATCAACCATTTTGCCTTTTTTTTATCTTTACTTAACTTTTTTCCAGTGATGGGAGTGCTTACTTCTTTAAAGTTCTTTATCCCAAACCTTTTTAATAGCTCACAAGCATATTTTTCTTGGGAAAGGAAAATTTCAGCCTTACTATGTAAAACTTGTAGCTCTAAGAAGAATTTTATTTCACTTAGCATAGACATCTCAAACTTTTTCTTCATTTGATCAGCAAAAGCTGTACAAAGGGCCTCTTTTTTAGCAACAAAAATTATGTCATCAACATAAACCACAATAATTAATTAGCCCTCTTTATCTTCCTTTATATATAAGTTGCTGTCCACACTCCCTTTTCTAAATTTCATTTCTTTGAGACATGTATCTAGCTTGGAATACCATGCTCTTAGAGCTTGCTTTAAGCCATATAAAGCCTTTTTCAATTTATATACACTTAAACCATCATGGTAAAGTATAAAACCATCAGGCTATTCAATAAATATCTCTTTTTCAAGCTCTTCATTCAGAAATGCTGATTTCACATCCATCTAATAAACTTTGTAATTTTTTTGAGTAGCAATGACCATGAATATTCTAATTGCTTCAAGTTTGGTCATAGGAGCAAAGGTCTCTTCAAAATCAACACCTTCTACTTATGAGTAGCTTTTGTAGACAAGTCTTGCCTTGTTTCTTACAATCTTACCATTTTCACTGAGTTTATTTCTGAACACCCACTTGGCTCTAATGAATTTTTTTTTTTAGGTCTTGGAACTAAACACCAAGTGTTGTTCATTTTAATTTGATCAAGCTCTTCATTCATAGCACACACCTATTTCTTGTGCTTTAATGCTTCTTCCACTAACTTAATTTTAACTTCAAAGATCAATAAGGTTTGTTTACCACTTTTTAGCCTTCTTCTAGTTTTTACAGAATCTTTTTTGTTGTCAATAATGTTTTTAGCATCAACTTCAGCTCTAACTTTTCCATGAGCTTGGTAATGCCTTGATTCATTTTCTTTATCGTTTGTAATTTGAGAATCAACATCTTCCTTATGTTGAACAGCCTCTAATTTATTACTTTCATATTCTTTTTCATTATCACAACAACATCTTCAGCTTCCTTATGTTATGATTGCATTGTAGAACCATCTTCAATCACTTTAACATCAAAGGTATCTATAATTTTTGCAGCCTTTTGTTGTAACATTTAAAGCCTCTTCCATTTGGCATATAGCCTAAGAATATGCCTTCATCAGCCTTCTTATCAAAATTTCCAAGATTCTTGCCTTTAATTTGAATAAGGCATATGCTTTTAAATACTTTGAAATGTTTTACACTTGGCTTCTTTCCATTCTATAGCTCATAGGGTGTCTTCTATTTATGTGGTCTCATCAAGTATCTATTTTGAATCTAAATGGTAGTAGTGATAGTCTCTCTCTAATAACCATATAAGGTACCATGCTTAGCCAACATGGTCTTTGCCATCTTTACTAGGCTTTTATTATTTCTTTTAACCACTCCATTTTGTTGAGGTGTGTAAGAACTAGCATATTCATGCTTCACTCTATACTTCTCCAAATAATTTTAAAATTCATTATAAGTGTATTCTGTACCATTGTTTGTCTTAAGTCTTTTAATTCTTCTCCCCAATTGATTTTCAGCTAGCATCTTGTAGCTCTTAAAATTATTAAAAGCATCTGATCATGCTTAAAAAATATAATACAAGTCATTCTTATAAAATCATTAATAAAAGAAATAAAGTACTTATCACCCTGTAATGATTTTTGTCTCATAGGCCCACAGATATTTGAATAAATGAGTTCCAATGACTTCTTTGTTTGAATCTCCAAATTTTTGTGGGTAACATGCACCATCTTTCCTTTTTGACAAGTGTTACAAATGGTATTTCTTTCTCTTTTTAGCTTGGGTATATCTTTCATAGGTTCATTTTTGGACAATTTGTTCAACCTCTTTTGTCCAAGATGTCCTAATCTCCAATGCCACAACAAATTCTCATCTTTGGTGCTCATATAACATGTGTTTTTGCTGTTGGAAACTTGGTATAAGTTTCCATTTGTTCTTTCTTCTTTTGTAAGAACATTACCATCACTTAATCTTTTATCGTGCAACCACTCTTACTGAAAGTAACTTCATGCCCATCATCACAAAGTTGATTAACACCGATTATATTGTGTTTTAGCCCTTCAACATAAAACATTTCCTCTGATTTCAACTTTTCTACATCAATTTCAATAGCACAAATACCTTTAATCTTTAAAACACCATCATTGCCAAATGTGACTGACCCTCTTTTATATTTCTCTACTTCCTTCAACACCTTGAAGTCTTTTGTCATGTGTGAAGAGTAGCCACTATCAAGGATCCATAGCTTTTCTTTCTTGGAAGCTTTTAAGGCTACTTCCACAACCATTGCCATTTCCCTTCCTCTTCTTCTTCTTTGGCCAAACATATGAGCATATGTAGGTGTTCTCCCCTTAGACTCTTGACTCATATTCCTTTTTATTATAGGCCCATTACTCCAACACACACTAGTCTTGTGTCCATATTTACTATAGCATCAGTAATATCCTTCAAATCTAAATTTTCTTCTATCAACAAGTTCATATCTCTTATTTTCAATACCTGTTTAGTAATAATCATAATTATAATTATTTCTCACACCTTTAGCCACTTGATTTTTAGGTGTGGTAACGTTCTTACCATCTTTGACAACCTGTCTCTTTTAGATAAGAGTTTTCATCTCATATTTTCTAATTCATTTTAGCTTGGGTTGGTTTCTCTTCTCTATAACATCAACTTCTTTTAATTTTATCTTTTCTTTATGTTTGCTTTCAGGTACAAACATAATTTTCTTCTTCTCTTCTACCCTTTCATTTGGCTTTTTAATATAGCCAAGTCCTTTCTTCCATATAGAATGAGGTCTTTGTTTACTTAGACATTCATCCAACTTTTTGTTAGCATCCTCATTAATAGCCTCTACTGAAAAGGATACTTCTTTCACTTCCATGACCTGTATAAAGTCATGGCATATATCAAAAGAGGACTCAACAAAAAGCTACAAACTAAAACCTGTAGGTTGCAGGTCCAAGATTCAGGAAGCAAATTGAAACCTACAAATTATAGGAGCAACAACAGACGTTCCTGTAGGTCCAAGAAGATATATCAACACCAGTAACATGTCCCTACACATCCAGGAGGGTATACCAACAACAACAGACGTCCCTGCATGTTTAGAAGGGTATACCAGCACTAGGAGCACCTCAAAAGGCTTCCCAGCAGCAAAAGCATGCCTGAGAATCAAGTAAAAAATCAAAATGTATAGCAGTAGGTCCAGGAATCAAAAGCCACCTACAGAAAGTGCAGTAGCAAGTCTGGGAATCAACCAACAAACTAGCAGCCTGTCCATAAGTAGACAACAATAGTGCGCAAACAGCAACAGTAGTGCATGCAGACAGTAGCAACAACGTGAAAGAACAACAGCAACACGTGTGAACAACAGTAGTAGCATGTGCGAACAGCAGCCATATGCATGTAGACAGTAGCAGCAATGCGTGCAAACATCAGAAGCAGCATGTGAATAGAAGGAATAGCATGTGCAAATAGCAGCAATAGCTTGTGCGGAAATAAGTAGCAGCAAGCGTGGACCGCAGCAGTTGCCTATGTAGACAGTAGCCATAACACGTGCAAATAGTAGCAACAGCACAAGCGGATAGCAGCAACACACGCGGATAGTAGCAGCAATGCTTGCAGATAGCAGTAGCAACATATACATACAGCAATAGCAGCACGTATAAGCAACACTGGTAACAGGTGAGACAACACCGGCAGTGAAGGAAGGAGATGATCCATATTATACTCTAACTGTTTGTATACATTGAGTGATTGTTCTCCAGGAAAGGTTTTACCATAAACTCTTGATAAATTTGTTGAAAAATAGGGTGGGATACCCTTAGAGTGATCAGGAGATCATTGAAAGTGGTTAAGGAGTGATCCTTCCACAACCAAACTATATCCCTTGATAACAAGAGTAAATTGTGTGATTTAAGAGGGATCCTATCACACCTTGGACATAGCTCACATATTATGGGTAAACCACATAAAAATTGCTATGTGTTCTTGGGTGCTCGTGTTTAATTAATATCCGCCGGTCTCACATAAAGGAGAAAGATAAATAATTGGATCATTAATTCTAGCAAGTTACAAAGGTTAAATTCGGATAAATTTGTAAAAACAAATATCTCACATTGATTCACCCCCCTCTTAGTGTGAGACCTAAAAAGGTCCTCATTAGCAAGCCTTGGTTTCATGACATAATGCATTACCTTAAGACTAAGGAAATCTTAAAGGAACAACTAAAAATGATAAGAGAACTATGTGAAGGATGGCTATGAATTTCATTCTTAATTAAGACGTCCTTTATAAGTGCAATTATGACTCAGTCCTATTACAGTATATAAATATAGCTAAAGCAAAAACTATCTCAAAGAAGTAGATGAGGGCTTATATGGATCCTATACTAGTGGCCTTTCCATGGTTAGAAAGATCTTAAGAGCAGGATACTATTAGTCAACTATGAAATAAAATTATCTCTAGTATGTTAGGAAATGCCACAATTATCAAATATATGCAAATAAGATATATGTTACATTTACTCCATTGCATGCAATGACATTCCCTTGGCCATTTTTAAGTAATGAATGGACATAATTAGTCCTATTACACCTAAGACATCTAATGGGTATCAATTCATCTTAGCAGCAATTGAATACTTTAAAAACAAGTCATTATAGCATCTTATGTGAGTATCACTCATAAAGTGGTCATTAAAATCATCAAGAAGGACATTATATATTGTTATAACATGCTAGAATGGCTAATCACAAATAAGGCCACCAACCTGAACAACAAAATGGTGACTAACCTCTATAACCCATTCTAACTTAAGCATCACAACTTTGTTCTATATTAGCCAAAAATGAATGGGGTAATTAAAGCATTAAAAAAAAAATCTTAAACATATCTTTGAAAAAATAAAAATTACATATAAAGATTAGCATAAGATGTTGCCATTTGCATTACATGCATACCATACCATAATATGCATGTCCACATGGGTAACCCTACTTGCATTGGTTTATGGGATCAAGGAAATTTTCTAATTAAAGTTAAAATTCCTTTCTTGATGGTTTTAATGGAAGTTGAATTAAGGGGTTAGAATGCATCAAAGTTAGGTATAAGCAATTGAATCTCATTAAGGAAAAGAGGTTAAATGTAATCTATCATGGATAATTATACCAAAGTTGAATAAGACGAGCATATCAAAAAATGCACCTAATGTACTTCAAAGAAGGAGACTTGTTCTTAAAAGTGAATCCAAAGGTAAGTGGGCACTAAACTATAAAGGCCCATTTGTTATATATATATATATATATAAAGTCATTCTCAAGTAGGACACTAATTTTGATAGATATGAACAATGAAGACATGCCAAATCCTGCTAATTCAAATATGGTCACAAAATATTGTGCCTAAGCATTAGCCTAAATTGGACTTTCATTCAAAGATAAGATAAAGGACATAATAAATAAAATGGGTTATAAAAAGAGGGCATAACATCAATTACTAATTAAAGACAAAAACACAACAAATAAGATTAAAAAGGATGTAAGAAATAAACAAACTGATAGGGTTTGCACATAAGAAGCATTCAAATTAGGCTTATGATGAGTTATTGGTTATGCTATCAATCTTACTAGTTCCTATTTTGCTAATGTAATTTTTTTTTTATCACTCTATGTCCAAATATATCACTTTCTTTGTTCAAACCATAGAAGGCTATTGTTCCTCCGTATATCTACTTATAAACTTTTTTGTTAAGAGTATAGTCTTAGCATAACCCTTACCTAAGTGCAATTAATACAATCATATTTTATTAGCTTAAATATGCCAAAAAGCATTTGAAATAAACAAGATATTTACTATATTGCTTTGTTTAAGATTCATAAAGGTCATAAGGTATTTATCCTAATGTCGTGTGTCATGGGGCCATTACTTCTCTCTAAACGGCAGCCTATTTTCTTATTCGATGTGAAATTCTATCACATTCTCTCCATCACATTTGACAACGTACTTGATATGGACTAGGGCCCCCCTACTTACTCTCCTAGCTAGAGCACTTAGCAGTAGACACCAAATTCAGGTCAGGCCGACTTTAATACCAACTATTATAGACCATTACCTTTTCCCAAAAAAGTAGCCTATTGGGATATGTAATGTCCACATTTATAAGGCCTAATGAAGCAGAAAAACATAAAGCAAACAAGTCTAAAAGCAAGATGACTCCCAATGAGGAGACCCACTAAAATAGAACAAGCATATTATGGCATGAATGCTTAATTTTGAAAGTAATATGTTGCATCTCATAAGCTTAAGGCAACCATTCTTGGAAAAGGCTCACAAAAAGAAATCCAAAAGCAAAAGTGCATCACAGTGGCTTCCTTTCTAAAGGAGGAAATAAAAGTTTTCTATAAATGGAAAAGCAAAGGGACCAAAACAATTATTCTTAATTAAAGCAATTAAGCAAAAAGTAATTTGAGAGAAAAAGAAAGAAGCAAGTATGTCACAAGTAAAAAGCAAGTGACCCCAAAGGATTTTGCATCAACTTAGTTTCCAAATGGAATGATAACGTTGCCCTTGACTAATAAGGAAACATCTATAAAGACAAAAATCTTACACAATAAAAGCATGAAATACATTATTAGATCATTTGAGTAGCTATAGACCATAGTTCTTAATAATTAGTTAAGAACTGGAGAAGTAAAATCAAGACGTATTGCAAAAGAGCATGGATTACCCAGAGTGTTTACTAATCACAATTCGTAGCTATGAGTTTAGAGTTAATAAGGGCAAGGTGAAATTGTAAGGAAGTGGGGAACTCTAAGTAAGGGTAAGATATTAATCATGATGAATTAATGGCAAGAAAGATTTCTAATTGATGCCTCCATCTACAAAAGCACCTAAAAGGGGCATAAATTTGTATCAATTAGTTGCTAAGCTTTACATTGAGAATAATGGTCAAAAACTTTGTTTATGTTAGTCTAAACGTTCCTTAAAGTCCTTATAAAATAGTGAAGTTATCAATTAAGCATTAAAAGATTCTATAAAATTTGAATTCCTAACACAATAAAATATGTGCCTATTAAAAAATCTCTCAATGGAGAGCATTGTAGTTTCCTACAATGTTATAAATCTCTCAATAGGGCTTTATCTTAAACCTTATTAAATTAGTCATCCCTAATACACAACCAAGAGTCAGTTGTCTTAAGCCAACTAAGCATAAATCATAAGTTTTACTCCCTAATTGTGAATGCAATCAAATAGGCTTCCTTAAAACAAAGGCAATACTGCACAAGGACTTGGAAAGTCGATAAAATAAAGACCTAAGGAAGCCTTTGCTTATTATTTTATTCTAATGTAATTCGTAAAGAAAGGTAACTATTGTATCCTTATTTTGTCTAACCTAAGGTAGAGTCTAATGTTTAAAAGTGATAAGGACCTTCTTAGATCTCACACTAAGAAAGGGAGGGGGTGAATCAGTGTGAGATGCTTACTTTTTACAAATTTATCCATATTAAACCTCGATGACATATTAAAATCTATGATTTAATTTTATCTTACTTCTTTATGTGAAAATGGCCGTATGGATATCAGGCAAGCATAAGCACCCAAGAACACACAAAATTTTTATGTGGTTCACTTATAATATGTGAGCTACATTCATGGTATGATAGGATCATTCCTAGATCACATGATTGACTCTTGTAATCGAGGGATACAGGTAATGTAATGGAAGGATCTCTCCTTAACCACTATGGAAGGATCACTCCTTAACTACTTATAATGATCTCCTGATCACCTTGAAGGTTTCCCACCCTTTTTTAAAGAATTACATAAAAGGTTTATAACAAGAACTCCCCTAAGAAAGATCTCTCCATGTGCACAGGTTACTATAGTAGAAAACCGATCTTCTCCTTTCTTTCTACTATTTTTTCCTTCCTCATTGTCGATCTCTACCCTTTCTCTATAGGTCTCTCCTTCCTCACTACTTATCTCTACTTTCTTAGGTCTTTATTTTATCTAAGAATGATCCCTGCCCTCTCTCTGCTAGTGCCTCCTTCTTATTGGTCTCAACTCTCCACTGGTTCTCTCCTCTTTACTAGTCTCAACGCTTTACTAATTCTGTCCTCTTAACCATTCTCCACTCTCTGCAGGTTTTGAACTTTCAGCCTTTTTGTCATTCTCCTCAAGCTTTCTGTCTTTGTTGAGTTTCTCTCTACCTCTGCTGGGTTTCTCTTTACCTTTGTTGGGTTTTTCTCCTACCTTTGCCGGTTTTCTCTCCTTTGCATGTTCTCAACTCTTTACCAGTTCTCTCCTTTGCAAGTTCTCAACTCTTTGTTAATTCTCCCCTCTTTCTTTGTATTTTTACAATTGAAGGCTCTTTCTTTTCTACTACTAGAGGCTTTTTCTTTTCTGTTGCTGGAGGCTTTTTCTTTTTTGTTGTTAAAGGCTCTTTGTCGTTCCCCTTTTTTCTACTCAACTCTATCTATTCTTTTGGTGGCTATATAGGTATTTATATGCCTTGAACTTAGGATTGCCCTACAATCAATAGCCAATATTGATTCCTAAGGATTGTCTTACAATCAATTGTCAGCATTGATTCCTTGAATTTAAGGTCAATAATCAGCATTGACTCCTTGAATTTAATATCAATGGTCAACATTGACTAACAATCTCTCTACATCTCAAGCTCCTTTTCCTTGTTCATAATGCTTTCAGGAATATCCTTGACAGATACAAATTGCACGTGCGAGCAGGCCACAACCTACATTACCAAATCATCAACTAGTTCCTTTAACTTTTCACTCCTGCTAACAAAATCAATCTTACAATTGACCTCTATTAGCACCTCAATGTGAAAGTCATGTATATAGGAACCAATCCTTCCTTCAACTGCAAGTTGGGTGGATTTCTTGTCGATGATCAAAAGACACCGCAGTTGTTTAACAAATGTAGCAGTAATTGTTACCATTGGTGGCTTTTGAGCAATTTTCATGGCTTTTGCCTTAACAAGCTGCTTATTGGCTGGTGCTACTACCAGTTTTGTAGTAATTTGGGCTGTTACCTCAATAGCTTCCTTAACCCTTGAATAAATCAGCTGTCAACACTTTGTAAATACAACAACCACATCTCAAAGGCATTCATAACATCAAATCAACAAGGATACATATTATGAGATGTTGTTGACAACAAATCCAATATTAGCCATCAAAGATAAGCTCAATAATCTCTCTCTTTGGATTTGTTGGCAACACATTAAATATAGAAATCAGCAATTAAGTACAAGCAGCAGTGTTAGCAAAAAGGAAAGACCACCACTTTTGACATTTGTTGTTCCCACAGCCTTGTATGGGTTGTAATTGTTGTCAACTAGGTTTAAGTGTGCAAGAAAGAAAAGCCACATGGAAGGGCAAAACAGTCAATTCACCGCGTAAGGGCAAGAACGTAAATCCGCCGTGTAAGCCCTATTAGGGTTTCACGAAAGAGAATATATAAAGACCTTGGATGGCTAAACACAAGTGGAAAGGGCCAACACAATTGAATATACGGCAAAATACCAAACCTTACATAGAAGAACACCACCTGCAAAAGAAAAGAGTAGCCGTCGTGAACAGTAGCGTCGAGTGAAAAAAATTGGGAGCAACCGACGGCTGATGGAAGTAGAGAGAAACCCGACGACCGATGAACAGTGACCGGGAGTAAAGGGAGAAAATCTAATACGGCCAAAGGAAAGAAGTGATGAACAAAAGAAGACAAGCTGTGATCAGACCTAAGAAGAGACAGTTTCAAGGTCATTGCCTTTATTGTGGAGTTTAAAGTCATAAGGCGAGTAATTGCTGGTGGAGAAGGCCAGTATATGTCTCCAACTTGAGAAGATTTGATGCTGCATATAGGGGGAGACAATACAAAACTTAGAGGAGAACACCTGTCGTGAGTTCTTGCACATACTGTAAAAGGCAAGGACACACTGACAAGGATTGTTGGTAGAAGCCCAAACCAGTAGTTTCAAAGAACAAATTTGCTGTATTGGCAGACTTGGAACAGTGTGAAAGGTGTGGGCAGGATAGCCATAATGCCAAGAGATGCATAACACTTCTCCCTGAGCATGAGAAGGCACTTAATGGCACAGTGAAAACAAGCAGTGTAGTCAAAGCTGAGAAAAAGGAGAAAGCTATCTTCCAGCCAGTTCAAAAGAAGGAATATAGAGCAAAAAGGGAAGTGGCTAATATAGCTGAAATTGCACTAAAGGCTAACTACAAGGATAAGCAGTGGATCCATGATAGTGGATGCACTTCACACATGACAGGAGACAAGAGTAAATTATCAAAGCTAAACAAATCAAGAGAAGGCAGAGTCAAGTTTGGTAATGATGATTCACTCAACATCAGTGGTTAGGGGTCAGTAAATATTGGAAAAGGAAAGCTGAAAGATGTTTTGCACGTTGAAGGACTCAGATATAATCTAGCATCTGTCAGCCAACTATGCAACAACGAACACAAAGTGATAGTCACAAAAATAGGTTGCCAAGTAAAAAGTAAAGAAGGCAATACTGTTGCAGTAAGGAAGAGAACTGTTGGAAATTTGTATGCAATTGATGAAGAAAGAGATCCTCTTGCAACTAAGACTGTGCAAGAGAGAAAGCCAAAGAAAACATGGACTAGCGCTCATCAAGAAAATTAGATCATAAGTGACCCATCAGCAAGAGTTACAACAAGAAGAAGACTTATAGGAGCTACTGCTTTACTCTCACAAGTTGAACTTAAATCTGTTGAAGAGGCTACACAAGATCTAACTAAATCTCTGTCCACAGAGCTGTTTGAAAAGTACAGAATGAGTCTGTCTGTGTGAATGCCTCCTCAAGCCTGAAAATCAGGTGAATCCTCCATCTCCACAGAGATTGTTGTTCCCACAGCCTTGTATGGGTTGTAATTGTTGTCAACTAGGTTTAAGTGTGTAAGAAAGAAAAGCCACATGGAAGGGCAAAATAGTAAATTCACTGCATAAGGGCAAGAACGTAAATCCGTCATGTAAGCCCTATTAGGGTTTCACGGAAGAGAATATATAAAGACCTTGGATGGCAAAACACAAGAGGAAAGGGCCAACACAATTGAATACAGGGCAAAACACCAAACCCTACACAGAAGAACACCACCTGCAAAAGAAAAGAGTAGCCGTCGAGTGAACAGTGCAGCCAACGTGAACAGTAGCCCTCATGAACAGTAGCATCGAGTGAAAAAAATTGGGGGCTGAACGAAGATATACCGACGACAACAAAGAAGAAACCTGACGAAGGGAGAGAGAAAGAGGAGACGGCAGGGCTGAATAGAGAACAACTATTGAGAGAGAGAAAGACGGTTGACGACTGGGCTGAACGAAGAGAGAGATTGTCGGCCAAAACACAAGAGAGAGAAAACACAGCCGTTGGAAGAGAGAGAGAAACCCGATGGCCAAACCAGAGGAGTTGACAGGAAGGAGAGAAACCCGATGACCAAACTAGAAGAGTCGACGGGAAGGAGAGAGAGAGAGAAATCTGGTGAGACAGAGAGAGATGGACGAAGAGAGAGACACCACCAGAAGAGCAAACAACAGATCTACGACGGCGTGAGACAAACGAACGACATGGCAAGGAGAGAACCATGAAACGGATGAAGAGAAACTCACCACCGGTGGAAGGAGAGAGAAACCCGACGGTCGATGAACAGTGACCAACAATAAAGGGAGAAAATCTGATATGGCCAAAGGAGGTGTGAAACAGATAGGTGAGGGCAGGCCGTAAAACAGTAAAGCCGTGAGACAAGGAGACGAGGAGACAGTGAGACGGTGAAAGCAAGAGTTGTGTGAAACAACGTAGAGAAGGAATTCAGCGAAGCATTGAACTCAATGTATTTCCATACTTCTTCAAGAGAGGTTAGGGAGTGTTGCGGTGAACTTCTAAGCGGCAGTAGAGCAGCCTTTCAATTCAACAGAGGTAAGACAAGCTAAAAGAAGGGTAGACAAAGTAAGTGACACTCTTTGTATTGTACTTGCTTAGTAATTACAATAGTGAAAGGAGCAGAGAATTAAAGACATCTATTGTAACCTATATTCACAAGTATAGTGGATAGTCTCGGTAGAGGGAGAGTCCCTACCACCGTGGATGTACGTCACATTGACGGAACCACATAAATCTCGTGTGTCCATAATTTACTTTACGTTCTGTGTTTTGAATTGAGTTGTGAACGCAACTAAAGTATTAGCCAACCCATAACCTAACGAAGACCTAAACAAGAACATCCGTATTGTCTATTAGGCAAGGTGTTTGAAAGGTGACTTTGGGAACTGTTGTGATTAGTAGGTAGCAATAGATCTACCTTAGTTGAGTTTGAGAAAGAGTTCACTTTTAAGAAGAGGTTGAAGTTGTTCACTTACCTGCGAATTGTGAATTGTGGTGATATTGATTCACCCCCCCTCTCAGTATCACAAACTAGTAGATCTTAGGGAGAAGTCAGGAACTTCAACATTCACAGCTTCCTCTAAAGTATATGTCTCCTTTTTTGCATGTAGGCATGATAACAATTGGAAAAACTTCAATTTTTAACTCCCCCCGTTTTTTTTGCTTCTCCCCTTTACAATTTCTCACTCTGTATTTGATTTTCCCCTTTGGCTTTATCAAGCTACTTCCCCTTTTGATCAGTATATACTCTCTTTGGATTCATGCACAATATCTCCCCCTTTGACAACAAATCCAAAGAATAATAAAAAAAGACAGGGGAGCATGGTTTAAAGGCATACCTTAGCCTTAAGGGGGTGGTTGAACACATAAGTTCAGTCTTAACTTTTGGAATGTCTCTCTTAACAATGGTTTAGTGAAGATATTTGCAACTCGCTCTGTGATAGGCACATACTTTAGCTTTACTTCATTTTTCTCCATTTTTTCTTTAATGAAGTGGTACTTGATTTCAATATGTTTAGATGTGAAGTGTTAGATAGGATTCTTTGATAAATTGATAGCACTTTGGTTGTCACAACCAATCAGTAATGGCAACTACACATCCACCTTTAAATCTTTAAGCTGTGTTTCATCCATAGCATTATAGTACAAGCCTAAGTAATAGCCACATATTCAGCCTTTACAATGCTTATAGTCACTGAATTTTGCTTCTTGTTGTGCCATAAAATGCATTTACTGCCCAAATAAAATGCAACACTTGATGTAGACCTTCTGTCATCACAATTTTCAACCCATTCAGCATTTGTATACCCACATAAATTAAGTCGTCTACTTCTATCATAAATTAACCTATAATTGGTTATGCTCTTAACATATCTCAGGATTCTTGTGGCAGCCACAAAGTGAGGTTCCTTAGGAGGTTCAACTTCGGAGATCAATGAGGTTTCTTCACCACTTTTTAGCCTTCTTCTAGTCTGTAAATCCTCTTTATTACAAATAATGTTTTTAGCATCAACTTCGACTTTAACTTTGAAGTTCTCGACTTCACCCTAGGATCTACTAGTTTGTGATACTGAGAAGGGGCGTGAATTAGTATTACCACAATTTGTAATTTGCAGGTAAGTGAATAACTTCAACCTCTTCTTAAAAGTGAACTCTTTCTCAGACTCGACTAAGGTAGATCTATTGCTACCTACTAATCACAATAGTCCCTAAAGTCACCTTTCAGACACCTTACCTAATAGACAATTCAGATGTTCTTGTTTAGGTCTTCGTTAAGTAATGGGTTGGCTGATACTTTAGCTGCATTTACAACTCAATTCAAAACACAGAACATAAAGCAAATTAAGGACACACGAGATTTACGTGGTTCTGTCAACGTGATGTACATCCACGGTGGTAGGGACTCTCCCTTACCGAGACTATCCACTATACTTGAGAATTCCAATTACAATGGATGTCTTAATCCTATGCTCCTTTCATTATTGCAATTACTAAGCAAGTACAATACAAAGAGTATCACTTACTGTGTCTACCCTTCTTCTAACTTGTCTTGCCTCTATTAAATTGAAAGGCTACTCCACTACTGCTTAGAAGTTCACCGCAACGCTTTCTAACCTCTCTTGAAGAAATCTGGAAATACATTGAGTTCTTTCTGATGCTTTGCCGAATTTCTTCTCTAAGTTGTCTCACACAACTCTTGCTTTCATGATCTCACAGTCTCACCCATCTCCTGGTTTCATCGTTTCACGGCCTGCCCTCACGCTTCTAGTCTGCCGTTGCATGTTTGTTGGCCTGCACCACGCTTCTGGTTTTGCTGGTTTAAGTCACACAGCCTGCCTCATTACCGTTGCACATCTATTGGCCTACACCACTCTTTTGGTTTTGCTGGTTCAAGTCACACGGCCTGCCTCACGCCTCACCTGGTCTTACACCTCACGGATACCAGGTCTGCTCTCCCCGTCGCTCGTTTCTACTGTACCCCTGTCACACGCACGTTTCTGGTTTGTTGGTCTCCTATTTCAGCTTCACTGGTCTCTTCAGTTTCATGGTTTTGCTGCACAGCTTCGTTGGTCTCCTCAGCTTTGCTGGTCTCCCGTTTTAGGTCTCACGGCTTGGTCACCAGTTTTTGGTCACCCATTTTTGGTCTCCTGTTTCTGGTCAATCACGCCATTCTCTTGTTGTGCTCTCCTTTTGACGTTCTGCTCTCTTGCCATTCAGCCCCTTCTTTTGTCATATCGTATTTTCTCCCCTTCGACCCCCTGTTCTGGCGTTTTTCTCTTTCAGGTGTTTCTCGATTTTTCTCTCTCTTCCAATGGCTGTGTTTTGGTTGACCTCTCTTGTGTTGGATGGTTTCTCTCTAGGTTTTGGCCGACTCCCTTGGTTGAACGGTTTCTCTTTTGTGTTTGGACGGTTCCTTCCTCTCTTTCCGCCGATTGCTCTGTTTTGCCGACAGTCTCTCTCTTTTCTTTGGGCTGTCGGATTTTTCTCTCCTTCCCCTGTTCTACCGTGCTGGTTTTGTCGTGCTAGTTTTCTCCTCTGGCTGGTGGTGGCTCTTCTTTGGCTTGCCATCCAACCCCTCTTCGGCCATTCACTGCTTTCTCTCTCTCCCAAGGTTGGGTTTTCTCTCTCTTTTGCAGGTGGTGTTTTTTTTTTCACTCGGTCGTTCTTTGTTTAGCCCCCAAATCTGATTTTTGGTCGTGCTTCTCTTCTTTTTGCCGTGTACCACTTTAGTCGGTTCCTATGTTTTACTGTCTTGTGTTTACTGAATGCTTAATTGCCGACGGTCTCTCTCTCTTCGTCCACCCCTCTTGTGTTTTGCCGTGTATTCAATTGTGTTAGCCTTACCCTAGTTTTGTCTTCCAAGGTCTTTGTATACTCTCTTCCATGAAACCCTAATAAGGCTTACGTGGCAGATTTACGTTCTTGTCCTTACGCGGCAAATTTACTTTCTTGCCCTTTCATGTGGCTTTACCTTCTTGCCATTCTATGTGGATTTACTTTTTTGCCCTTCCATGTGGCTTTACTTTCTTGCACACTTAAACTAGTTGACAATAATTACAACCCATATAAGGCTGTGGGAACAACAATTTCCCCCTTTGTAATTGTTGGCAACACTCATAACAAAAGCCATTATGCAGCAATTACAACTCCTCCTAAATATGCACTCCCCCTTTCTTAATAGCTCCCCCTGCACTGTTGCTTCTCTCCCCCTTTGCCAACCAATTACAAATTTGAAAAACTCGCAAAATAAAGATGTAGGATTCACCTGATTTTCAAGCTTGAGGAGGCATTTGCATAGATAGACTCAATCTATACTTTTCAAACAGCTCTATGGATAGAGATTTAGTTAGATCTTGTGTAGCCTCTTCAACAGATATAGGTTCAACTTGTGAGAGTAAAGCAGTAGCTCCCATAATTCTTCTTCTTGTTGTAACTCCTGCTGATGGGTCACCTATGATATGATTTTCTTGATGAGCACTGGTCCACGTTTTCTTTGGCTTTCTTTCTTACACAGTCTTAGTTACAAGAGGATCTCTTTCTTTATCTTCAGACTCACTCTTCTCCAAGTCTGAACTTACTTCTTGTTCCTTTTCTTCAGGTTGGTCTGATTCTTCATCTACATTGAAGTCATCTTCTTCATTGTCCTCAGCTTCTCCATTATGCATTGTTTTCCAGTTCTCATCTATTCTCACATCACTGGAAGTGATCACTTTTCCTAGCTTATGCAAGAAAACTTTGTAACCTTTTGTCTTTGCTAAGTATCCCACAAAGATGCCTTCATCAGACCTAGCGTTGAATTTTCCCAAGTTTTGCTCCTTGTTCTTCACAAGACATGGGCTACCAAAGACTCTGAGATACTTGGTTGTTGTCTTCTTCCCACTCCATAACTCATGTGGAGTCTTATCAGTATTGGGCCTTAGTAATACTCTGTTTAGTAGATGCACGGCTGTAAATGTTGCTTCAGTCCAAAATCTTATGTGAAGCTTGGATTCTAGCAGTAGAGTTCTCGCCATTTCGACCACAACTCTATTTTTCTTCTCTACCACCCCATTCTGTTGAGGTGTTCTTGCTGCTGCTAATTGATGATGAATTTCATGCTTCTCAAGGTAATCTTCAAAAGCTTTATTTGTAAATTCAGTGCTTTGATATGACCTCAATACTTTGATCTTCCTTCCACTCTCATTTTTAGCCAATCTTTTGTATCTCTTGAAGCAATTCAAAACTTCTCGAATAATCATCAACAAACAAGATGAAGTACCTTTCACCATTCAACCCTTTTGTTCTCATCGACCCACACAAATCAGTATGCACCATGTCAAACACTGCTTTAGAACTGAACTCTTTGCCCTTATACTGCTTTCTGACATGTTTGCCTTTAAAGCATGCTAAGCAAACATACTCACTCTCTCTCCTGAGGTCGGGAATATCTCTGATTGCATAAGTAGTGGTCAACTTCATCATGTTCTTCTGTGATAAGTGTCCTAGCCTCCTATGCCAGAGTTGATTTTCTTCTTCTTTGGTGAGTAAACAGCTGCTTGTCTTGTCCTCATCAATCACATATAAATTTCTAGTTGTTCTTTCCCTAGCTGTAACAGTATTGTCTTCTTTACTCTTTACTTGGCAACCTGTTTTTGTGAATATCACTTTGTGGTCGTCGTTGCATAGTTGGCTGACAGATGCTAGATTATATTTGAGTCCTTCAATGTGCAGAACATCTTCCAGCTTTCCTTTTCCAATATTCATTGACCCCTGACCACTGATATTGAGTGAATCATCATTGCCAAACTTGACTCTGCCTTCTCTTGATTTGTTTAGCTTTGATAATTTACTCTTGTCTCCCGTCATGTGCGAAGTGCATCCACTATCAAGGATCCACTACTTATCTTTGCAATTAGCCTTTAGTGCAATTTCAGCTATATTAGCCACTTCCCTTTTTGCTCTATATTCCTTCTTTTGAACTGGCTGGAAGATAGCTTTCTCATTTTTCTCAGCTTTGACTGCACCTCTTGTTTTCACTGTGTCATTGAGTGCCTTCTCTTACTCAGGGGGAAGTGTCATGCATCTCTTGGCATTATGGTCATCCTGTCCGCACCTTTCACACTGCTTTAAGTCTGCCAATATAGCAAACTTGTTTTTTGAAACCACTGGTTTGGGCTTCCACCAACAATCCTTGTCAGTGTGTCCTTGCTTTTTACAGTATGTGCAAAAACTCATGACAAGTGTTCTCTTCTAAATTTTGTATTGTCTCCCCTTGTATGCAGTGTCGTATTTTCTCAAGTTGGAGACATATACTGGCCTTCTCCACCAGTAGTTACTCGCCTTATGACCCCAAACTCCACAATAAAGAAAGTAACCTTGAAACTGCCTCTTCCTGGGTCTGATCACAGCTTGTTTTTCTTTGTTCATTACTTGTTGTGACTTTCATTTCAGTCACCTTCTTCTCCTTCTTCTTTTTAGCCATAGCCCTTTATTGGCTAACTTTCTTTTCTTCCTTCTTGTTTGCCACCCTAGGTTGCTTCTTCAGATCTTCTTTATTCTCAACTATCTTCTTCTAAGTCACAACCTTCTCTTTCAACTTCTATGGCACATTCTTATTTTCTTTAGCCAATGCAACCTCAGATTACTGCACTTTCTCTTCATTCTTCTTTTCTCTTATAGAACTTGTTTCTCTTATCATTTCAAGCTTCTGCAAGTTCTCTTCACTTCTTTTAAGTTGTTGCTGAAGTCTCAGCAACTCTTTCTCCATTCCTTCAATTTTTGAAGTCCTTGAGCCAAGCTCTATTGTAAGGTCTTCACATATTTTGATATGTTCTTCAAATCTTCTCTTCAAGTCAATATGTTCAGCCCTTATTTCATCCTTTTGACTTTCAGCTTCCTCAGACTTTGCTTCAACTTGTTTTATATAGGCCTCCAACCTTCTTATGGTTTTGCCCCTTCTGATTATCTCCTTTAAAGCTATTTCCAACTTAGCTTTAAGATCTGGTTCTTCTTTATCAACCTACTCTTCCTCTTCAGAGGTTGAACTACCACCTTAAGCTAATGCCATAAAGGCCGGCTCATCTGATGATTCTTCATCTTCCTCCTCATCAGCTTCTTTTATCTGACTCATATAACTCTTAAATGAGCCTCTCTTCTTCTTCTGTGGGTTAGTAGTCTTCTTGCTAGGGTGAAGTCGGGAACTTCAAACTTTTCTATGAGTGTGGGAATGCCTTGATTCATTTTCTTTATCACTTGTAATTTAAGAATTAACGTCTTCCTTATGCTAAACAGCCTCTAATTTATCACTTTCAAATTCCTTTTCATTATCACACACAGCATCTTTAGCTTCCTCATGTCATGATTGCATTATGGAACCATCTTCAATCACCTTAACATCAAAGTTATCTATAATTTTCTACAGCCTTTTGTTATAACATCTAAAGCCTCTTCCATTTGGTATATAGCCCAAGAATATGCCTTCATTAGCCTTCTCATCAAATTTTCCAAAATTTTTACTTTGATTTTAATGAGGCATGGGCTTCCATATACTTTAAAATATTTTACACTTAGCTTCTTTCCATTCCATAGCTTATAGTGTGTCTTCTCTATATGTGGTCTCATCAAGCATTTGTTTTAAATCTAAGTGGTAGTAATGATAGCCTTTCTCCAATAGCCATATGAGGTACCATTCTCAGCTAACTTAGTCATTACCATCTCCACTGGGATTCTATTCTTTCTTTCAGCTACTCCATTTTATTAGGGTGTGTAAGAACTAGCATATTCATGCTTCACTCCATTCTTCTCCAAATAATTTTCAAATTCACTATAAGTATATTCTATCCCATTGTCTGTCCTAAGTCTTTTAATTCTTCTCCCTAACTAATTTTCAACCAGCCTTTTATAGTTCTTGAAATTATTGAAAGCATCTGATTTATGTTTTAAAAACATAATACAAGTCATTCTTATAAAATCATTAATAAAAAAAATGAAGTACCTATCACCCTTTGATGATTTTTGTCTCATAGGCCTACAAATATTTGAATGAATGAGCTCCAATGGCTTCTTTCTTTGAATCTCCACATTTTTTTGGGTAGCATTCACCATCTTCCTTTTTTGTCAAGTGTTGCAAATGGTATTTCTTTCTCTTCTCAGCTTGGGTACATCGGGTACATTTTTCATAGCTTTATTTCTGGACAATTTATTCAACCCTTTTTGTTCAAGATGTCCCAATCTCCTATGTCATAACAAATTCTCGTCTTTGGTGCTCATGTAACATATGTTTTTGCTATTGGAAACTTGGTATAAGTTTCCATCTATTCTTTCTCCCTTTGAAAAAAAAAAAAAAAAACATCACTTAATCTTTTTACCATACAGCCACTCTTGTTGAAAGTAACTTCATGTCCATCATCACAAAGTTGGCTAACATTGATTAGATTGTGTTTTAGCCTTTCAACATAAAGTACTTCCTCTGATTTCAACTTTTCTGTACTAATTTTAGCAACACCATCATTACCAAATGTGATTGACCCTCTATTATTTTTTTCTACTTCCTTTAGCACCTTGGAGTCACTTTTCATGTGTGAAGAGCAACCACTGTAAAGGATCTATGACTTTTATTTCTTAGAAACTTTTAAGGCAACTTCCGCAACCATTTCCATTTCCCTTCTTTTTCTTCTTCTTTGGCCAAATGTAGAAGCATATGTAGGTGTTCTCTTTACATTCTCTGATCGAGTAGCAATGTCAAACATTCCTCAGTAATATGTTTAGCCTTTTCACATCTTCCATAGCCTTTTCTTCTCTGTAAGTTCTCAACTCTCTGTTGATTCTCTCCTTTGTAAGTTCTTTCTTCTATAGGTTCTCTCCTCTACAAGTTCTCTCTTTTGCAAGTTCTCTCTTCTGCAGGTTCTCTCCTCTGCAAGTTCACTTCTTTGTAGGTTCTTTCCTTTACAAGTACTTAACTCTTTGTTAATTCTCTCCTCTGCAAGTTCTTAATTTTTTGTTGGTTCTCTCCACTTTTCTTTTTGTTTCTACAACTATAGGCTTTTTCTATTTTGCTACTGGAGGCTTTCTGCCGTTCCCCTCTTTTCTGCTTAGCTTTATCGATTCTTTTGGTGGCTACATGGGTATTTTTATGCCTTAAGTTTAGGATTGCCCTATGATCAACGACCAATATTGATTTCTAAAGATTGCCCTACAATCAACAATCAGCATTAGTTCCTTGAATTTAGGGTCAATGGTTAGCATTAACTCCTTGAATTTAGGATCAACGATCAGTATTAACTAATGATCTCTCTGCGTCTTAAGTTCCTTTACCTTGTTCACAATGCTTTCAAGAATATCCTTGATGGATACAAATTGCACCTGTGGACAAGCCACAACTTGCATTGCCAAATCATTAATTAGTTCCTTGAACTTTTCACTCTTGTCGACAAAATCAGTCTCACAATTGACCTCTATTAGCACCCCAATGCAAAAGTCATGTATATAGGAACCAATCCTTCCTTCAGCTACATGTTGGCTGGATTTCTTATTGGTGTTCGTAAGACATTACAAATGTTTAACAAGTGCAACAGTGACTGTTACTATTGGTGGCTTTTGAGTAATTTCCTTGGCTTTTACTTTAGTAAGTTGCTCATTGGCTGGTGCTACTGCCAGTTTTGCAATAGTTTGGGCTGTTATCTCAATAGCTTCCTTAACCTTTGAATAAATCAGCTGCCAACATTTTGTAAAAGCATCAGCCATATCTCAAAGGTACTCCAATATCAAATCAACAAGGACAAATATATAAGATGTTGACAACAAATCTAACATTAGTCATTAAAGATGGGCTTAACAAAAAGATCATTAGGCTTAGGACCCTATTTTGCTCATTTGTTTAAAAGATAAAAAATAATAACAAGAAGACTCCATTTACATTGTCAAGTGGGCTTTGGGCCTAATACAATTTATCTAAAAGTATAAGGTGGTAACCCACCATAATAATGTATAATACATTTTTCTCTTCCTTTTTGGGCCCCATTAAGATCTCATATTAGTAACCTATCACATAAACCTTCCAATCCATCTTCTAGAAAGCCTTACTTGGCTTATAGCTCCTTAAAGCCTATAATACCTAATGAATGCTAACAATACGTTAGAATGACTCTAAATTAAGCCAAATATTTACCCAACACTAATCAGCTAGAAATAATAATTAACTTTATCTAGTTATCTTCAAGTAGTTAATAGCAAGAAAGTAACAATGAAAGAATTTATTCTCAATTGGCCAATTACATAGCAGCTACCAACCACTTAGAGAGACTTTAAAAGGAATCACCTTCTTAATGGAAAAAGGAGGACCAATAAAAGAAAGAAAGTAACAACAGTAAGATAAGCACATGAAAAGGAATCTAAGTGACACAAAAAAAATATTCTTGAGATTTACTAATCCATATAACCTAAAAACAAATAAGAGGTAAAGTTTTAAATTATTAAGAGCATATAAACTTGTTGGTAAGTAATTACCATCATAAACTATTAAATAAGAAGCAAAAGATAGAGAAAAAAGGCCATTTATCTTATCAAAATAATTGTTGCCATCATTAAAGCTAATCCCAAAACATTTTTAATATGTGATAGTCAAACTCAAACCCATTAATGCATCGTAACCTTAGGAGATAACAAAAAAGGACAAAAAAAAAGTTAGTATTGTATTTCAAGCATTAAGTCAATTTTAAACTAATATATTACAATATTATACTTATTGTTGGATATATGTACGTGGGTGAAATTTGGAGAAGTAATTAATTTGAAAAATAAGACTGGACATGTGGTACAAAAAATTGAATATATATATAAACAAAAAAATGAAATGAAATAAATATAGAGAGGGCAAGAATAAATCAAAAGAGAAAAAAAAAAGTAATAAGTTAAGCTCAGTCAAATTAAGTTGACTAATTTAAAATAAACTGACTCGATCCAACTCTACCAAACAAAGTTGAACTGATTAAAATCGGTCAACCTAATCAAATTTAGTCATCCTGACTCAACTCAATCAAATCGAGCTAACTTAGTAAACTCTATCAAACTCAATCAAACCAAGTTAGCTTAATGTAATACATTTCTTACCCTTAGTTTCAACTTGAACTTAAGTCTAATAGCACCACCCTACCTAAAAAAAAAAAATCTAATTTCAAATTAAACCTTTGCTAACCATTTTATTTGTCATTTTTCCAATCTTATTTTAAAGACAAGTTGTTGTTCCCACAACCTTGTATGGTTGTAATTGTTGTCAACTAGGTTTAAGTGTGCAAGAAAGTAAAGCCACATGAAAGGGCAAGAAGGTAAAAGCCACATGGAGGGGTAAGAACGTAAAAGCCACATGGAAGGACAAAACAGTAAATTTGTTGCGTAAGGGCAAGAACGTAAATCTGCCGCATAAGCCCTATTAGGGTTTCACGGAAGAGAATATATAAAGACCTTGGAAGACAAAATTAGGGAAAGGCTAACACAATTGAATACACGACAAAAAGAAGAGGAGCACAACAAAGAAAAATCTAACGACTAAATAGGAGAAGGAGAGAAAAACCATATACAGCCAAGTAAAGGGTGGAGAAAAAGGAAAACCCAACCTTAGGAGAGAGAAAAAGTGGTGAACGGCCGAGTGAAAAGGATGGACGGCAACAAAATATATAGTCGAGAGAGTGAGAAAAAGGAAGCTATCAGACAAAGAGAGAGAAAACACTTGGAAGAGGTCAAACCAAGGTGAGTCAGAAATTGAGCTTTGGAACGGCAAACCTAGAGCAACTGGCCAACCAAGGTGATCACTTGGCAAAACCCTATAAGACAAAGAACACTACCGAAAAGGAAGAGAGAGTCTGCCAAGGTGATCACTTGGCAAAACCCTACAAGGTGATCATTTGCCTTTAAGTAGTTAAAGACTCATTAAAAGCTTACTAATGCCAACATTATCACTAGAAAATGGGATGACACCTCTACCAAGATCACTATCCACCAATTTAGACATTTTGACCAAACACACTCCAAAAAGTAGCCCTAAAACACATGCATCAACCTAAAAAAAAAATACTAAAGCCCTACTAGCTTTTTTAGCACACACATTATTTCTAGTGGTTGTCACCACTTAAGATTCACACTAGTTAATTCCTCTTGAGTCAATCTATCTATTCATATCCTCTACACACCAATTCGAAGTTGGTAAATGAAGTTCCCGACTTCTCCCTAGGATCTACTAGTTTGTGATACTGAGAGGGGGGGCTGAATCAGTATCACCACAATTCGTAATTCGTAGGTAAGTGAACAACTTCAACCTCTTCTTAAAAGCGAACTCTTTCTCAAACTCGAATAAGGTGGATCTATTGCTACCTACTAATCACAATAGTCCCCAAAGTCACCTTTCAGACACCTTGCCTAATAGACAATTCGGATGTTCTTGTTTAGGTCTTCGTTAGGTTATGGGTTGGCTGATACTTTAGTTGTGTTCACAACTCAATTCAAAACATAGAACGTAAAGCAAATTAAGGACACACGAGATTTACGTTGTTCCGTCAACGTGTGACATACATCCACAATGGTAAGAATTCTCCCTTATCGAGACTGTCCATTATACTTGAGAATTCTAGTTACAATAGATGTCTTAATCCTCTGCTCCTTTCACTATTGTAATTACTAAGCAAGTACAATACAAAAAGTGTCACTTACTGTGTCTACCCTTTTTTTAGCTTGTCTTGCCTCTATTGAATTGAAAGGCTGCTCCACTGCCGCTTAAAAGTTCACCGCAACGCTCTCTAACCTCTCTTGAAGAAATCTGGAAATACGTTGAGTTCTTTCAATGCTTCACCAAATTCCTTCTCTAGGTTGCCTCACAGAGCTCCTGCTTTCACCGTTTCATGGTCTCACCCATCTCTTTGTCTCACGGCTCTCATCGCATTTTTGGTTTGCTGTTCCACATCTCACGACCTGCCTCACGTTTCTGGTTTGGCTTTCCACGTCTCACGCATGTTTCTGGTTTGCACCCTTTTCTGGTCACACACCTCATGCACGCTTCTGGTTTGGCGTTTCACGTCTTACGTATGTTTCTAGTTTGCACGCCTTGCTGGTCACACGCCTTACCACCATTTCTGGTTTGCACTTGTCCATTTCACACCTCCGGACAGCTTGGTTTGCTCTCTCGATGGTCTCCTCTTTCACAGTTTCTCCTCTCTTCCCTTACAGACGGTGTGCTATCTTCTCTCTTACATGAGTCACATGGTTTTCTCCAGCCATCACACGGTTTCCCTTGCTGTCCAAGGTATCCCTTGATGTTATCTCCTTTTGCCATATGTTGTCTCCTTGCCATGCTGTCTCCTAGTCGTCCACCTTGCTTTGGCTGTCCACTCTTGGTTGGCCATTCTCCTCCTTGCTATCCACACCTATTTAGCCGTTCACCTCTTTGCTTGGCCGTGTAGGTTGGTTGGACGTCCTCTCTCTTTCAGCCGGTGGTGGTTTTGTTGTCCAGCACTTGTTGTCCAGCCGTTCCTCCCTTGTTTTTCTCTCTTTGGCCAGGTTTTCCTCTCTTTGGACGGTTTTCCTCTTTGGCTTTGGACGGTTGCTCTAGGTTTTGGCCGACTCCTCTTGCTTTGCTTTGTCTCTTTGGCTGACCAACACCTATTTTTTGCCATGTATACTCTTTTGGCCAGTCACACTAGGTTTTCCGTTCACCTTTGGTTGCTATCTAGCCGTGTCTTCTCCTTTGCAGGTGGTGGTTTGCCGTTTGCTCCCTTGTGTTTGCCAAGTGGTTTGCTTTGGACGTCTTTTTGTTTGGTCGGCTCCTTCCTCACGTTTTCTCTCTTTGGTCGACTGGTTGTCAAGGTTTGCTGTCCGTTTTGCTCAATTGCCGACTTCTAGTGTGCTGGTGGTGTGTCGTTCCAAATTTTCTTTCCTTCGCCCCCTTTCGGCCATAACGTATTTTCTCACTCTCGACCCCTGTTCTTCATTCAGCCCCCACATCTGATTTTTGGCTGTCTTTCTGTGTTTTACCATGCTGGTTTTGGCGTTTGCTGTATTTGGCCGTTCCTTTGTGTTTTGCCGTCCAGCACCTCTTCTTTTTGCCGTGTACTATTCTGTCAGGTAGGGTTTTTCCGTGTGCTCTCTCTTTTTGGCCGATCTTACACACTTGTGTTTTCTCTCTTGGCCGAATGCTCTCTTATGTTAGCCCTTTTATATACTCCTCCATGAAACCCTAATAGGTCTTACTTGCAATGAATTCACTATCTTGCCCTTCCACGTGGCTTTACTTTTTTGCACACTTAAACCTAGTTGACAACAATTACAACCCATACAAGGTTGTGGAAACGACAATAAACCTCACCACTAGTGATAAACTTTATTTTCTATACCATCCAAGATTTATAAATATAATAAATGATGGCTTTTAAAGAATAAACTCAACTCTCACACTAGAAACAAAACTAACACTCAAACTTATGAAGGCTCCAAATACACAAAAAAAAAAAAAAAAGAGAAAACATTAAAGGAGGACGAGGAAAAGGAGAAAAGGTAAGGGTTTTCTAAAACCAAAAAAATAGAGTAATAATAATAAAAGGTAAAGAGCAATTTGGAAAAAAAAAATTGACTTTTTTTTCACTAGTCAAATTAACTTTGACTAGTGTTAACCGGCTTAGTTAGTGTTTTGACTAACCTTGATTAATGTTGATTGACTTCAATCAACTTTGAATGGTGTTAACTAGCTTAGTTGACTTTGACTAGTATTGATTGGCGTTAATCAACATTAACTAATTTTTGACAAGAGTTAATTAGCTTAGTCAATTTTGACTAACATTAACCATTTAAGCTTTTTTCTTCTTTTTTATGAAACAAAAAAGAAAAGAAAAATCTTTTCATTTAAAATTTTAGAGTTGACTTTTATGATAACTCAAATTTTGAACTTTTTAATATCCTTCAAAATTTTTTATTTTTAAATGATGGTGTTGTTCTCACAGCCATATATGGGTTGTAATTGTTGTCAACTAGATTTAAGTGTGCAATTAGTTTGACATAGAGGGGTAAGAAAGTAAAACCATATGGAGGGGCAAGAGAGTAATTTGAAGCTACATGGAGGGGCAAGAAAGTAAAACCACAACTTTGCAAGAGAAAAAAAAAACCCTACACGGAACATACACAATTGGGTGGGAAGGAGAGAAAATAAGAGACGACCAAAATAAGTGCGACGGCAAAACAGGGGCTGGACAGCAGGACAAAGAAAAGCAGACCACCGGTAGAAAAGGGAGAAAATCCGTGACGGCCAAAATTAGAGTGGACGGCAAGAGAGAGAAACGGACGACACAAGCGGGTTACAAAAAAAGAAAATGGGGGACGACAGAACAATATGGAAGAAGAAGGGGGCTGGACGGCAAAAGAGAGTGATACCACCGGAAGAGCAAAACGGCAAATACGTTGGAGAGAACCAGGAGAGCGAAACGGCAAAGGAACACACAGCGAAAAACACAAGAACTCTTGAAAAGAGGTGAATGGAAAAACTTGATTCAGACAACCAAGTGAGTACAGAAAAACAAAACACTAGCAGAAAAGAGAAAAACCCGATACGGCTAGAAGGGGTGGACAGCAAAGAAGTGAACGGCCAAAATCGGGATGGACAGCAAAGAGGTGAACGGCTGAAGAAGAGTGGACGACAAAGGAAAAGAGTGAACGGCTGGACAGTGAGAGAGAAAACCCATATCAACAAGAGCTAGAGTATTAAATAAGTAGAATACTTTAGCTTAAATTATTAGAGTGTGTTTTTAAGGGGTGTGATACTGATTCACCCCCCCTCTCAGTATCACAGACTAGTAGATCCTAGGGTGAAGTTGGGAAATTTAGATGGTAATAATGATGATGATGATGATGATGATAATAATAATAATAATTATTATTATTATTATTATTATTATTATTTGAAGTTCCCAACTTCTCCCTAAGATCTACTAGTTTGTGATATTGAGAGGGGGATGAATTAATATCACCACAATTCGTAATTCACAGGTAAGTGAACAACTTCAACCTCTTCTTAAAAGTGAACTCTTTCTCAGACTCAACTAAGGTAAATTTATTGCTACATACTAATCACAATAGTCCCCAAAATCACCTTTCAGACACCTTGCCTAATAAACAATATGGATGTTCTTGTTTAGGTCTTCGTTAGGTTATGGGTTGGCTGATACTTTAGCTGCGTTCACAACTCATTTCAAAACATAGAACGTAAAGTAAATTAAGGACACACGAGATTTACATGGTTCCGTCAACATGACGTACATTCACGGTGGTAAGGCTCTCCCTTACCGAGACTATCCACTATACTTGAGAATTCTAGTTACAATGGATGTCTTAATTCTCTTCTCCTTTCAATATTGCAATTACTAAGCAAGTACAATACAAAGAGTGTCACTTACTGTGTCTACCCTTCTTCTAGCTTGTCTTGCCTTTGTTGAATTGAAAGGCTGCTCCACTGCTGCTTAGAAGTTCACTGCAATGCTCTCTAACCTCTCTTGAAGAAGTTTGAAAATATGTTGAGTTCAATGCTTCACCGAATTCCTTCTTTACATTGTCTCACACAATTCCTGCTTTCATCGTCCCACTGTCTCCCCCATCTCCTTGTCTCACGGCTTTACTGTTTCACGGCCTGCCCTCAACTATCCATTTCACACCTCCTTTGGCTGTATCAGATTTTCTCCCTTTACTGCCGGTCATTGTTCATCGACCATCGAGTTTCTCTCTCCTTTCGCCGGTGGTGAGTTTCTCTTCATCCATTTCATGGTTCTCTCCTTGCCATGTCGTTCGTTTCTCACGCCGTCGCAAATCTACTGTTTGCTCTTCCGGTGGTGTCTCTTCGCCCGTCGTCGATTCTACCAGTGGTTTCTCTCTCTTCGTTCGGCCGGATCTCTCTCACTGTCCAACTGAATCTGATTTTTGCCGTATTGTCTCTTTTCCATTCACCCACTTGGCCGTTCACCTCTTTGTCTCCTTCCTCTGTTTGGCCGTCGAGTTTCTTGTGTTTTGGCCGACCACCCCTGTTCTTCCGACGACGGCTTCTCTGTCTTCTTTGGGTGTATTTTGGGTGTATCGGTGGTGTTCGGTTTTCTCCC
This sequence comes from Ceriops tagal, assembly GCA_021533255.1. Taxonomy (NCBI): domain Eukaryota; kingdom Viridiplantae; phylum Streptophyta; class Magnoliopsida; order Malpighiales; family Rhizophoraceae; genus Ceriops; species Ceriops tagal. Next base: position 5,903,846 of record CM038609.1, on the reverse strand, counting down.
TTTTTGGTCCTCTTTTCTCCTTCGCCTGACGACAGCTTCGATTTGGCCGTATATATATTTTTCTCTTTTTCTCTCCTTCATTCGACAAATTCGTTTTCTCTCTCTTCTTCTTTTCGGACAACGACTACAATTTTCTTTTTCTCTTCTTCTTCCTGTCGATGGCTCTTCTCTCTCTTCGTCTGACAATTGCTCCTCTTCTCCCTTTTTTGCTCTCTTCGTCCGTCGGCTACTGTTCACTCGATGGCTGCACTGTTCACTCAAACGACTACACTGTTCACGAGGGCTGTACTGTTCACTCGACGGCTACTGTTCACGACAGCTGCTCTTTTCTTTTGCAGGTGGTGTTCTTCTGTGTAGGGTTTGGTATTTTACCGTGTATTCAATTGTGTTGGCCTTTCCTCTTGTGTTTTTCCGTGTATTCAATTGTGTTGGCCTTCCCTCTTGTGTTTTGCCGTGTATTCAATTGTGTTGGCCTTACCCTAATTTTGTCTTCCAAGGTCTTTATATAGTATCTTCCATGAAACCCTAATAGGGCTTACTTGCGGCAAATTTACAGTCTTGCCCCTCCATATGGCTTTTCTTTCTTGCACACTTCAACCTAGTTGACAACAATTACAACCTATACAAGGCTGTGGGAACAACAATCTCCCCCTTTGTAATTGTTGGCAACACTCATAACAAAAGCCACTATGCAGCAGTTTCAACTCCCCCTAAATATGTACTCTCCCTTTCTTAACAGCTCCATTCACCTAATTTTCAGGCTTAAGGAGGCATTCGCACAGACAGACTCATTCTGTGCTTTTCAAATAGCTCTGTGGACAGAGATTTAGTTAGATCTTGTGTAGCCTCTTCAACAAATTTAGGTTCAACTTGTGAGAGTAACGTAGTAGCTCCCACAATTCTTCTTCTTGTTGTAGCTCCTGCTGATGGGTCACTTATGATCTAATTTTTTTTATGAGCACTAGTCCACATTTTCTTTGGCTTTCTTTCTTGCACAGTCTTAGTTGCAAAAGGATCTCTTTCTTCATCAATCACATACAAATTTCCAGTTGTTCTCTTCCCAGCTGCAACAGTATTACCTTGTTTACTCTTTACTTAGCAACCTGTTTTTGTGAATATTACCTTATGGTCTTCATTGCATAGTTTGCTAACAGATGCTAAATTATATCTGAGTCCTTCAACGTGCAGAACATCTTTCAGCTTTCCTCTTCCAATGTTTATTGACCCCTAACCATTGATTTTGAGTGAATCATCATTGCCAAACTTGACTCTGCCTTCTCTTGACTTGTTTAGCTTTGACAATTTACTCTTGTCTCCCCTCATGTGTGAAGTGCATCCACTGTCAAGGATCCACTGCTTATCCTTGTAATCAGCTTTGAGTGCAATTTTAGCTATATTAGCCACCTCCCTTTTAGCTTTATGTTCCTTCTTTTGAATTGGCTAGAAGATAGCTTTCTCCTTTTTCTCAGCTTTGACTGCACCACTTGTTTTCACTATGCCATTGAGTGCCTTCTCTTGCTCAGGGAGAAGTGTCATGCATCTCTTGGCATATGGCCATCCTACCCGCACCTTTCACACTGTTCCAAGTCTACCAATACAGCAAACTTGTTCTTTGAAACCACTAGTTTGGGCTTCCACCAACACTCCTTGTCAGTGTGTCCTTGCTTTTTACAGTATGTGTAAGAACTCACGACAGGTGTTCTCTTCTGAATTTTGTATTGTCTCCCCCTGTATGCATCATTGTATCTTCTCCAGTTGGAGACATATACTAGCCTTTTCCACTAGCAGTTACTCACCTTATGACCCCAAACTCCACGATAAAGATAGTGACTTTGAAACTGCCTCTTCTTGGGTCTACGCACAGCTTGTTTTCTTCTGTTCTTGTGTGGCTTTCATTTTAGCCACCTTCTTCTCCTTCTTCTGTTCAGCCATTGCCCTTGGTTGGCTGACTTCCTTTTCTTTCTGAGACGTAGCAGCTATGGACTGCTGCTCTTTAACCACATACATCCTTTTTGGCCCTGGCTTTGGTTTGGTAACTATCTTCTTTTCTTTAGTTATCTTCACTTGAGTCACAGCCTTCTCTTTCAACTTCTGTGGCAAAGTCTCATTCTTCTTTTCTCTTGCAGAGCTTGTTTCTCCTATCACTTCAAAATTTTGCAAGTTCTTCTCACTCTTTTTGAGTTGTTGCTGAAGTCTCAGCAACTCTATCTCCATTTCTTCAATTGTTGAAGTCCTTGAGCCAAACTCTATTGTAAGGTCTTCACATATTTTGATCTGTTCTTCAAATCTTCTCTTCAAGTCAATATGTTCAGTCCTTATTTCATCCTTTTGACTTTCAACTTCCTCAGACTTTGCTTGCTCCAACCTTTTTATGGTTTTGCCCCTTCTGATTATCTCCTTTGAAGCTACTTCCAACTCAGCTTCAAGATTTGGCTCTTCTTCATCAACATCTTCTTCCTCTTCAGAGGTTGAGCTACCACCTTGTGCTAATGCCATAAAGACATGCTCATCTAATGAGTCTTCATCTTCCTTCTCATCAGCTTTTTTTGTCTAACTCACATAACTCTTGAATAAGCCTCTCTTCTTCTTCTGTGGGTTGGTAGTCTTTTTACTGGACTTCTTTGATTTAAATGATGATCTTCTCTATCTTGAATTCTGCTCATCATCACCATCCTCATCTTCATCATCAAGTTTCACTTTACACTGAGAAGCAAAGTGTCCAATCTACCCACAATGATAACATCTCAAGGACAGTTGTCATTTTTCCTTCCTAGACCCCTTTTTGAATTTCCTTGTGAAATAAGCCAATACTTCACCTTCACTTTCTTCCTTATCCTTAACATCATCCTCCTCATTGGATGATTCTTTCTCTTCTTTTATCTTCAAGTGCTTTATAGCTTTAAAAGCTGCCTCCTTTGATACCTTCGTTGTTGCAGAGCTTTTAGCTGACTTTATCCTTATCTCATATGCAATGAAATTGCATTGGAGATCATGCAAAGACATAGAATTGAGATCTCTACTCTCCTCTATGGCTGCCACCTTTGAGGCAAACCTCTCAGGCAGAATTTTCAGAATTTTCTTCACAATCGATGAGTCCTTCTTGTTCTTCCCATGACTTCTCAGGTAGTTTATAGCATCAATAACCCTGGTGAAGAACTCTTGAACTATCTCATTCCTATGCATTCTGAGAGATTCATATCTCTCCTTAAACACTTGAAGCTTAGCCTCCTTCATTCTGCCATCACCTTCATAGACTTTCTGCAATCTGTCCCATATCTCCTTGGCAGATTTGCAGTCCATAACTTTAGCATACTCAGTATCTATCAATGCTGAAATGATGACATTTGAGGCCTTCCCATTTCTCTTAAACTACCTTAACTCCTTTGGGGTTGGGTCTTTACCTTCTTTCGGAGCCACAAAACCCTCCTGTACGCATTTCACCACGTTCATGCCCATGGTTGCAAATACCACTTGCATTCTTGCTCTCCACATATGGTAATTGGTTCCGTTGAAGATTGGAATCTTCTTGCTATAAGTAACGCCAGTGCTGGTACTGGCTTCCCTTTCTCAATATGCTAAATAAGTCAAACTTCTAGATTCTTTCAAACTAGTACACCAAGCTATTAAGTTTCAAGCTAGTGAACCTGTGCTCTGATTCCAATTAAAGTTCCTAACTTCTCCCTAGGATCTACTAGTTTGTGATACTGAGAGGGTGGGTGAATCAATATCACCACAATTCGCAATTTGCAGGTAAGTGAACAACTTCAACCTCTTCTTAAAAGTGAACTCTTTCTCAGACTCAACTAAGGTAGATCTATTGCTACCTACTAATCACAATAGTCCCCAAAGTCACCTTTCAGACACTTTGCCTAATAGACAATACAGATGTTCTTGTTTAAGTCTTCGTAAGGTTATGGGTTAGCTGATACTTTAACTGAGTTCACAACTCAATTCAAAACACAGAACATAAAGCAAATTAAGGACACACGAGATTTACGTGGTTCCGTCAATGTGACGTACATCCACAGTGGTAGGGACTCTCCCTTACCAAGACTATCCACTATACTTGAGAATTCTAGTTACAATGGATGTCTTAATTCTCTACTCCTTTCAATATTGCAATTACTAAGCAAGTACAATACAAAGAGTGTCACTTATTGTGTCTACCCTTCTTCTAGCTTGTCTTGCCTCTGTTGAATTGAAAGGCTGCTCCACTGCTACTTAGAAGTTCACCGCAACACTTTCTAACCTCTCTTGAAGAAGTCTGAAAATACGTTGAGTTCAATGCTTCGCTGAATTCCTTCTTTACGTTGTCTCACACAATTCCTGCTTTCACCGTCTCACTGTCTCCCCCGTCTCCTTGTCTCACGGCTTTACTGTTTCACAACCTGCCCTCACCTGTCTATTTCACACCTCCTTTGGCCGTATCAGATTTTCTCCCTTTACTACTGGTCACTATTCATCGATCATCGGGTTTCTCTCTCCTTCCACCAGTGGTGAGTTTCTCTTCCTCCGTTTCACGGTTCTCTCCTTGTCGTGTCATTTGTTTGTCTCATGTCGTCGCAGATCTGCTGTCTGCTTTTCCGGTGGTGTCTCTCTCTTCGTTCGTCTTCGATTCTACCGGTGGTTTCTCTCTTCGTTCAACCGAATCTCTCTCACTGTCCAACCGGATCTGATTTTGGCCGTATCGTCTCTTTTCTGTTCACCCACTTGGCCGTTCACCTCTTTGTCTCCTTTTCCTGTTTGGCTGTCGAGTTTCTTGTGTTTTGGCCGACCACCCCTATTCTTCCAACGACGGCTTCTCTATCTTCTTTAGGTGTATTTTAGGCGTATCAGTGGTGTCCGATTTTCTCCCCTTTTAGTCCTCTTTTCTCCTTCGCCCAACAATGGCTCCGATTTGGCCGTATATATATTTTTCTCTTTTTCTCTCCTTCGTCTGACGAATTTGTTTTCTCTCTCTTCTTCTTTTCGGATGACGGCTACAATTTTCTTTTTCTCTTCTTTTTCCTGTCGATGGCTCCTCTCTCTTCCAAGTGTTTTCTCTTTCTTCGTCCTACGGCTACTTCTTTTCTCCCTTTTTTGCTCTCTTCGTCTGACGGTTACTGTTCACTCGACGGCTACAATTTACGACAACTGCTCTTTTCTTTTGTAGGTAGTGTTTTTTTATATAGGGTTTGGTATTTTACCGTGTATTCAATTGTGCTAGCTTTCTCTCTTGTGTTTTGTCGTGTATTTAATTGTGTTGGCCTTACCCTAATTTTGTTTTCCAAGGTCTTTATATATTATCTTCCATGAAACCTTAAGAGGGCTTATTTGCGGTGAATTTACTGTCTTGCCCCTCCATGTGGCTTCTACGTTCTTGCCCCTTTATATGGCTTTTCTTTTTTGCACACTTAAACCTAGTTGACAACAATTACAACTCATACAAAACTATGGGAACAACATTATTATTATAATCATAATCATAATCATAATAGTAATGATAAAAAATAAATAAATTTCTAAAATTGCTTAGTGTAAAGGATTATCATAAAAACATCTTAAACCTTTTCAAAACTACCATAAAGCAATGAATCTTAGTTAAAAATATCCTATAAGTTTTCTTGAACCTCAATCTCACGATCTATTGCATCAACATTTATAAAATTATAGTGTATGCTCATAATAAAAACTCTTTAACTACATGTTATAAAAAAATATAAACAAATAAAGTATTAAAGCAAAAAAAGTATTCAAATATAATCAATGTTGAAATCTTAGTACCATCGTCCATAACAAACATTTGGATTAATCTTGACTTCTACTAAGCATAACTATGCTTCCAAACTCCAAGAAATTCTAATAACATAAACTAACTCTAACTAGTTAAGAGGAAAACATAGGTTTTTAAATTAGTGAGTATAAATGGTTCACATAAACTAACTTTATTGAAGGGTGACTAGATTAAGATTAATATAGATGGTTCACATAAGGAAGGCCTTGCTTATGTTGAAGGCATGCTTTAAGACCTATGAGGGCATTAGATAGCAAGTTTTGTCCACAATGTGATCTCTTATTCTGCTTTCTCAGCTAGGTTATAAGGTCTTTACACTGGTCTATATATGGTATAGGAATAAGGCTATAAGAGAATTTATTTGGAGTCAAATTCATTGGTTGCGGTGGAATGTCTTACGAAGAAAGTTCCTAAAACTCATCCTTACGCCAATTTGATATCCTCCTACATGGAGATGTTAGGGTGAAGCTAACAAGTCTATATCTCTCATGTCTTATAAGAAGGAATACGTTGTTGATTAAATGATTGATTTTGCTTCTTCACTTACATGGGAGTTCCATTTGTTGACAAAACCCCTTAAGAATATTACTCAATTTCTTCAATATGATGTATTTAAAGTACAATGACCCTATGGGTAGGCAAGATTGGCACCACTTATAGATACTTTGAAAAGTTGCTTATTCTTTATGTAATATGCAAGAGTCATTTTTATGGTACAAATATAGAGGAGTGTGGCATAGAAACAAATATCTATAACAAAGAAATAACATGGTAGCTTAAAAAAAAGAATGCATAACTAATTCAAAACTATAATTATAATAAATTCCTCATGAATTATAATTTTTTTCTCAATTTGTACTTTTTTTTTTACTTTTAGTTAAAAACTATAGTTTTTCTAACTTTACTTATGCATTCCACATATTAGTCAGTATGGCTCATATATTTATTTTTTAATTTGGAAAAAAGTAGGCTGACTTGCTTTAATGAATGGGGGAGAGATCTATGTAACATAGTAAACATGAGTTCTGCACAAATATTATACACTTTTTCTTTTTTATAAAAAAAATTATAATGTGAATATAAACAAGTAAAATCTACATGAAAAATAATTAAATATGTATATTATAATAAAAAAATACTCTTTACACATTCTACTCGCATTATGCACAACATAAAAGATAAAAAGTGCATAGTACGTACCTCTTTAATCCATTTGGCTTCATTTATGTAGTGGGGCTTTTTCGATTAATATGTTTAGGGCTTGGTTTTTTAAAATTCCAAATTAGTCCTTATATTTTTAATCATAGTTAGTTGATATTCAATTTTTATCCAAAAAGCAAAAAAAATTCAAATCATTAAAGGGTGGTACTCGTTTTACTACCAATAAAACTGTCAATTATTGATCCTCTTCAACTACTCTACTATGATTAGATGCAGAGCATCTTTTGGTGCATTATTAATAAAGAACTTGCTAGGCAATCTACCCTAGGAACCCTTAAATCAATTTGTTATTCACACTCTAGAAAGTTAGGAAACAAGTTAGGTTAATCAGATCAGAACCTAAGGAAACTAAGTCCTAAAAACCCCAATCTTAAGATGTCATAAAGGTTGATCACTCCTTTGATAATTCAAGATAATGTATTCTTCCAATAATAGAAGAAAGCAAAACAAAACTTGCTGAAAAATACCTCAATCTTATTAATTTTGTTTTACATAATTGTAGTCTTTATATAAGCATGTAAATATTACAATCCTGTAAGGAAAAAGTGTTTCTTAACATACTTATATAGGAAAAACCTTAATTACAGGAGATCCCTTTAATTAAGGAATACAAATCTACCTTGATTAGAAATTCTTAAAAAGGACTCAATTAATGATAACTAGGCATGAAAGTCAAAGTAAAAACCCTAACTAATGTATTAAGACTTAATTGAACCTACAAGTCTAAATAAACCCAAGAAGTTAAGCCTTTTTTAGATATAATTCGACTTTAACTTAAAATCTAGCAACCCGAAACAAAATCAAGCCCTTTAATATAACTTAGCATGCAAATGGAGCCTTTCCTTAGTTTGGTCATACAACTTGGACTTATATCAAGGGCTCCAAGTTTTGTTTTTAAAGTTTTAACCTTTGTCCATCTTCTTGCACATAAAGAAAAGTAATTATCCTTAGTGTAGTATTGGAAACTTTTAGAATAGCTTTGAAATCTTCTAAAACACCCTCTTTGTCATGTAGCTCAATGATTAAGCCTTATAAAGCCTCTTTTATCCTTTTTGTCCTTGCCCTAGTCATTAGACTACCAATTCCTTATAAAGGATCTTGGGAATACTTACTTTGTTACACTTAAACATCACCTTGTTTTCTATTATTCCTCCCCTCCTCAAAAGGATTCATTCTTAAATCACCTATACTAAACAAAGATAAGTCAGCAACATTAAAAGTAGCACTAGCATTACTATAGTTGCTTGGTAAATCTAGCTTGTAGACATTGTCATTAATCCTCTCCAATACTTGAAAAGGTCTATCTCCTCAAGACTATAATTTGAACTTTCTTTGTGTGGGAAATCGTTCCTTCCTTATATGCACTTATACCTAATTAGTAAGTTCAAAGACAACCTATACACGCCCTTTATTAAGTTGCTTAACATATTGCTTATTCTTCCTTTCAATGTTAGCTTAAACCATGGCATGTAAATCCTTCACAAATTATGCTTCTAGCTCAGCTTCAAGATCTAGCTCTTCTTCATTAACCTCCTCTTCCTCTTCAAAGGTTGAGTTACCACCTTGTGCTGATGCCATAAAGACATGCTCATCTAATGAGTCTTCATCTTCCTCCTCATCAACTTTTTTTGTCTAACTCACATAACTTTTGAATGAGTCTCTCTTCTTCCTCTATGGGTTGGCAATCTTCTTACTAGACTTCTTTGATTTGAATGATGATCTTCTCCATCTTGAATTCTGCACATCATCACCATCCTCATCTTCATCATCAAGTTTCACTTTGCACTGAGAAGCAAAGTGTCCAGTTTGCCCACAACGATAACATCTCAAGTACAACAATCCTTTTCTCTTCTTTGACCCCTTTTTAAATTTCCTTGTGAAGTAAGCCAATACTTCACCTTCACTTTCTTCTAAATCATCATCATCATCATCCTCATTAGATGATTCTTCCTCTTATTTTATCTTCAAGTGCTTCATACCTTTGAAAGCTACCTCCTTTGATACCTTCGATGTTGAGGAGCTCTCTATTGATGTTATCCTTATCTCATATGCAATGAGATTGCATTAGAGATCATGCAGAGACATAGAATTGAGATCTCTACTCTCCTCTATGGCTACTACCTTTGAGGCAAACCTCTCAGGTAGAATTCTCAGAATTTTCTTCACAATCGATGAGTCCTTCTTGTTCTTCCCATGACTTCTCAGGTCGTTTACAACATTAATAACCCTAGTGAAGAACTCTTGAACTGTCTCATTCTTCTACATTCTAAGAGATTCATATCTCTCCTTGAAAACTTGAAGCTTGGCCTCCTTCATTCTGCCGTCACCTTCATAGACCTTTTGCAATCTGTCCCATATCTCCTTAGCAAATTTGCAGTCCATAACTTTAGCATACTCAACTTCTGTCAATGCTGAAATGATGACGTTTGAGGCCTTCCCATTTATCTCAAATTGCCTTAACTCCTCTGGGGTTAGGTCTTTACCTTCTTCTGGAGCCACAAAACCCTCCTGTACGCATTTCACCATGTTCATGCCTGTGGTTGCAAATACCACTTGCAATCTTGCTCTCCACAGATGGTAGTTAGTTCCATTGAAGATTAGAACCTTCTTACTATAAGTAGTGCTAGTGCTGGTACCGGCTTCCATTTCTCAGTATGCTGAACAAGTCAAACTTCTAGATCCCTTCAAACTAGTACACCAAGCTGTTAAGCTTCAAACTAGTGAACCTGTGCTCTGAGACCAATTAAAGTTCCCCATTATTCCCTAAGATCTACTAGTTTGTGATACTGAGAGGAGGGGTGAATCAGTATCACCACAATTCGCAATTCGCAGGTAAGTGAACAACTTTAACCTTTTCTTAAAAGCAAACTCTTTCTTAGACTCGACTAAGGTAGATCTATTACTACCTATTAATCACAATAATCCCCAAAGTCACCTTTCAAACACCTTGCTTAATAGACAATTCGGATGTTCTTGTTTAGGTCTTCGTTAGGTTATGGGTTGGCTAATACTTTAGCTGCGTGCACAACTCAATTCAAAACACAGAATGTAAAGCAAATTTAGGACACACGAGATTTACATGGTTCCGTCAACGTGACGTACATCCACGGTGGTAGGGACTCTCCCTTATCGAGACTATCCACTATACTTGAGAATTCCAGTTACAATAGATGCCTTAATCCTCTGCTCCTTTCACTATTGCAATTACTAAGTAAGTACAATATAAAGAGTGTCACTTACTATGTCTACCCTTCTTCTAGCTTGTCTCGCCTCTTTTGAATTGAAAGGCTACTCCACTACCGCTTAAAAGTTCACTATAACGCTCTCTAACCTCTCTTAAAGAAATCTAGAAATACGTTGAGTTCTTTCTAATGCTTCGCTGAATTTCTTCTCTACGTTGTTTCACACAACTCCTACTTTCACTGTCTCACGGTCTCACCCGTCACCTTGCCCCACAATCTCATTATTTCACGACCCGCCTCACCTGTCCGTTTCTCTCTCTCTTGCTGTCCAGCTGGATTTCTCTCTCTTACCGTCCAGCCAGATTTCTCTCTCTTACCGTCCAGCCAGATTTCTCTCTACCAGTGGTTTTTGTTTTTCCCATCCAGCCCCTATTCTGTCGTGTACCCCTCTTGGTTGGCCAAATCGGGTTTTTCCGTTCACCTCTTTTTCACTCGGCCATTCTTCGTTCTATTTTTTTTTAATCGTTCGGGTTTTTCTCCTTCTTCCAACAGTTGTGTTTTCTCTCTCTTCCAACGTCTAGCTGTCGAATCTCTCTCACCCGTTCCAGTTAGGATCTAGTCTCACCCGTTCCCGATCTTGTCTCTCTGTTTTGTCTTCCATCCATCTCTGATTTTGGTCGTGTTTTCTTTTTCTCTCCTTCTCGTCGACTCCGATTTGGTCGTTCTTGGGTTTCCGCCGGCTATCTATTTTTGCTGTTCTGCTTACTTTTTCGGTCGTCTCCCCTTTCTCTCTCTCGATGGTTGTTCTTCGTTCAGCCTAGCCATCTATTTTGGCTGTCAGGTTTCTCTCTCTACCTCTTTGCCGTGTTGTCTCCTCACCGATTGCTGGTGTGTTGGTCCTCACGGGTTTCTCTCTCTTGTCGTCACACGGTTTGCTCCGATTTGCTCAATTTGCCAACCTCTCCTTTTTTCCGATGACGGCTATTGTTCACTCAACAGCTTCTTTCAATGGCTGCTTCTTTTCTATTTTGTCATCCCCTGTTCTGTCGTTCTCTTATCATCGGTGTGTTTTGGTCGTATGTTATGTTTTTCTATTTTCTCTATTTGGTCGTCACACACTTTTGTATTTTTGCCGTGTATTCAATTATGTTGGCATTACCCTAGTTTTGTCTTCCAAGGTCTTTATATACTCTCTTCCATAAAACCCTAATAGGGCTTACGTGGCAAATTTACATTCTTGTCTTTACGCGGCAGATTTACTTTCTTGCCCTTCCATGTGGCTTTACCTTCTTGCCCTTCCATGTGGCTTTACTTTCTTGCACACTTAAACCTAGTTGACAACAATTACAACCCATACAAGGCTGTGAGAACAACAATACAATAATGTTGTGAAAGGATCAGGATCACTCGATCACCACTTGTGGAAGGATTACTCCTTAACCACTTGTAACAATCTCCCGATCACTCCAAAGGTATCTCACCCTATTTTTCAACAAATTTATCAAGAGTTTATGCTAAAACCTTTCTTAGAGAAAGATCATTCAATGTGTACAAACTACTAAAACAGATTATAGATCTTCTCCTTTCTTTACTACCAGTGTTATCTCACCCGCTGCCGGTGCTGCACACGATGCTAATGCTGTCCACATGTGCTGCCATTGCTGTTTGTATGTGCTGTTCCTGCTGTCCGCGTGTGTTATCGCTGTTATCTATGTGCACTACAAATGCTGTCCACACGCACTGATAATGCTATCTGCACGTGCTGTGGCTACTATCCACACACACTATGGCTGCTATCCACACGCGTTGCAATTGTTTTCTTGTGTCACTGCTGCTATCCCCGCGGGCTGCAGCTATCTTCTTACACCACTGTTGGTCTGCTGATTGATTCCTGGACCTACTACTGCACAACCTGCTACTGCACTTTCTACAGGTGGCTACTGATTCCAAGACATGCTGCTGCACATTTTAATTTTTTTACTTGATTCTTGGGCATGCTTCTACTACTGGGAAGCCTTTTGAGGTACTGCTGGTGCTAATATACCCTCCTGGACAAGTAGGGACATGCTGCTACTACTGGTATACCCTCCTGGATGTGCAGGTATGTGTTGCTGATGTAAGGAAGCCTTTTGGTCATGCTGCTGCTGCTGGGAAGTCTCCTTGGCTAGTTGCCTTGCCCTCTTTCTTTCTCTCTTTAGCCAACTGCCTTACCTTCTTTTCTTAGTGGCTGCTGTACTCTCCTTAGCTAGCTGCCCCTTGCTTTCTTTCTCTCCTTCTTGGTCAGTTGCACCTTGCTTAGTGGTTGCCTCCTCTTTGCTGTTCATATCCCTTTTTCCCTAGGTTTGCCACTCACATCTCTCCTTACCGTTCACTCAATTTTTTGTCGCTTTTTTTTGTTTTTTGCAAGACACTTAAGGGTATTTATATAGCCTTGGAATTAAGGTTACACGATCATCAATAGTCGTCATTAATTCCCATATGTTACCTTACAATCAACGGCCTGATTTGATTCTTAAAATTTAGGGTCAATGGTCAACATTAACTTCTTAAAATGTAGTGTCAACAATCAATAGTCAATGATCAATCTTGACCCCTAAAATTTAGATTCAATGGTCAACATTGACTCCTCAATGCCAGGGTTGACCTGTCATCACCATTTTCTCCTAATGACCTCATTACATCTCAACAGCATTCATAACATCAAATTAACACATATAACTATGTGAGATAGTATTGACAACAAATCCAACACTAGCCATCAAAGATGGTGGGCTTAACAATCTCCTCTTTTAGATTTATTGGTAACACATTAAATCCAACAATGCACAACATCCCTTGCATAAAGTCATTTGGCTCCCCCTGAAACTTGCATCATTTGCTACTCCTCTTGTCTACTTCTCCCCCTTGACAAGTTCTCCCTCTTTATCCATCAAGCTACTTCCCCTTTTTATTAGTGTACCCTTTTTTTGGATTTATGCAAAATATCTCTCTTTGACAACAAATCCAAAGAATAATAGTAAAAGGAAGGGGAAAGGGGTTAGTTTACCTCAGCCTCAAGGGGTTGGCTAAACACATAGGGTCAACCTTAACTTCTAGAACGTCTCTCTTGACAAAGGTTTGGTGAATATATCGGCAACTTGCTCCAAGGTAGGCACATACTCTAGCTTTACTTCATTTTTCTCCACCTTTTCTTTAATGAAGTGGTACTTGATTTCAATATGTTTTGTTCTGGAGTGTTGGATAGTATTTTTTGACAAGTTGATGGCACATTGGTTGTCACAGCCAATCAGCAATGGTAGCTGTACATCCACTTTCATATCTTTAAGCTGTTGTTTCATCCATAGTAGTTGACTAAAAGCCTAAGTCGCAACCACATATTCAGCCTCTACAGTACTTAGAGTCACTGAATTTTGCTTTTTGCTATGTCATTAAACACATCTATTGCCTAAATAAAATGCACCACAAGACATTGACCTTCTATCATCACAATTTCTATCCTAATCTGCATCTATATACCCATACAAATTAAGCTATCCACACCTATCATCAAGCAACCCATAATTAGTTGTGCCCTTCACATACCTTAAAATTCTCTTAGCCACCACGAGATGGGACTCCTTAGGGTCACTTTGAAATCTAGCACACAGGGTTACAGCAAATACAATATCAAGCCTTGATGTTGTCAAATATAGTAAGCTTTCAATCAACTTCTTGTATTCCTTTTGATCAACCATGTTGCCTTTTTTATCCTTGCTTAACTTTGTTCCAACCGTGATAGGAGTGCTTACTTTTTTAGAATTCTCCATCCCATACCCTTTCCAGCCTAGCTTTGCAATACCTGTAATCTTAAGAAGAATTCATTTCACCAAGCATAGACACCTCAAACTTCTTCTTCATCTGCTCAACAAAGGCAGTGCACAGGGCCTCCTTTTTTATAGTAAAGATTATATCATCAACGTAGACCACAACAATTAACTGGCTTTGTTTGTCTTCTTTTATATACAAGTTGCTATCCACATTTCCTTTTCTGAACTTCATGTTCTTAAGGCATGTATCCAATTTGGAATACCATGCTCTTAGAACTTGCTTTAAGCCATATAAAGCCTCGTTCAATCTGCACACACTTGAACCATCATGATCAAGTATAAAACCATCAAGCTATTCGATAAATACCTCCTCTTTAAGCTCTCCATTTAGAAATGCAGACTTCACATCCATCTGATAGACTTTGTAGTTCCTCTAAGCAACAATGGCCACAAATATTTTGATTGCTTTAAGTTTAGCCACCGGAGCAAAGGTCTCTTCAAAGTCAACACTTCTACTTGTGAGTAGCCTTGTTTCTTACCACCTCACCCTTTTCATTAAGCTTATTTCTGAACACCCACTTGGTTCCAATGATATTTTTTCCTTTAGGTCTAAGTATTAAACACTAAGTGTTGTTTTTTTCAATTTGATCAAGCTCTTCATTCATAACACACACCCATTCCTTGGGCTTTAATGCTTCTTCCACGAACTTGGGTTCAACCTCAAAAATTAATGAGGTTTGTTCACCACCCCTTAATCTTCTTCTAGTCTGCACAGAGTCCTCTTTTCTGACAATAATGTTTTTAGCCTCAACTTCAGCTCTGACTCTTTTATAAGTTTGGAAATGCCTTAATTCTTCTTCTTCATCACTTATAACTTGAGAATCAACAGCTTCCTTATGTTGAATGGCCTCAGATTCATCACTGTCGGACTCTCTTCGGTTGTCATACATGGCATCTTCAACTTCCACATGTTGTGATTACATTGCAACACCATTTTCAATCACTTTAACATCAAAGTTGTCCACCATTTTCAACAACCTTTTGTTGTAACATTTGAAGCCTCTTCCATTTGGTACATAGCCCAAGAATATGCCTTCATCAGCCTTCTCATCAAATTTGCCGAGATGCTTACTTTTGACTTTAATGAGGCATGGGCTCCTAAACACTTTAAGGTGTTTTAGAGTTGACTTATTTCCATACCACAACTTATAAGGTGTCTTCTCAATATTTGGTCTCATCAGGCATTTGTTTTGAACTTAAGTTGCAGTGGTGATACCCTCTCTCCAGAAGCCATGTGATGTACTATGCTCAACCAACATAGTTCTTGCCATCTCCACTAAGCTTCTATTCTTCCTTTCGACCACTTCATTTTGTTAAGGTGTGTAGGGACTAGCATATTCATGCTTCACTCCATGCTTCTCCAAATAATCTTTAAATTCACCGCATGTGTATTTTGTCTCATTATCTGTCCTAAGCCTTTTAATTTTTCGCCCTAACTGGTTTTTAACCAGCCTCCTATAGCTCTTGAACTTATTAAGAGCCTCTAATTTATGTTTCAAGAATATAATACATGTCATTCTTGTAAAATCATCAATAAAAGAGATAAAATACCTATCACCCTTTGTTAATCTTTGTCTCATAGGCCTGTAAATGTCAGAGTGGATGAGCTCCAATGGCTTCTTCATTTGGATCTCCATATTTTTGTAAGGAGCACTCGTCATCTTCCTTTTTTGACACATGCTGCAAATTACATCTCTCTCTCTCTTCTCAACTTGGGTACATCTCTCACAACTTCATTTATGGATAACTTGTTCAACCCCTTTTGTCCGAGATGTCCCAATCTTCTATGCCACAATAAGTTCTCATCTTCAATGCTTATGCAACATATGTTTATACTCCTAGAAACTTGGTACAAGTTTCCATATGTTCTTTCACCTTTAGTAAGAACAGCACCATCTTTTAGTCTCTTTACTGTGTAACCACTCTTGTTGAAAGTAACTTCATGTCCATCATCGCAAAGCTAGCTAACACTGATGAGATTATGTTTTAACCCTTCAACATAAAGCACTTTCTTTAATTTTAGCTTTTTTGCACCTATTTCAGTACTGATGATCCATGGCTTTTCTTTCTTGGAAACTTTTAAGGCTACTTCCATAACCATAGACATTTCTTTTTCTCTTCTTCTTCTTTGGCCGAATGTGGGAGCATGTGTAAGTGTTCTCCTTTGTATTCCTTGACCGGGCAGCAATGTCAAGTAGTCCTCAACAGCGTGTCCAACCCTTTCACATCTTCCATAGAACTTTCCCAGCAAATCAAACCTATTTCTCGGTAGAATATGACTTATTTCCACCTAAGACTGTCTCCTATCTTGATAGAGTTTCCCCCTAGACTCTTGCCTTACGCTCCTCTTCATTATAGGCCAAATATTCCAACACGCATTAGCCTTGTGCCCATACTTGCCACAGCTTCAGCAAAAACCTTCAAACCTGGATTTACTTCTTTTACCAAGTTCATGTCTTCTTTTTTAGTAACTGGTATGGCAAATTTCTCTCCATTTTTGATAGCCTGTCCCCTTTGGATGGGAGTCTCCACCATGTTGTTCCTAACCCATTTTAACTTGGGTTGGTTTCTCTTCTATCACGTCATTATGCTTGCTTTCGAGCACAAACACAATTTTTTTTCTTTTCTTCTACCTTCTCACTTGACTTTTCAATGTAGCTAAGTCCTTTCTTCCCCATAGAATGAGGTCTTTGATTGCTTAGACATTCATCCAACCTTTTGGTAGAATCCTCCTTGATGGCATTTGGTGATGATGACTTTTCTTTCACTTCCATGACCTGCATAAAGCTTTCTTCATGCTTTTTTAGCTCAGACTCGACCTTGTGAAGCTTAGCTTGCAAAATCAGCATCTCTTACTCTTATGTAATCACCTTAGAACTAAGATCTTCGTGTATCTTACCTTGCTTTACCTCAAGTATGCTCAGGTCCTCAATTCTTTTCAAGTACTCCTTCTCTTTTTCTTCAAACTCCTTTATTTTTGTCTAGAGATCAAATTCATCAACAATAGAATTTTCACACAACTTCTTGAGATGATTTACCTTTTTTTCTAGCTTGCTATTTTTATGCAAACAAGCCTTTAATTCAATCTTAAGTTGTTGCACTAACTCATCCTCTTCCTCTTCTGTTGATTCCTCATCACTTAAAGATTCTTGATCATCATCTACTTAAGCGACCACCACATCCTTTGTAGTCTCATCATCGGAATCATCATCACTTTCCTCTTCATAATCTTCTTCATCCAACTTTCCTAAGCAAGCTGGAAATTCCTTCTTTTGGATCTGAAGAATTTCTTTTCCCCTTTAGTACCTAAATTTTAGAGTAACTAGATTACTTTGTCCTCCTCCTTAGGACCGGCTCATCATCATCCTCACTGTTTGCTTCTCTTCTTTTTGGGCAATCCATGACAAAGTGCCTAATTGCTCCATACCTGAACCACTTCAAGGGTAATTTTCCCTTGTACTTCCCTTTTCCTTTCCTCAAGTTCTTAATGATGTATGCCATGACTTCATCTAGCTTAGTATCACCATCTTTTTCTTTAAAGTTGTTGTCAAACTCTTTTTCTTGGTCTTCAATCTTTAATTTCTTCATTGCCTTGAAAGCCAGCTCTTTCTCCACCTTAGACTTCTTTTCTTTCTTCATTGAGGCTATTCTCATTTCATAAGTCACCAATATACTATGTAGGTCATCATAGGGCAGCTTATCTAGATCTTTATCTTCTATGGAAAAGACTTTGGCATTGTAAGCTTCTGGCAAGGTTCTAAGTATTTTCCTTACCACAGTAGCATCGTGGATCTCCTTTCCATAGCCTCTGATGAAGCACACAATTTCATTAACTCTTGTGAAGAACACATCCACAATCTTATCATTCTACATCTTTATGTCTTTGAATCTACTCCTCCAGATTTGTAGCATGGCTTCCTTCACAACTTTGTTTCCTTTATAGATATTCTTTAATTTGTCTCAAATTTGCTTGCTGTGTTGCACCTCATTACTTTGGTGAATTCTTTATCGAACAAGAAGGCATATAAGGCATTTCTCCCCTTTCCATCACACTTTAAGTTCTTCTTATCAGCCAGCGTCATAGGATCACCTTCAGTAATAGGGATGAACCTACTAACAGCAAACTTAAACACATCAAGACCAAGGGACATCAAATATGGGAGCATTCTATTCTTCCATAACTGATAATTTTGTCCATCATACATAAGGATACACTTATTGTTGACATTGTTCATACTATCCATGATCTCAAGTAGTAGTAAAAATAAAAACTCACATAGCAATGCACAACTTCACTTCAAAGCAAGAAAATTGGATCAACAAAGGAACCAAGCTCTAATACCACTTGATAAGAACTGTTTTAGGTCTCACACTGAGAGGGGGGTGAATCAGTGTGAGATATCCTCTTTTTACAAATCAATCCAGATTTAACTTCTACGACTTGTTAGAGTCAATGATCCAATTTTTTATTTTTCTTCTTTATGTGAGTGCGACCATACAAATATAAATTAATGTGCAAGCACCTAAGCACACATGACTATTTTTACGTGGTTCACCCACAATGTGTGAGCTATGTCCACGATGTGATAGGATCCCTCCTAAATCACACAATCCACTCTTGCTATCAAGGGATACAATAATGTTATGAAAGGATCACTTCACCACTTGTGGAAGGACTACTCCTTAACCACTTGCAACGATCTCCCAATCAAGGAGTTGATCTCTCGATCACTCCAAAGGTATCTCACTATGTTTTTCAACAAATTTATCAAGAGTTTATGGTAAAACCTTTCTTGGAGAATGATCATTCAATGTGCACAAACTATTAGAGTAGAATATGGATCTTCTCCTTTCTTTGTTGCCGATGTTATCTCACCCGCTGCCAGTGTTGTACAAGATGCTAATGTTGTCCATACGTGTTGTTATTACTGTCCGCACGTGCTGCTAATGCTGTCCACATGTGCTTTCGCTGCTATTCATATGCGCTACTCTTACTGTTCGCACATGGTGTTGTTGCTGTCTGTGCGTGCTGTTGATGCTATCCACATGCGCTACAACTACTGTCCACATAGGCTGTGGCTACTATCCACATGTGTTGCAGCTGTTTTCTCATGTTGCTGCTGCTATCCCCGCGAGCTGCAGCTATCTTCTCACACCGCTACTAGTTTACTAATTGATTTCAAGACCTGCTATTGCACAACTTGCTACTATACTTTCTGCAGGTGGCTGCTGATTCTCAGACCTGCTATTGCACATTCTAATTTTTTTACTTGATTCTCGAGCATGCTTTTGCTGTTAGGAAGCCTTCTGAGGTGCTGCTAGTGTTGGTATACCCTTATGGACATGCAGGGATGTGATACTACTATTAGTATACCCTCCTAGACATGTAGGAACGTGCTACTGGTGTAGGGAAGCCTCTTGGATGTGCTACTGTTGCTGGTATACCCTCTTGGACATGCAGGGATGTGCTACTGGTGCTGGTATACCCACTTGGACTTGCAGGGACATCTATTGTTGTTGGTATACCCTCTTGGATGTATAAGAATGTGTTATTGGAGACCTACGAGGACATCTACTGCTGCTAGTATACCCTCATAGACCTACAGGAACATCTGCTGTTACTGGTATGCCCTCCTAGATGTACAAGAACATGTTGCTGGTGTTGGGGACCTGTAGAGACATCTGCTACAACTGGTATGCCCTCTTAGACATGCAGGAATGTGTTGTTGGTGCTAGGGACCTATAGGGATGTCTGCTAAAAAGCCTCCTAGATGTGCTGGTGTGGTGGTTGGCTACTTGTTGTTCCCACAACCTTGTATGGGTTGTAATTGTTGTCAACTAGGTTTAAGTGTGCAAGAAAGTAAAGCCACATGGAAGGGCAAGAAAGTAAATCCGCCACGTAAGGGCAAGAACGTAAATCTACCGCGTAAGCCCTATTAAGGTTTCATGGAAGAGAGTATATAAAGACCTTGGAAGACAAAACTAGGGCAAGGCCAACACAATTGAATACATGACAAAAACACAAAAATGTGTGGACAACCAAATAGAGAAAACAAAAAAATACAACATACGGCCAAAGCACACTGACGGCAAGTGAACGGCAAAACAGGGGACGACAAAATAGAAAAGAAGCAGCCGTCATGAACAATGCAGCCGTCAAGTGAACAGTAGCCGTCATGAACAGTGTACGTCGAGAGAAAGAGGAGACAGTCGACGGCCGAGCTGAACAAAGAACAGCCGTCGTCGGAGATAAGAGAGAAAATCCAACACGGCCAAAGAGGAGAGTGGACAGCAAAGAAATATACAGCCAAATCAAAGTGACAACAAAGGAGAGGAAAAACCCGACAAGGCCAAAAATAGACCACCGGGGAAGGAGAGAAAAAGGAACGGCCAAAAAGAAAGACAGAACAGAGAGACCAGATTGGGAACGGGTGAGACCAGATCCGAACTGGAACGGGTGAGACGAGACCAGATCGGGAACGAGTGAGAGAGATCCGGCAGCTAGATGTTGGAAGAGAGAGAAAACATTGCCATTGGAAGAAGGAGAAAAACCCGAATGGCCAAAAGAAAAACAGAATGAAGAACGGCCAAGTGAAAAAGAGATGAACGGAAAAACCCAATTCAGCCAACCAAGAGGGTACACAGTAAAACAGAGGCTGGACGGGAAAAACAGAAACCACAGGTAGAGAGAAATCTGGCTGGACGGTGAAAGAAATACAGCTGGACAGTACGAGAGAAATCCAGCTGGACAGCAAGAGAGAGAGAAACAGACAAGTGAGGTGGGCCGTGAAACAGTGAGATCAAGAGACGGTTGAAGCCATAAGATGGTGAAAGCAGGAGTTGTGTGAAACAACGTAGAGAAGGAATTCGGCGAAGCATTGAAAGAACTCAACATATTTCCATATTTCTTCAAGAAAGGTTAGAGAGCGTTACAGTAAACTTCTAAGTGGTAGTGGAGCAGCCTTTCAATTCAACAGAGGCAAGACAAGCTAAAAGAAGGGTAGACACAGTAAGTAACACTCTTTGTATTGTACTTGCTTAGTAATTGCAATAATGAAAGGAGCAGAGGATTAAGACATCCATTGTAACTGGAATTCTCAAGTATAGTGGATAGTCTCAATAATGGAGAGTCCCTACCACCGTGGATGTACGTCACGTTGACGGAACCACGTAAATCTCGTGTGTCCTTAATTTGCTTTACGTTCTGTGTTTTGAATTGAGTTATGAACGCAGCCAAAGTATCAGCCAACCCATAACTTAACGAAGACCTAAACAAGAACATCTGAATTGTCTATTAGGCAAGGTGTCTGAAAGGTGACTTTGGGGACTATTGTGATTAGTAGGTAACAATAGATCTACCTTAGTCAAGTCTAAGAAAGAGTTCACTTTTAAGAAGAGGTTGAAGTTATTCATTTACCTGCAAATTGCAAATTGTGGTGATACTGATTCACCTCCCCTCTAAGTATCATAAACTAGTAGAACGTAGGGAGAAGTCGGGAACTTCAATTGGTATCAGAGCACTAGTTCACCAATTTAAAGCTTAACATTTTGGTGTACTAGTTTGAAGGGATCTACAAGTTTGACTTGTTCAGCATACTGAGAAATGGAAGCCGGTGTCAGCACTATGACCACTTACAGCAAGAAGGTTCTAATCTTCAACGAAACGAACTAACATAAGTGGAAAGCAAGAATGCTAGTGGTATTTGCAACCATTGGCATAAACGTGGTGAAATGCGTATAGGAGGGTTTTGTGGCTCTGAAAGAAGGTAAAGACCCAACTCTAGAAGAGTTAAGGCAATTTGAGATAAATGGGATGGCCTCAAATGTCATCATTTCAGCATTGACAGATGCTGAGTATGCTATAGTTATAGACTGCAAATCTACCAAGGAGATATGGGATAGATTGCAGAAAGTCTATGAAGGTAATGGCAGAATAAAGGAGGCTAAGCTTTAAATGTTCAAGGAGAGATATGAATCTCTCATAATGCAAAAGAATGAGACAGTTCAAGAGTTCTTTACCAGGATTATTGACGCTGTAAACGACCTGAGAAGTCATGGGAAGAACAAGAAGGACTCATCGATTGTGAAGAAAATTCTGAGAATTTTGCCTGAGAGGTTTGCCTCAAAGGTAGCAACCATAGAGGAGAGTAGAGATCTCAATTCTATGTCTCTGCATGATCTCCAATGCAATCTCATTGCATGTGAGATAAGGATAAAGTCAGCTGAAAGCTTTACAACAACGAAGGTATCAAAGGAGGCAGCTTTTAAAGCTATGAAGCACTTGAAGATAAAAGAAGAGGAAGAATCATCCAGTGAGGATGATGATGGTGATAAGGAAGAAAGTAAAGGTGAAGTGTTAGCTTACTTCACAAGGAAATTCAAGAAAGGGTCTAAGAAGGGAAAAGGACAGTTGTCCTTGAGATGTTATCGTTGTGGGCAGACTAAACACTTTGCTTCTCAATGCAAAGTGAAACTTGATGATGAAGATGAGGATGGTGATGATGAGCAGAGTTCAAAATGGAGAAGACCATCATTCAAGTCAAGGAAGTCTAGTAAGAAGATTGTTAACCCATAGAAGAAGAAGAGAGGCTTATTCAAGAGTTATGTGAGTCAGACAAAAAAAGTTGATGAGGAAGAGGAGGTTGATGAAGAAGAGACAGATCTTGAAGTTGAGTTAGAAGCAGCTTCAAAGGGGATGATCAGAAGGGGTAGAACCATAAGAAGGTTGGAGGCCCATATAAAACAAGTTGAAGTAAAGTCTGAGGAAGCTGAAAGTCAAAAAGATTAAATAAGGGCTGAGCATATTAACTTGAAAAGAAGATTTAGGGAATAGATCAAAATATGTGAAGACCTTACAGTAGAGCTTGGCTCAGGGGCTTCAAAAATTGAAGAAATGGAGAAAGAGTTGCTGAGAATTCAGCAACAACTCAAAAGTAATAAAGAGAACTTGCAGAAGCTTGAAATGATAGGAGAAACAAGTTCTACAAAAAGAGAAAGGAATGTAGAGAAAGTGCAACAATTTGAGGTTGCATTGGCTAAAGAAAATAAGATTGTGCCACAGAAGTTGAAAGAGAAGGTTGTGACTCAGAAGAAGATAGCTGAGAATAAAGAAGATCTGAAGAAGCAACCTAGGGTGGCAAACAAGAAGGAAGAAAAGAAAGTCAGCCAACAGAGGGCTACGGCTAAACAGAAGAAGGAGAAAAAGGTGACTGAAATGAAAGTCACACAAGCAAAGAAGCTATCTACTTTGCCTACATAGCAAGTGATGAACAGAAGAAGACAAGCTATGATCAGACCCAATAAGAGGCAGTTTCAAGGTCATTGTCTTTATTGTGGAGTTTGGGGTCATAAGGGGAGTAACTGTTGGTGGAGAAGGCCAGTATATGTCTCCAACTTGAGAAGATATAATGCTGCATATAGGGGGAGACAATACAAAATTCAGAAGAGAACACCTGTCGTGAGTTCTTGCACATACTGTAAAAGGCAAGGACACGCTGACAAGGATTATTGGTGGAAGACCAAACCAGTGGTTTCAAAGAACAAGTTTGCTATATTGGCAAACTTAGAACAGTGTGAAAGGTGCGGGCAGGATGGTCATAATGCCAAGAGATGCATGACACTTCTTCCTGAGCAAGAGAATGCACTCAATGGCACAGTGAAAACAAGCGATGCAGTCAAAGGTGAGGTGGCTAATATAGCTGAAATTGCACTAAAGGCTGATTACAAGGATAAGCAGTGCATCCTTGACAGTGGATGCACTTCACACATGACAAGAGACAAGAGTAAATTGTCAAAGCTAAACAAGTCAAGAGAAGGCAGAGTCAAGTTTAGCAATGATGATTCACTCAACATCAATGGTCAAGGGTCAATAAACATTGGAAGAGGAAAGCTGAAAGATGTTTTGCACGTTGAAGGACTCAAATATCATCTAGCATCTGTCAGCAAACTATGCAATGAAGACCATAAGGTAATATTCACATAAACAGGTTGCCAGGTAAAGAGTAAATAAGGCAATACTGTTACAGCCGGGAAAAGAATAGCTGAAAACTTGTATGTAATTGATGAAGAAAGAGATCCTCTTGAAACTAAAACTGTGCAAGAATGAAAGCCAAAGAAAACGTGGACTAGTGCTTATTAAGAAAATCAGATCATAGGTGATCCATCAGCAGGAGTTACAACAAGGAGAAGAATTGTGGGAGATACTGCTTTACTCTCACAAGTTGAACCTAAATCTATTGAAGAGGTTATACAAGATCTAACTAAATCTTTGTCCACAGAACTGTTTGAAAAGCACAGAATGAGTCTGTCTGTATGAATGCCTCCTTAAGCTTGAAGTTCAGGTGAATCCTCCATCTCTACTTTGCAAGTTTTTCAGATTTGTAATTGGTTGGCAAAGGGGGAGAGAAGCAACAGTGCAGGGGGAGCTGTTAAGAAAGGGGGAGTGCATATTTAAGGGGAGTTGAAATTGCTGTATAATGACTTTTGTTATGAGTGTTGCCAATAATTACAAAGGGGGAGATTGTTGTTCCTACAGCCTTGTATGGGTTGTAATTGTTGTCAATTAGGTTTAAGTGTGCAAGAAAGTAAAGCCACATGGAAGGGCAAGAAAGTAAATCCACATGGAAGGGCAAGAACATAAATCCGCCGCGTGAGCCCTATTAGGGTTTCATGGAAGAGAGTATATAAAGACCTTAGAAGACAAAACTAGGGCAAGGCCAACATAATTGAATACACGGCAAAAACACAAAAGTGTGTGGATGGCAAAGCACACCGATGGCAAGCGAACGACAGAACAGGGAATGACAAAATAGAAAAGAAGCAGCCGTCGTGAATAGTACAGTCGTCGAGTGAACATTGTAACCGTCAAGAGAGAGAGAGAGAGAGAGGAGATGGTCGACAACCAGGCTAAACGAAGAACAGCTGTTGTCGGAGATAGGAGAGAAAATCCAACACGGCCAAAGAGGAGAGTGGACGGCAAAGAAATATACGGCCAAATCAGAGTGACGGCGAAGGAGAGGAAAAACCCTACAAGGCCAAAAATAGACCACCGAGGAAGGAGAGAAAAAGGAATGGCCAAAGAGAAAGACAGAGCAGAGAGACCAAATCGGGAATAGGTGAGACCAGATCCGAACTAGAACGAGTGAGACGAGACCAGATTGAGAACGGATGAGAGAGATCCAGTGGCTAGACATTGGAAGAGAGAGAAAACATAACTGTTGGAAGAAAGAGAAAAACCCGAACGGCCAAAAGAAAAACAGAACGAAGAACGACCGAGTGAAAAAGAGGTGAATGGAAAAACTTGATTTGGCCAACCAAGATAGGTACACGACAAAACAAGGGCTGGACGAGAAAAACAGAAACCACTGGTAGAGAGAAATCTGGCTAGACGGTGAGAGAAATCTGGCTGGACAGTAAAAGAGAGAAATTCGGCTGGATAGTAAGAAAGAGAGAAACGGACAGGTGAGGCGGGCCATGAAACAATAAGATCAGGAGACGGCTGAAGCCGTGAGACGTGAAAGCAAGAGTTGTGTGAAACAACGTAAAGAAGGAATTTGGCGAAGCATTGAAAGAACTCAAAGTATTTCCAGATTTCTTCAAGAGAAGTTAGAGAGCGTTGCAGTGAACTTCTAAGTGGTAGTGGAGCAGCCTTTCAATTCAACAGAGGCAAGACAAGCTAAAAGAAGGGTAGACACAGTAAGTGACACTCTTTGTATTGTACTTGCTTAGTAATTGCAATAGTGAAAGGAGCAGAGGATTAAGACATGCATTGTAATTGGAATTCTTAAGTATAGTAGATAGTCTCGGTAAGGGAGAGTCCCTACCACCATGGATGTACGTCACGTTGACGGAACCACGTAAATCTCATGTGTCCTTAATTTACTTTACATTCTGTATTTTGAATTGAGTTGTGAACGCAGCTAAAGTATCAGCCAACCCATAACCTAACGAAGACCTAAACAAGAACATCCGAATTGTCTATTAGGCAAGGTGTCTGAAAGGTGACTTTGGGGACTATTGTGATTAGTAAGTAGCAATAGATCTACCTTAGTCGAGTCTGAGAAAGAGTTTGCTTTTAAGAAGAGGTTGAAGTTGTTCACTTACCTACAAATTGCAAATTGTGTTGATACCGATTCACTCCCCCTCTCAATATCACAAACTAGTAAATCTTAGGGAGAAGTCAGGAACTTCACTACTACTATCACCTTTGTGAGCACTTGCTAGTACGGTGGCTGTCTTGGTGAGGGTTTGTTAGTGTAGGTGGCCGACTACCTTGCTCTCTTTCTTTCCTCTATAGTTGGCTGTATCTTGTTGCTTCTCCTTGGCTAGCTACCTTACCCTCTTTCTTTCTCTCTTTGGGCGGCTGCTTTGCCTTCCATCCTTGGTGGCTACTATACTCTTCTTGGCTGACTACCCTTTGCTTTCTTTCTCTCCTTCTTGGCTGGTTGCACCTTGCTTAGTGGTTGCCTTTTTTTTACTGTTCACCTTCCTTTTTCCCTAGGTTTGCCACTCTCCTCTCTCCTTGTCGTTCACTCAATTTTCTATAGCCTTTTTGTTTTTGTAAGACACCTAAAGGTATTTATAGAGCCTTGGGATTAGGGTTACACGATCATCAATAGTCATCGTTAATTCCCATATGTTGCCTTACAATCAACGATCAGATTTGATTTCTAAAATTTAGGGTCAATGGTCAACATTGAATTCCTAAAATTTAGGGTCAACGGTCAACATTGACTCCTCAATGCCAAGGTTGACCTATCATCACTATTTTCTCCCAATGACCTCATTACATCTCAACGGTATTCATAACATCAAATCAACACATATAATTGTATAAGATGGTGTTGACAACAAATCCAACACTAGCCATCAAAGATGGGCTCAACACATGCAACTCATCAAGCATATTATCTAATCTAGGGATATGATGTCTATACTTTACAGTGATTTTATTAACAGCTTGGCAATATACATACATGTGTTATGTTCCATCTTCCTTTGAGACTAAGATGATAGGGACCGAGCATAGGCTAAGACTCTTCCTTACAAATCCCTTTTGCACCAACTCATTTACTTGTCTCTATATCTCCTTCGTTTCATCCGGATTAACTCTATAAGCAAGTCAGTTTGGTATGCCAACAACAAGTATAAAGTCTATTTGGTGCTCAATTCCCCTTGAAGGAGGTAATCCTTAGGGAATCTCTTTGGGAAATGAATCTTCAAACTCCTACAATAATGGAATAACCACATTAGACAAAAAGAAATTACAATTATTAGATAAAACAATAAACATCCTTATATATAAGTACAAATAGTTGTTGCCCTATGATCATAGCACTCTTAACCTCACTTTTCCTAGCAAACACACTCACCTTTTTACTTTTCTCTCCTTTTTTGCACATTTTTCTCTCCAGCTTTTCTCTTTGCCTCATCCTTTTCACTTGAATTTTTCTCCTCAACCTCACTTTCTTTCTTTTCCTTTAACCTCTCACTCTTTTTCTTTTTCTTTTCCCTTTGTTCGATTCTTCTCTCATTTTGCACTCTTTTGTTATCTTAATCTGATTTTCATATGTTTGAATAAGTTTAAGACGAGTTAATACAATAGTATGATTATTAATTACAAAAGAGTATCTATTCTTATGGCCATCACGAGTAACCTTCCTATCAAATTGCCATGGTTGCCCAAAAAGTATCTAACCAACATACATTAGCACTATATCATAAAGAACCTTATCTTTGTAATTACTAATAAAAAAGACAATTAAAATTTGCTTAGTTACTCTAATTTCTCTACAATCATTCAACCATTGTAGCTTATAAGGCTTAGGATGTTTTAAGGTATCCAAATTTAGCATCTCTACCAACAAAGTATTAGCAACATTAGTGCAACTTCCATTATCAATAATCATGCTACATATCTTGTCTTTAACGTAGTATCTTGTATAAAAAATATGCTTATGTTGCTCCTCATCATTATCATCTTTAGGCTGAATACTTAATGCACACCTAACAACTACCATATCTCTATAAACAAGTTCTTTAACATCAACATCAGAACAATCCTCCAATGGTGGTATGTCATTATCATTTGAACTAATGCTTTCTATGTTACCATTCTCCAACATAATCATAGCTATTTTATTTGGACATTAAGAAGCAATATGTTCATGTCCTTGACACCTAAAGCACTTAATATCACGAGATTTAGAAGATTTCATTTTAGTTTTACCTTTAGAAACAACAATTGATTCCTTTGGCCTTATATTTTCTTTTGGCTTTGAGGTTGCTTTGTGTCTTTCCAAGTTGCCTTCCATATAGGACTAAAAGCTGACCCAAATTTGGATCATTTGGACTTGATTTGTTTCTCCACCTTGATAGCCTTATGCAATAGCTCTTCTATCTCCAAATAGTGTTGTAAATCTATCACATCTGCAATTTTCTTATTTAAACCACTAATAAATCTTGCCATGGTAGCCTCTTGATCTTTCTCTACATTGGCTATAATCATGGCTATCTTAATCTCTTTGTAATAGTCCTCCACACTCATGGACCATTGCACTAACCTTTGCAACTTTCTATACAAGTGTCTATAGTAATGGTTAGGTATAAATCTCTTGCGCATTACTGATTTCATCAGTTCCCATGATTGAATTAGCCTCTCACCATTACTCCTTCTACTTATCACCAATGGTCTCACCAAATACTTGCATAATTAGTGAATTTTACAACTACCAACTTTACTTTCTTCTCCTTGGAATAATTATGGCAATCAAATACATACTTAACCTTTCTTTCCCACTCCAAATAAAATATAGGATCATTCTTCCTTTGAAATGCTAGAATCTTTATCTTTATGCTGCCCAAATTGCTCTCTTTTAGAAATAGCCTTTTTGCCTTTTCTTGAGCTTTATTCTTCATAGTCTGATTCTTCCTCATCTTCTTCCTCAATCACACACCTTCTAAAGGATTTAGATTTACTCGAGGATTGTAACTCATCTATTCTTGCATTTATCATCTTAAATTGCTTGATGGCAGCCTTCATCCATATCTTCACATCTATATCATTCACTTCTTCTTCACTACTCATGTTTATAACCTACAGAAACATGTTAGTAATTAAAAGAAATTTGTTCCTTACATAATCTCTCACGTGTTTGCCCTTAAATCAGATTGTTATCACTCATGTTTCACTCTATTTTGACTTTTCTCGATGATGATCTCACCACTCTTACCTTTTTCCATTCAAGCTAGGCCCCTTATGTTCTTAAAAGACTTAAGAACAACAAATCATAAGGAGCCATCTATTAAATAGTAACAAATCTCAAAATTAAAACTTTTTTTAAAAGAAATAAATAATTTAAGATATCCTTTTTGGACTTGGAAAGAAAAAAAATCAAATTTGCAATCTTATAAACGTACACAATAGGTTACAAGAATCAATATTTATTACTCAACTTAAACACAACTTTTTCGTCTTCCCTTTTTCTTTTCTTTTAATTTTTCTTTTTTTTTCTTCTTTTTTTTTCTCAACCTTGTTTTTTAATCAAATCAACATCCGTAAAATTAACACAACTTCAAAAGTAATAAGTTGATCAAAACAAACCAGAAGAACTAAGTAAAGAAACATAAGGAATGAATAAAGCACAAAGAAAAGTACTAAACAAAGATGGAAAAGGGATACATAACTTATTTCTAGAACCAAGGTTCTAATACCAATTAATAAATAACCCACTAGGCAACCTACCTTAAAAACTCTTAAATTAATTTGTTATACATACCTAAGAAAGCTAGGAAACAAGTTAGGTTGATTAGATTAGAATCCTAAGAAAACTAAGTCCTAAAAGTCTTAATCTTAAGACACCACAAAGGTTGATCACTCTTTTGATAAGTCAAGACAATGTATTCTTTCAAGAACACAAAAAAGCAAAGCAAAACTTACTAAAAAATACCTCAATCTTATTGATTTCATTTTACATAGTTGTAACCTTTATATAAACATATAAATATTACAATCCTATAAGAAAAATGTGTTTCTTAACATATCTATATAGAAAAAACCTTAATTACAAGAGATCCCTTTAATTAAAGAATAAAAATCTACCTTGATTAGGAATCCTAAGAAATACAAATCTACCTTGATTAAAAATCCTTTAAAAAAAAAAACTACAACTAATGATAACTATGCATAAAAGTCAAAGTAAAAAATCTAACTAATATATGAAGAATCAACTGAACTTACAAGCTCAAATAAACCTAAAATTTTAAGACTTTTCTACATGTAATTTAACTTTTAACTTAAGATTCAACAACTTAAAACAAAATCAGGTCCTTCAATACAACTTAGCATGCAAATCGAGTCTTTCCTTAGTCTGGTCATGCAATTTGGCTTATATCATGGGTTTCAAGTTTTGTTCTTCAAGTTCTAACCCTTGTCTATCATCATGCACATAAAGATAAGTGATTATCTTAGTGTAGCATTAGAAACTTTTAAAACAACCTTGGAATCTTCTAAAGCACCCTTTTTATCATGTAGCTCTATGATTAAGCCTTATAAAGTCTTTTTTATCTTCTTTGTCCTTGTCTTAGTCATTGGACTACCAATTCCTTGCAAAGGATCTTGAGAATACTTGTTTTGTTGTACTTGAATAGCACCTTGTTGTCCATCAATTATTATGTTCAATGAGTATAGTCTACTAGTCTAGTCGACTTTTCAAGTGATGCTGAATTTCATCTCATATATTTCTGAATAATATCACTTTCAAGCTCAATATTAACATTATGTATGTTAACATTATTAGTCCATGCAATTCAAGACATTAACATCCATCTCATTTACCATGAAGGATACCTTTCTATCAAGATGGCTTATCCAAGTTCTAACTTTACGTAAATTTTCAACTACTTCAGTATGGTTGTCCAATTTGGGCCCTCCTAGTCCAATGATGCTTGGCTTTGAATAATGTTGTTTTCAAAGTGATTGATATGTAGCTGGGGTGGAGAGTTCCTGCAGGAGCAGGTGGCTTGATGCAATTTTTTGCTGTTACTTTGGGGCGTTCTAGCAGCAGTGTTGGAGTTCTGCCCTCGTTGGTTAGAGAAGATCATCACGGTGTTTCCTTGGAAAGCAGTGATCCAATAACCAAAAACATCACATCGGGCATCTCTGCGGTTCACCTTGGGTAAGCTACATGACTTGAGTTGCACCTAATAATAAATGGTAGCCAAATGCGATCCACTACTAGAATTATATTTGGTTTTGAGGCTCGCTTATTCAGAGCCATGGACTTTCAAGCTGGAGTTCTATTGTTTCTGAATGAAAACGCTCACTGAATTAAACTCCTAAAAACTCTAAAACTGTGAGGGAGTTTACTTAGAAGATATTGCTCTAGATGGAGCAACTTATAATGTAAGAGAAAATTCTGCATTTACTTGAGCTGTGGGATTGGTTTAGTTAATTTATGAAGATTTTACTGGAAGATTTACTTGCGATTTTGCATAGATGCCACATTTTTTGGAACAGTAATTCTTTCAGTAGACACAAGTTCACCAAAATTTATGAGCGAGACATTTGGTTGCGTATGACATTTTGGAAAACATGCTGCATTAATCAGTGAATAAAAGTTAGAACAAGCTGTCAATATCCCTAACATTATTCCAGATAGTCATAGCAATATATCATATTATCAGCAGGTAAGTATATGGTTAAAGTAATGGTTTACCTTTTGCTACATGATAATTTGAGCTGTTGGTCAAAGTTACTGATATATAGAGATCTCCTGGTGACTCGGAAAGATTGGAATAGGAAAAATGTGTATCAACTTACCAATAGTCTCCGCAGGAGCAAGCTCCATCTTTAAAATAGTGAAACAGATTTCGTTCTCTTACAGTAATTTCTCTTTCGTAGATGATAGATATAAACTTGGTGTACGTGTGACAGTCATTACACATCCTGAGGTTCCTAGATATTCTAATGGGTGTCCCTTGAGATGTATGTATCAGGGCAAAAGCTATAGCTAACTTTTGACTATGAGCTTTCAGTCTTTGCTTCTTCTCTTCTTCATCTACATTAAGCAATACCTGTGATGTATCTGGCAAATAGCCTTCAAATTTCAACTGCCATTCCATTTGGTGAATCATTTCATAGATGTCTTTGCATTCGGGATGTGACATGTCCTGAGAAACAAACTTGATAACTTTCCTCTTCACCTCGACCAGACTAAATCCTGGTGCCCGATTGAAGCCTTTAGAGGACCATTCTGCTCGAATCCTAGCTACATCATCCCATTTTTGAGCTCTTGCGTACATAGTGGAAAGCACCACATAAACACTTGGATTATCCAAGCATAATTTCTTCAAGTTCCTAGCCACAATCTCCCCTATTTCCAAGTTATGATGTACTTTACAGGCACTTAGAAGACTTCGCCAGATAACAACATTTGGCTCGATAGGCATAGTCCTTATAAGTTCTATGGCATCACGGAGCATCCCAACTCTGCCCATGAGATCTACCATGCAGCCATAATGTTGAATCGTGGGTTCAATCCCATGCTTTAATTTCATTCTAGTAAAATGTTGCATGCCCTCATCAATGAGGCCAGCGTGACTACAAGCACTCAGCACGCCTACATAGACCACATCATCCGGTTGAAGTCCTTCTTCAAGCATTTCAGAGAAAATCCTTAAGGCCTCCACACTGCACCTGTGCATTGCAAGCCCTGAGATTATTACACTGTAAGACAATTGGTTCTTCTTGACCATTCTCCTGAAAAGAGATAACCCTTTTCCTATACATCCACATTTTACATACATATCTATCAGGGAAGTTTGTACTATCACATTGAGTTCACTAAAGCTCCGCAGCAGCCAACCATGGATGCACCTTCCCCAATCAAGAGCGCCCAAATGAGCACAAGCAGTGAGCACACCGACTAATATGCTTTCCTCTGGCCTGTACAATCCCACACTACACATCTCCGCATAAAGCATCAAGCATTCAGACCATAGTCCCACACTGGAATGGGCTGCAATAATAGCACTCCAAGAGACAACGTCCCTTTGACACAATTGCCGGAAAACGACACTTGAAAAATCTATCTTTTTACACCTGCCATACATGTTGATCAAGCTGTTCTGCACAAACAAATCCTCCTCAAGTCCAAGCTTAAAAGCGTGCCCATGAATTTGCATTCCTTCCTCTATTGCCCTTAAACTGGCACATGCTTTAAGAAGAGCCGGATAGGTAAATTTATCTGGTTGAACTCTCTCAATCATCTCACAATACAAAAATAAAGCATCATCCATACTGTGAACCTTAACATATCCTCTTAACATGACATTGAATTCAAAAGTACCCGGTTCATGGATTTGTCGAAAAATTGAGCATGCATAGTCCATGCTGCACCAATCTGAGAGAGCACAAGTGGCAACAAGATTGCTTACACAGAAAGAACTCCAGAAGAATCCCCACTTGAGGACTTGAGCATGGGCTTGCTTGAATTCTACCAAGCTTTTGCATCCCTTCACAAGGG
Source organism: Ceriops tagal (assembly GCA_021533255.1). NCBI lineage: Eukaryota > Viridiplantae > Streptophyta > Magnoliopsida > Malpighiales > Rhizophoraceae > Ceriops > Ceriops tagal. The sequence continues at coordinate 5,870,281 of CM038609.1, read as the reverse complement.
ATAAACTTTCTTGTTCCTTCAATCTCAAACTCAATTCTGGGATTTGTGGTGGATCTTCTGGTGGTATAAAGATATGGGTTTGGTGAAGGACTGACGTTGCAATCATCCCGCCATCCACATCATCATATCTAGCATCAAGATTGCTAACACATTTGTAACTCACAAAGAAGAAAGTGGGGGGGGAGGAGTTTGGGATTTCACTTTTTGGAACTAGCTCATAAGGTTGGCAATTAAAAACATGGAGAAAAAGTGAACCGGTCAAAGCAAGAGTGATGACTTATGGAGAGAAGTGGCAAGCGGGCATTGAACGAACAGCTGTGAGAAGTGAAGCGGGAGTGAGCTAGAGTTCAATTCAATTCAAGTGGCAAGGAGAGAGAGAGAGATGTGGAAATGGTAGCAGTTTCTTCTGCGATGACATCCATGAGATTGGAAAGTGGTTTCCAGCCAGACATTTAGTGTCAGACTGTTGGGGGGGGGTGGATGATGCAGATTCTTGATAGGATAAAGTTTTCTTTTTTAGGGGGGGAGGGGGCATTTCTGTCCTCAAAATAAATTAGGGCCCGGAAAACATGGGCCCCGCAAAGTTCTCAAACAATAAAAAAGAATGGCCTCTTTACACAGTAAATTAATGGACTCATGTAGTAAAATTCACTGATAGCAAATTTTGACGGGTTAGCGACAAACTAATCACCGTTAAAATTATTTATATTTAGGAGATATATTTAATTTTTTAAAAATATTTTAGTACAAAATCAAATTTATGACTTTATATATTGAATCAACGACTTTTTTATAATTAGATTATAATATTAAGTAATGTTTACAAAATAAACTAAGGGTAACAGTTTTTTTTTTTTTTTTTTTTGAGTTGGATAGGGAAGAGGTTGCTCGAACGCCCCCTTCTACTCAGATCTGTCGCTCGAACCCTTGATTACGGTTTTAACATGTCAGTTCAAAGTGGTCCCCCATCGAGTAGTGTTCTGGACTTGCTTCTGACTTGAATCAGCTGAAAATTAAATTAGCAAGAAATGGAGCTGCGAATTGCAGGAATTATGTTATGGGAGGAGGCAGGAATTATTGTATAATTTGAGCCGGAACGATAACTACAAAGGTATTCGGCTATAAAATCGAACCTAAAATTAAAACTGCAACTGTAAGTTAAAAGTGGCAATTCTATGAAATTTGACAAAAATATATATAGACCAAAGGATTTGTTGCATCACAAATGTTTCTCCTCCTTATTTATTTCTTTTTTTACTTATTTTAATCCAATAAATACTCTCTTATTTCTTTTTTTTTTTTTACCAGTTTTTATTCATTCACACCCGCTTTCTCAGTTACTCGATAGTCTCTAATTGCAATCTTCGTTTTATTTATTAAATTTTTATTATTTACTCATATTCTTGTCATTAAAAAAAATTAGGAATCACAATTGTAATCAATTTTTGTTTTTCAAACTATTTAAGTCATTTGAAAATAAGGATTAAAATGTAACAAAAAAATTTTAATAAAAATTTAAAATTAATATCAATATCTTATAAATAAACTTCGTACTATATGAAAAATGAATAATTTTATAAAAAATAAAATATAATCTACATTTAAAATATCCATGTTATAACCACCATAAATATCATGACTCAAATCTAAAGTCATGAATGGCCACTACTAAAAATATGAGTTATAGTAACAAATAATAACTATTGTTATTATTATAAAAATCACTGTATCAAATCAAATGTAACAGTTTTTAATCTACTAAATTTGTGAGTGTTGTAATAAATCTTATAAAGCGATTTCATCTATCTATACCAACATATATTAAATTACTATATAAACATGTTTTAAGTAGCAATTGTAAATGATTATTGCAGTGTTTTTTTGTATTAGAATTGCAATGATAATGAAATATATATATATATATATATATATATACACACACAAGGATTCTATTGTTTTAGAAAACACTTTGTTATTTGTTTAAACAATAATTTTTTTGATTTATTCATGGTTGTTTGAGAAATAGGCAGTAGTCATTAGAGAAATAAATAACAGTCATTGAATAAATAGATAACAGTTCTTTGCAAAATATGTAGCAGTTTTATAATGAAACAAAAAGTATTTACTGTGTATTAAACAACAATTTTTTAGTAAAATAAGTAGCAATTTGTAGCAAATGTAATTAAATATTGGAAGCAACAACAACTGACTTAGCAAGCGTAATTAAATGGTACAAGCAACAACAAAATGACTTATCAAATGTTTAGTAAATCTCACATAAAGTTAAAAGTACAAGTTCTAAATAAAGATGTATAAAAATTACAAAGTCCTCAACTTTGATTAAGAGTATCATCCTATAAAAATAAAAAAAACTTTTGATGTAAACTTAAAAACATTTAAAATAATCTAAAAAAATGAAAGATAAAAAAGAAGGAAAAATACCTTAAAGTGTGAACTATATGTACCTATAGGAAATAAATCATTCTTATACTATAAATCTTGATTTGAAATACTAAAAGTATCATTAAGTGAAGTAGTTATTGGAGTACTAATAAGAGGCATGCTAAAAGTCATGTTTAACTTAGGATTTTGTTGCTAGCATTTTTAGAATGTTGCATAAAAATGGTGGACTATTGCACTAGTTTGCAGTTTTATCCTCTTTTACAACTCCTCTATTTGTGCATCAAACTTCTTTTGCAATTTAGCTTACATATTGCCCTTAATAGATTGCAAAAAGTCTTTTGAAAATTTGACATCATCTTCAACTCTTTTAAAGAAGTGTAGTTAACTCTCTTCAATAAAGTCTCACCCTCTTACAATGCTCCTCCCCCATAACTTCAATAAATGTATCTAGATGACTTTGGCTACATAATCCTTCTTGTTGAGTTTGAAGCTTCTTAATTTGATTTTGGATTTAAAGCATGTCAAAATATAAGTGAAAAAATATAGCAAAACCTTAGGTTTAACATTACATAAAAAAAAAAGAAAAAAATTGAATTGCTTACAATTTGTTCAAATGTTTTATCTGAGAGCTTATATTCTTGGTCAAGTCTTCTTTTCTAAGTAGCTTTAAAGAGTTCAAGTTGGGAAGGAGATTTTTTACCAAAATCTTGGTTTTTTTTATATAAATTCAAATAATTAATTAAAACAAAAAAATTAAATAATGGTACCAAATTCGATAAATGTATCAAATCACGATATATGGACCATAAGATCAATGCAATATATATAACAATTGTATATGTTAATGGTGTTTTTGTGATTTGCTTATCATTTATTCTTGAAATTGTATAACAATTTCTTTTTACTTTTGTTGATTGTTTATGTTGGTTTTTGTCAGTACTCAGATTCATATTATAGTAATAATAAGAAGTTAAAGTAAAATTATAACCCAAAACAAATATTTGACAAACAATAAATTAAAAGGCTAATGAGGACCTTCTTAGGTCTCACAATGAAAGGGAGAGGGGTGAATTAATGTGAGATGCTCGCTTTTTACAAATCTTTCCGGATTAACCTCTGTGACTTGTTAGAATTGATGATCCAATTTTTATCTTTCTTTTTTATGTAAGAGCGGTCGTATGGATATTAATTAAATGCAAACACCCAAGAACACGTGTCAATTTTTACGTAGTTTATCTACAATGTGTGAGTTATGTCTACGGTGTGATAGGACTAGTCCTAAATCACACAATCCACTTTTGTTATCAAGGGATACAATTAATGTCATGGAAGGATCATTCCTTAACTACTTATGGAAGTATCACTCCTTAACCACTTACAATGATCTCCCAATCACTTTAAGGGTATCCTACCCTTTTTCAACAAGTTTATCAAAAGGTTTGTGACTAACACTTCTCTGAGAAGGATCACTTAATGTGCATAGGCTACTAGTGCAGAATGTGAATCTTCTCCTTCATTTGTTGTTAGTGCTATCTCACCTGCTACTTTGGCAGGTTCTTTTCCCCTACTGCTGGTGTTACCTCTCCTGCTGCCTTGGCAGGTTGCCTCTCCTGCTACCTTGGTAAGTTTATTTCCCCTATTGGTGTTGCCTGCCTTGCTACCAAGGCAAGTTTTCTCCTCCTGTTACTAGTGCTGCCTACCCTACTGTCGGAGCAAGTTTTCTCCTGTTGCTGCTAATGTTGCCTACCTTATTGCTAGTTCTACAAGTTGTTGGTTATGATTCACCTACTACCAGTTCTGCAAGTTGCTAATTGTGATTCACTTGCTGCTAATTCTGCAAGCTGCTGGTTGTGATTTACCTGTTACTGGCTGTTGTACTAGTTGTGCTTACTACTGCAATTTTTGGTTATGCTTGTTATTGTAATTTTTGGTTATGTTGCAAGCTACATTCTCCCTCTTTAATGGCTACTGCACCTTTTTTTTTTGGATGGCTACTGCACCTTCTCCTTTATTGGTTTGTCGACTACTGCACCTCTCCTTAATTGGATGTTGCAACTTCTTCCTTAAGTGGTTGATTGGTTGTTGCACATTCTCCTCTCATTTGGTATGACTGCTGCACTCCTCTTCTAGGTTGGTGTGGCTACTGCACGCCTTCTTCTTCTCCCTTTGGTTTGGTCAACTACTGCCTTCTCCCTTTAGTAGGGCTATTGGTTGCTACAACTTCTTTAATTAGCATGGCTGCCTCCTTTTTTAGCCTCTTGGTCGGCTGCACCTCTCCTTGGTGTTGTACCTTTCTTGGCCAGCTACACCTCTCCTTGGTGCTACACTCTTGGTTGGCTACTGCTACACCTTCCTTGGCTTGATGTTGCTGTACCTTTTTTAACCAGTACCTCTCTTTTTGGTGGCTATCTCTCTCTTTTTCGTTCTCTCTTTTTAACTGTTCGGTCTCTCTTTTATAGTGTACACACATCTTGAAAGATGCATGAATATATTTATAGGCTTTAAGATTTAAGGTTGCACAATCATCAACGGTCAGCATTGATTCCTAAGGGTTGCCCTATAATTAATGGCTAGATTTGGTTCCTAAAATTTAAGGTCAATGGTTAAGGTCAAAGATCAGCCTTGACCCCTAAAATTTAGGGTCAATAGTCAATATTGACTCATTGACCTCAAAGTTGACCTAGCATCAATGGTATTGACCAATGAATTCTCTGTATCTCAACAATATTCAAAACATCAAATCAACACAAACAACTATGTAAGATGCTGTTGACAACAAATTCAACATTAATTATTAAAGATGAGCTTAACAATCTCTCCCTTTGAATTTATTGGCAACATATTAAATCCATAAATCAACAATTAAGCATAAGCATTGCTCCCACTGAAACATACATCTCCTTTGTTGCATGTACTTATACCTTCAACTCGCCTTTGACAATTTTCCCTCCTTTATTCATCAAGTTATTCCCCCTTTTGATCAGTATATACTCTCTTTGGATTTATGCATAAGATCTCTCCCTTTGACAACAAATCCAAAGAATGATAGAAGAGGGAAAAGGAGAAGGGTTAGAGGCATACCTCAACCTCTAGGGGTTACCTGAATACATAAGGTCAACCTTAATTTCTGAAACATTTCTCTTGATAGAGGTTTAGTGAATATATTGGTAAATTGCTCTGCAGTAAGCACGTACTCCAGCTTTACTTCATTTTTCTCCACTTTTTCTTTAATAAAATGGTACTTGATTTCAATATGTTTAGTTCTGGAGTGTTAGACAGAATTCTTTGACAAATTGATGACACTTTGGTTGTCACAACCAATCAACAATGGTAACTACACATCCACCTTCATATCTTTAAGCTGTTGTTTCATCCATAGCAGTTGAGTACAAGCCTGAGTAGCAACCATATATTCAACCTCTACACTACTTAGAGTCACTAAAGTTTGCTTCTTATTGTGCCATAAAACACACCTACTACCCAAAAAAATACACCACCTGATGTTGACCTTCTATCATCACAATTTCCAGCCCAATCAGCATCTGTATACCCATACAAATTGAGTTATCCACTTCTATCATAAAGCAGCCCATAATTTGTTGTGTCCTTCACATACCTCAGAATTTTCTTAGTAGCAATAAGATAAGATTCCTTGGGCTCACTTTGAAATCTGGCACAGACTGTTATAGCAAAAACAAGATTAGGCCTTGATGCTATCAAATATAGTAAGCTTCCAATCAACTTTTTATATTCCTTCTAATCAACTATGTTGCCTTCTTTATCCTTGCTTAACTTTGTTCCAACTGTGATAGGAGTGCTTGCTTCTTTAGAGTTTTTCTTAGGTGAGAAAAATTCTAACCTTGCTTTACAAAACCTATAACCTTAAGAATAATTTCATCTTACCTAGCATTGACATCTCAAACTTCTTCATTTGCTAGGCAAAAGTAGTGAAAAGGGCCTTTTTTTCTACAGCAAAAATTATGTCATCAATATAAACCAAAACAATTAATTGGCCCTATTTATCTTCCTTTATGTATAAGTTGTTATCCACATTTCCTTTTCTGAACTTCATATCTTTAAGGCATGTATTTAGCTTGGAATACCATGCTCTTGGAGCTTGCTTTAAGCTGTATAGAGCCTTGTTCAATTTGCACATACTTGAACTGTCATGATCAAGTATAAAACCATCAGGTTGTTCGATAAATACCTCTTCTTCAAGCTCTCTATTAAAAAATGTAGACTTCACATCCATTTGATAAACTTTGTAGTTTCTTTGAGCAATAATGACCATGAATATTCTAATTGCTTTAAACTTGGCTATAGGAGCAAAAGTCTCTTCAAAGTCAATACCTTCTACTTGTGAGTAACCTTTACAGATAAGTCTTGCCTTGTTTCTTACCACCTTACCTTTTTCATTGAGTTTATTTCTAAAATCCCACTTGGTTCTAATGATGTTTTTCCTTTTAGGTTTAGGTACTAAACACCAAGTGTTGTTTTTTTCAATTTGATTAAGCTCTTCATTCATAGCATACACCCATTCTTTGTGCTTTAATGCTTCTTCCACTAACTTGGGTTCAACCTCAGAGATCAATGAGGTTTGTTCACCACCTTTTAGTCTTCTCCCAGTTTACACAAAGTCCTATTTACTGCTAATAATGTTCTTAGCCTTAACTTCAGCTTTGACTCTTTTATGAGTTTGGGAATGCCTTGATTCTGCTTCTTCATCACTTGTAACTTGAGAATCAACGTCTTCCTCATATTGAATGCCCTCTGATTCATCACTTTCAAATTCTTTTTGGTTGTCATACATGACATCTTTATCTTTCTCATACTATGAGTGCATTGTAGAACCATCTTTAATCATTTTAACTTCAAAATTGTCCACCATTTTCAGCAACCTTTTGTTATAACATCTGAAGCCTCTTCCATTTGGTACATAGCCTAAGAATATGCCTTCATTAGCTTTTTCATCAAATTTGTTGAGATGCTTGCCTTTGATTTTAATGAGGCACGGGCTTCTAAACACTTTAAAGTGTTTTACACTTGTCTTCTTTTCATTTCATAGCTTATAGGGTGTCTTCTCTGAATGTAATCTCATCAGGTATATATTTTGAATCTGAGTTACAGTGGTGACCTCTCTCTAGTAGCCATCTAAAGTACCATGCTTAGCCAACATGGTTCTTGCCATATCCATTAGGCTTTTATTCTTCCTTTCGGCCACTTCATTTTGTTGGGTAGGTAGAGACTAGCATATCCATGCTTCACTTTATGCTTCTCTAAATAATCTTCAAATTCATTGCATGTGTATTCTGTCCCATTGTCCATCCTAAGCCTTTTAATTTTTCCTTTCGATTGATTTTTAGCGAGTCTTCTGTAGCTCTTGAAATTATTGAGAGCCTCTAATTTATGTTTCAAGAACATAATACAAGCAAATTGCATCTCTTTCTCTTCTTAGCTTGCATACATCTCTCATAACGTCATTTTTGGACAACTTGTTTAGCCTCTTTTGTCTAAGATGTCCCAATCTTCTATGTCACAACAAATTCTCATCTTTGGTGTTTATGTAGTATGTGTTTTTGCTTCTGGAATAAGTTTCTATTTGTTCTTTCACCCTTAGTAAGAATAGCACCATCACTTAATCTCTTTATTGTGCAACCACTCTTGTTGAAAATAACTTCATGTTCATCATCACAGAGCTGGCTAACACTGATGAGATTGTGTTTTAGCTCTTTAACATAAAGCACTTTCTTTGATTTTAGCTTTTTTGCACTAATTTCAGCAGCACCAATACTTTTAACCTTTAAGCCACCATCATTGCCAAATCTAATTAACCTTTTATCATATTTTGCTACTCCCTTCAACATCTTGAAGTCTCTTGTCATGTGTGAAAAACAACCATTGTCCAGGATCCATGGCTTTTCTTTCTTGGAAGCTTTTAAGGCTACTTTCATGACCATAATCATTTCTCTTCCTCTTCTTCTTCTTTAACCAAATTTAGGAGTATGTGTAGGTGTTATCCTTTGCACTCCTTGACTAGGCAACAATGTTTGACTGAATGTAGGAACATGTATAGGTGTTCTCCTTTGCACTTTTTGATTAGGCAGTAATGTTAGGCAATCCTTAGTAGTGTGTCTAGCCTTTTCGCATCTTTCATAGATTTCTCCTAAAAAATCAAATTTATTTCTCAATGAAATATGACTTCTTTTCACCTGTGATTGTCTCCTTTCTTGATAGAGTCTCCCCCTAAACTCTTGCCTTACATTCCTCTTCATTATAAACCCATTACTCCAACATACATTAGCCTTATTCCCATACTTGCCAGAACTTTAGCAAAATCCTTCAAATTTAGATTTTTTTCTTTCACTAAGTTCATGTCTCTTTTCTTTAACAACAATTGTGGCACCTTTCTCTTCATCTTTGACAACTAGTCTCTTTTGGATAGGAGTCCTCACCACATCTTTCTTAACCCATTTTAGCTTGGGTTGATTTCTCTTCTTCATCACATCATTGTGCTTGCTTTCAGGTACAAACACAATTTTCTTCTTCTTTGCTACCTTATCATTTGGCTTTTCAATATAACCAAGGCCTTTCTTCCTTATAGAATAAGGTCTTTGTTTGCTTAGACACTCATCTAATTTTTTGGTAGAATCCTCCTTGATGGTATTTGCTGAAGTTGACTCTCTTCTCACTTCTATGGCTTGTATAAAACTTTCTTCATGCTTCTTTAGTTCGGACTTAGCCTTATGGAGCTTAGCTTGCAAAATCAGCACCTCTTGCTCTTGTGCAATCACTTTAATGCCAAGATCTTCATGTATCTTACCTTGCTCTGCCTCAATTACAATCAGCTCCTCAATTCTCTTGAAGTACTCCTTCTTTTTTACTTCAAACTCCTTTTCTTTCACTTGTAGATTAGATTCATCAACAGCAAAATTTTCATACAGCTTTTTGAGATGCTTTACCTTCTTTTCTAACTTGCTATTTTTGTGCAAATAAGCTCTCAACTTATTTTCAAGTTGTTACACCAACTCATTCTTTTCCTCTTCAGTTGATTCCTCATCACTTAAAGATTCTTGATCATCATTTACTTGAGCAACTAGCACATCCTTTAAAACATCATCATTGGAATTGTCATCAACTTCTTCTACAGAATCTTCTTCATCTAACTTGCTCAAAAAATTCTTTCTTTTAGTTATAAAGAGTTACTTTTTCTCTTTGACACTTGAATTTCCACCTTTAAAATAGCTGAATTGCTTTGTTCTACTCCTTAGGATTGACTAATCATCATCATCACTGTTTGCTTATCTTTTCTTTAGGTAGTCTACAGCAAAGTGTCCAATTACTCCACACCTAAAGCACTTTAAGGGTAATTTTCTCTTGTACTTCCCTTTTCCTTTCCTCATATTCTTGGTGATGTATGTCATGACTTTATCTAGTTTAGTATCACCATATTCTTCTTTAAAGCTACTATCAGATTCTTCTTCTTGGTCTTTAATCTTTAATCTCTTCATTACCTTAAAAGCCAACTCCTTCTCTACCTTAAACTTCTTCTCTTTCTTCATTGGGGCTATTCTCATTTCATAAGTTACCAATATGCTGTGCAAATCAGCTAAGCGCAGCCTATTCAAACACATCTAGACCAAGTGACATCAGATATTGGAGCATTGTATTCTTCTATAACTGATAATTCTGTCCATCAAAAGTTGGAATGCCTTTACTGTTAACATTGCTCATGTTATCCATGATATCAACCAGCAAAAATTCATAGTAGCAACAATAATTTCAGATTAAAGTAGACAAAATGGATCAACAGAGGAAATTAGTTCTAATATCACTTGATGAGAACCTTCTTAGGTCTCACACTAAGAGGCAGAGGGGGTGAATCAATGTGAGATACTCACTTTTTACAAATCTTTCCAGATTAACCTCGATGACTTGTTAGAGTCGATGATCCAATTTTTATCTTTCTTCTTTATGTGAAAGTGGCCGTACGAATATCAATCAAACGCAAGGACCCAAAAACACACAACAATTTTTGCGTGGTTCATCCACAATGTGTGAGCTACATCCATTGTGTGATAAGACCACTCTTAAATCACATAATCCATTCTTGTTATCGAAGGATACAATTAATGTCATGGAAGGATCATTCCTTAACCATTTATGGAAGGATCACTCCTTAACCACTTATAATGATATCCCGATCAAACATTTGATCTCTCGATCACTTTAAGGGTATCCTACCCTTTTTCAACAAGTTTATCAAAAGGTATATGACTAACACTTTCCTGAGAAAGATCACTCAATGTGCATAAGTTGCTAGTGCAGACATAGATCTTCTCCTTCCTTTGCTGCAGGTGCTACCTCACCTGTTGCCTTAGTAGGTTGCCTCACTTGTTGCCTTGGTAGGTTGCCTCACTTACTGCCTTGGTAGTTTCTCTTCCTTTGCTGCTAGTGCTGTATCTTCTATTGTGTTGGTAAGTTGCCTTACCTGCTATTGGGGCAAGTGTTCTCCTCCTGCTGCTAATGCTACCTGGCCTGCTACCAAGGCGAGTCTTCTCCTTCTGCTACTAGTGTTGCCTGCCCTATTGCTGGGGCAAGTTTTCTCCTCCTACTACTGATGCTGCCTGCCCTGCTACCAATTTTATAAGCTACTGGTTGTGATTCACTTACTACCGATTCTGCAAGCTATTGGTTATGATTCACTTGTTACTGGTTGTTGTGCTGGTTATGCTTACTGCTGCAATTGTTGATTGTGCTTGTTGCTACAATTTTTAGTTATGCTTGCTACTGTAATTGTTAGTTGTGCAACAAGCTGCTTTCTCCTTTATTGGTGGCTGCTGCACCTTTTCCTTTGGGTGGCTGCTGCACCTTCTCCTATGTTGGTTTGCCAATTATTGCACCTCTCCTTAATCGGTTTACTAGTTGCTACACCTTTTCTTAATTGGTTGCTATAACTTTTTCCTTGGGTGGTTGATTGGTTGTTGCACGTTTTCTTCTAGTTTGATGTGGCTACTACATGCCTTCTTCTTCTCCCTTTGGTTTGGCCAACTATTGCTTTCTTCTCCCTTTGGTAGGGTTGCTGATTGCTGCAACTCCTCATTCGGTTGGTGTGGTTGCCTCTTTCTTTGGTGGCTACTGTCACCTCTTGGCTAACTACACCTCTCCTTGGTGCTGCACTCTTGGCCAGCTACTGTTATACCTTCCTTGGCCGGTCACTCTCTTTTTGGTGGCTGCCTTTCTCTTTGTTGTTCTCTCTTTTACAGCATACACACATCTTGAAGATACATAGATGTATTTATAAGCTTTGAGATTTAAGGTTGCCTTACAATCAACGGTTAAATTTGATTTTTAAAATTTAAGGTCAATGGTCAATATTGACTTCTTAAAATTTAGGGTCGATGGTCAAGGGTCAACGGTCAGCCTTGACCCTTAAAATTTAGGATCAACGGTTAACATTGACCTCAGAGTTGACTTATCATTAATGGTATTGACCAACGACATCTATGCATTTCAATGACATTCAAAACATCAAATCAACACGAACAACTGTGTGAGATGTTGTTGACAACAAATCCAATATTAGCAATCAAAGATGGGCTTAACAAAGACAATATTAAACCTTTGCTTATTTAAAATTTCAATATGTTAATAAGTGTTTAAATTGATTTAAAGGTATCTGAAGTGGATAGTTTCTCAATCTTTCTCTATCAGTTTGGTACCTTTTTATAGTGTTCTCTTTTTTACCTACACTTATAAGCCCTTCAATCTGCTTTAAGTGTAGTCATCACCCATCTTTTACCTTCTTCAAGAGCTAAATACTTATCCTATAATCATTTAAAATATAGGAAAAGTTGATTATAATAAAGATATTTTGTTAAAGATAAGAAAGAAAATTTCTAATATATATTACTTGCATAAACTTCCATAAAGCATTCATTTTTTTAAGATTCATTACATGCCAAGTCTTTATATATATTGGCATCAAGCTAACATTACTAGTTAACATCCCAAAAAAAATTACTAAACTCACATAGAGTTTACTCATTTTGGCTTATACATTAATTTCCAATATTTAAGAAAATGAGTTTTTTCTCATCTTCACATCTTATATATACTACATTCATTGTTGTTGGTCCTTTTCCTCTCTTTCGCACTGAAATAATATTAATGAAGATATATAAATATTCAATCTAAAAATAAGGATTTCAAGGCATTATAAAACAATGAAACATATTTTTTTATTACCTTGGATATTTCCTTCTTTTACTTCTTGTTATATCAATTCTTTCTCCATGAAAAGTTGTGTTTCCATTTGACCACAAGTTGTCCCTTTAGATTATTGATTATCAAAATTTGTGTTTATTGATATTATTGCTTACTTACACCAATAATAGTCATTGTTAACTATCCACTTCCTGTAATTGTCTAACTCGATTATGACCTATTACTTGGAATAGAAATATCCAATCTCATAATATTTTGCAGCCAAATTTACATCTCTTCTGATGTTAATGTTTGCTGTCTTAAAATACTTAAGAAAGAAGTTGCCACCTTTCTTGTAGTAGATGAAGTCTTCTTTCTTCGAATGAACTATTTTTTCCTAGCTAATAGCTATCAAAACTACATAAGGATTAAAAAGAATATAAATAGTAAAGTCATAACAACAATTGTAAACCTAGTTTTAATTCATTCATATTTTAAGTTGCATATTATTTATAAACCTAGTTTCATAGGAAACATATATTAATATACATGCAGGTTTGTTCATCTATATATCCCAAATCATAAATTAGAACAATGATAGAATGCTTAAACAAGTGCAATATGATATTTGCACAACCAATTAAGTATGACTAATCTCATTTATCTAGTTATATCATTATTAGCTTTTGAGAAAAGCTTTCTTTTAAAAAGAATAAAAATAGAAATAAATTTTGAAAGCCAATCTTAAATTATCTAACAGTACAAAGAAAAAGTGACCTATCATTAGCCAAATAGATTTAACAACCAAGCATCCATTTCCATTTTGTTAAGAAATCAACATATGTAAAAGCAAGATTCTAGGAAATTGGGCCACAAATCACAAGCCAACAAAATATCAAGCCAAACTGTAAATTTAGATCTAGCCTCATATAATATAACTTTATAATGCTACTTGTTCTTTTCTCAATTATTCATAACAAAAAAAAGAAATAACATACTATGTGCTTGCCTTTAAATGCATTCGAGTAAAGGAAAGCTATTGCAAATACGTTGAGATGTTTGCCTTTTCGTACATTTATGTTAGTAACATATTTAGAAGGAAAACATATCAATCTGTATGTGTGTTTATCAAAGAGAGGGAGATTTTAGTCAAAATTAAGAGTAAAACATATCAATGTAAGTGTGAGTTTAAAGGCAAAGTTACAAATGCATGGTTATTTAGAAAATATTTTAAATTTATACAACAATAAATATCAATCATCTAGTTAGGGGAAATAAAACTTAAACCATATAAAAGAATCTAGGAAAGCAACATTTGAAGGCAACTTACTTGATATCTATTAAAGAAACTCATCCAAAATAGGCAAGACATCATAAGTTAAAAAATCTCATCTAAATAGAGGCCAGGTAGCTTAGTTGAAATTCTCAATAGGTGAAGTTTTAAGAGACTTAGGTTCAAATCCCACTTGTAGATAAGATGGGAGGGATAAAGGAAGGGGAGATATATTACTTGTTTTATAATCCAAGTAACCCCTTTAGGTCTTTATTAGATAAATAAACATCAAATATCAAGAGCAACATTGACAACACAACTGTGCCCCAACAACTATTTAAGTACCTATGAGAAACAATCTAATACATTTAAGCATAATGCCTAAAACCTCACCATTATTATAGCACATATATGACACAAGAAATTAAAAAACAAACCCAAGTTTAGCTCTCAATCTCATGAGTCAAATACATATTTAAAATTAAAATGTGCTACAAAAGCGTGAGAATTGACCCTTCACTTTTAATTATTGACAACACAAATAACAATGGTCATACATTTACATATATATACACATATAAATGCACACAAAGACTATACTCGAGCAAACATTGTAGATTTTTGCACTTTTCTACTCATACCATAACCACCCATCTAGTAAAAGCAAGAAAAGCCAAAACCCAATAAACCTTAATAGCTTGCTTGCAAAAAAATTTCCCAATCAACGCTTCTCACATTCACATATCTAGAAAGAGGGAATGTGATCCATCAAATATAGGTAGGAATTCAAACCAAAACTGAATAAAATAAACAAATGAAGTAAAATAAAATAAAATAATAAAAATAATAAAAGTAATAAAAAAGAGAATAATCAAAGAGAATAAGTTGTATAATTACAAATATAAATATAAATTAAAGAGATTATACCTAAATTGGAACATGTAAAGAGATAAAACAATCTTATACCAATGAAATTCACAATTGTCAAATTAGGGCTTTGGAAGAGGAAGATGTTGAAATATTATTAAAGGTGACAAGGGATTTGGATAAGTAGTAATAAGGATATGGGAAAGCACAATAATGGCAAAGACAAATTTGAAATGCTTAGTCCATTTTTTTTTATTTTTTTAAAAAAAAATTCAAAAACACATGATTTAAAAAAAAATGAAAATGTAGTGGTTCACTAAAAGTTGTATTGTCCTTTTAAAACTACCACTAACTTTAGTTTCATGAAACACTACTGAAATATTTCAACACCACTGTCTTTTCCCATTAATGATAGCAATTCAACATTGTTGCATTAAAACTTCACCCCTTTGTGTTTGAAACCACTACGTATCTCCTTCAAAACCATTACCTTAGATAATATATCACATCGATTTAAAACCACTACCTCTCAACTGTTGTGTAAAACCTACTATTGTCACATATTATGAAAATATATTTATGCAAAGTTATAACTATTGCCTTAGTATTTTATAGTAACAATGCTAAACCACGACAAAAATACCACTATTATAGGTAATTTATGTTGTAGTGGGCACATTGTAATTAAACAAAAAAAGCTCATAAGAAGACAAAGTGCATTACAATTTACACCCCAAGTCATGATATATACATACAAAATCCATAACTCATATAAATGGGGTTTAACATCACATTAAATAAGAACATAAGTTTTATAATTTGTACAAAATGTAATCATTACTTTATAGAACCTATAATACTGAAGTTCCCAACTTTTCCCTAGAATCTACTAGTTTGTGATACTGAGAGGGGGGGTGAATCAGTATCACCACAATTCGCAATTAGTAGGTAAGTGAACAACTTTAATTTCTTCTTAAAAGCAAACTCTTTCTCAGACTCGACTAAGGTAGATCTATTGCTACCTACTAATCACAATAGTCCCCAAAGTCACCTTTCAAACACCTTACTTAATAGACAATACAAATGTTCTTGTTTAGGTTTTCGTTAGGTTATGGGTTGGCTGATACTTTAGTTGCGTTCACAACTCAATTCAAAGAACAGAACGTAAAGCAAATTAAGGACACATGAGATTTACGTGGTTCCATCAATATGACGTACATCCATGGTGGTAGGGACTCTCCCTCTACCGAGACTATCCACTATACTTGTGAATACAGGTTACAATGGATGTCTTTAATTCTTTGCTCCTTTCAATATTGCAATTACTAAGCAAGTACAATACAAAGAGTGTCACTTACTGTGTCTACCCTTCTTCTAACTTGTCTTGCCTCTGTTGAATTAAAAGGCTGCTCCACTACTGCTTAGAAGTTCACCGCAACGCTCTCTAACTTCTCTTAAAGAAGTCTGAAAATACATTGAGTTCAATGCTTCACCGAATTCCTTCTCTACATTGTCTCACACAATTCCTGCTTTCATTATCTTACTGTCTCACCCATCTCCTTGTCTCACGATCTCACTGTCTCACGACTCGCCTGTCTGTTTCTCTCTCTCTTGTTGTCCAGCCAGATTTCTCTCTCTTCTCGTCGGATTTCTCCCTCTTACCACCGAATTTCTCTCACCGTCTTGCCGGATCTCTCTCTTACCACCGAATTTCTCTCTCTTCGTCCACCCCTTTTTGGCCATTCTAGATTTTCTCTCCTTTTCCCTTATTTGGCCGTGTTTTCTCTCTCCTTCCCATCGACTCCTTTGGTCTGGCCATCTCTCTTGTGTTTTGGCCAACCACCCTTGTTCTTCTAACGACGGCTTCTCTCTCTTCTTTGGGTGTATTTTGAACGTATCGGTGGTGTCCGGTTTTCTCCCCTTTTTGGTCCTCTTTTCTCCTTTGCCCGACGACGGCTCCGATTTGGCCGTATCTCGACCTCTGTTCGCTGTTCTTCGTTCAGCCCCTACTTTCGGTGTCTCCTTCTTTCTCTCTCAACGGTTGTTCTTCTTTGTTGTCGTCGGTATCTCTTCGTTCAGCCCCCCAATTTTTTTCACTTGTCGTTTCGTCTCTTTTCCGTTCACCCACTTGGTCGTTCACCTTTTTGTCTCCTTTTCCTGTTTGGCCAATTTCTGTTTTCTCTTCTTCTTCCCGTCGATGGCTCTTCTCTCTCTTCCAAGTGTTTTCTCTCTCTTCGTCCGACAGTTGCTCCTCTTCTCCCTTTTTTGCTCTCTTTGTCCGTTGGCTACTGTTCACTCAATGACTACTGTTCACAACGACTACTCTTTTCTTTAGGGTTTGGTGTTTTGCCATGTATTCAATTGTGTTGGCCTTCTCTCTTGTGTTTTGCCGTGTATTCAATTGTATTGGCCTTTTTTTCTTGTGTTTTGCCTTCCAAGGTCTTTATATATTCTCTTCCGTGAAACCCTAATAGGGCTTACGCGACGGATTTACGTTCTTGACCTTATGCGGCAAATTTACTGTTTTGCCCTTCCATGTGGCTTTTACTTTCTTGCACACTTAAACCTAGTTGACAACAATTACAACCTATACAAGGTTGTGGGAACAACAAATACAGTAGAATTTAATAACAATGGAAACAATAAATAGTTAACATATTGAATTTTTGATAAAACTGTCTAAAAATTCAAGGAAGAATAAAAATGCTAAGTATAAATAATATGAAACATGTTTAATATAGTAAGATGATTGCAATTCCTTATTAAACATTTATAATATGCATAATATGAAAAAGAAACTTAATAAAATAAAGCTAAATAATAAAATGGAATTCATTTCATTATACAAAAATGTAATTTCAAAAAATAAATTTATCAATTAAAACCATAAATGGGTACTCTCTCTATATTTATACATATATAAAATGCAAAATTGTGGACATGGAATGAAAGAAGGGAAAAGAATAAATGTTTTTGCCTAATCATAACTAGATAATATATATATATACACACATATCATATTGTGATTGGTTAATTATTCATGCTTGAATCCTTTTCATTACATTAAGGCATATAACAACATAGTACATAATAGATAAAGCGTATAACAGATATTACATGATATGTACATTGGTGACCACCATATCTAGTAGTTTAACATCTAATGGTCACAACTCAATTCAAATATGTTCTTATGGGTCAACATATAAAAATATACAATAGATATGAATAATTTAGTTATTTATTTATTTATTTATTTTTAAAAGGTCGTTTTAAATTATAATATATGTATGTGTGTGTGTGTGTGTTCCTTCAATTGTCATCAATCATCCTTATATTTGAAAAATAAACACCTGAGTGTTTTCATCTTGTAATTTCATAATTAATCATAAATTGATAAATAACTATTACATACTAACTCAAATAAAGACAAAAAAAAACCTTGGATTTTTAATGGTATAAAAAATCTCATAACCTATCAAGTCACACGTACTGAAAAGAATTTAAATCATATAGACATATATGTCAATTTCAACTAAGTCACTATTCTTAAGGATTTATATTGGTTTGAGAAATATATACCAAGTCAATTATTCATAAATTAATCAAATTTATGAAAGTCGTTTTTTCTTCACTAAATAATAAACATGCAATATATGTATATAAGCAATATAACTAACATATTGTATATATTATAACCACTTATCTTAAAAAGACATAAGACTCTTGAGGATCAAAGTGAATCCATCAAAAAGAAGTAAGCTTGAATGAAACCTAACATGTATCAATTACAAGATATAATTAATGAATGATTAAGAAAATAATCCTAATAAAAGTCATAATGGAATTAAAGTTAATAAGATTCTTTCAAAGTAAACCACTAAATAAACTCTTATTAGACAACCCTTAATTTTGACCATGTATAACTATTTAATTGTCTTTTGTTCACAAAACTGTTTAACAATTATGATCAGTATTTCCAACCACCTTTCCCTCTTTACAACACCTTGATTTCTCTTATAAATTATAGTGAAATGATATGTAAAACCTTCCAAGACAATAACTCATTTCTCCATTATAAAAATTTAGAATTTTTAACTTAAATGCAACCAAACCAACATCCATAATACCACACAGTGGCACCTATCATTTGCCTACACAAAATCCATCTTTTTGCTTCCATGATAGCAATTTCAACTCGTTAATAATTCCCTGTACAAGAGTCCCATTTCTATACAGAAAGCCCTCATTTCCTTTTATCAATTATAGCCAAAAGTGCACCTAAGACAATTTGGACAATAGCACATCTCATATGGAAAACTCACTCATTTTCTCTTTTTGATTATAATTAAACGCCACCAAAATAAAGCCTAGACTATAATTACATTTTACCTTAAACAACAATATAATTTGCCTTTTAAAATGCAGCATGTTAAGCTCATCTTTGATGGTTAGTGTTGGATTTATTATCAACACCATCTTACACAGTTATATGTGTTGATTTGATGTTAAGAATGCCATTGAGATATAGTGAGGTCATTGAGAGAAACCAATGATGACTGGTCAACCTTGGCGTTGAGGAGTCAATGTTGACCATTGACTTTAAATTTTAGGGGTCAAGATTGATCGTTGACCATTGACTGTTGACCCTAAATTTTAGGACTCAAATCTAGCGATTGATTGTAGGGCAATATGTGGGAATTAACAATAACCGTTGATAATCATGTAGCCCTAATCTCAATGGGTTCTATAAATACCCTTAGGTGTCTTGCAAAAAGTAGGAAGGGGGTTGCAGAAAATTGAGTGAACGGCAAAAAAAGGTGAGCAGTAAACCTAGGGAAAAAGAGAGGTGAACAGCAAAAGGCGGTAGCCACCAAGCAAGGTAGCTGGCCAAAGAGAGAGCAGTAACCACCAAGGAAAGAAAGCAAGGCAGCTGACCAAAGAGAGGAAGAAAGAAAGCAAGGCAATTGGCCAAGGTGAGAGTAGCAACCACCAAGGAAAGAAAGCAAGGTAGTCGACCAAGGAGAGGAAGAAAGAAGCCAAAGCAACTGGCCAAGGTGAGAGTAGCAACCACCAAGGAAAGAAGGCAAGGTAGCCAACCAAGAGGAAGAGCAAGGCAGTCGGCCAAGAGGGAGATACAAGTAGCCGACCCTCACAAAGGTTACAGCAATAGTTGGCCACCACATTAACACATCCAGAAGGTTTTCTGGTAGACCATCAGCACCTCAGGAGGCTTCCCAGTAGCAGAAGCATGCCCGAGAATCAAGCGAAAAATCAGAACGTGTAGCAGTAGATTTGGGAATCAACAGCTGGCCACCACACTAACAAACCACCAAGTTGCAGTAGTCAACCCTCACTAGCACTTGTAGCAGCTGACCCTCACCAAGTTAAAGCAACCATGCCCTCACTAAGTTATAATAACCTGTTAATCCAATAACCAAGGGAGACAAACCAAAAGGTAGTGCAGCAACTTGTGAATCCTGCAACAAGGAAGACAAAGCAGTAGGTCCTGCAGTAAAGGAGACAAACCAAGAGGTCCTGTAGCAAGAGAGACAAACCAGGAGGGCTTGCAGCAAGGGAGAGAATCTCGGAGCCTATACCAAAACCAAGCAAACCAGAAGCAATCTAGGAGCCTATACCAGAACCAATAGCAAACCAGAAGCAATCTGGGAGCCTATACCAGAACCAATAGCAAGGGAAGCTTATACTAGAACCAGCAGCCACTAGTAAGTCTGGTGGAAGGTGTTGAAGAACCAGTAACTCCACAAGGAGAGGTGCAGATTGTAGGTTCAGTAAAAGGTGGTGTAGCAGAAGGAGGTCCCTGCACTAGTAAACCAGTAGCCTTACACTAGCAACACCAATAGGACGTTCCTGCACCAGCAAACCAGTAGGCGTGCATTAGCAACACCAGCAAGATTTTCCTGCACCAACAACATATCTAGGAGGTTTCCTTGCACTAACAGCACGTCTGAGAGGGTATACCAACACAAGCAGTATGTCCAGGAAGGTATACCAACACCAGCAACACGACCGAGAGACTATACCAACAAGTGCAGCATGTCCAGCAACTAAATCAATAAGTGCAGCGTGCCCAATAGCCAAATCAGTGATAACGACATGTGCGAATAGCAATAGGAGAACGTATAGGCAGCATTACTAACCCATGCACGTGTGGATAGCAACAGCAATGCGAGCAAATAGCAGCAGTGTGCATGGATAGTAGTAGTGATGTGAATAGACAGTAGCAGTGCGTGTAGATAACAATAGCGGCATGAGTAGATAGTAGCAGCGACATGAGTAGATAGTAGCAACGACACAAGTAGATAGCAGCAGCACGTGTAGATAGTAGAAGCAGTGTGTATGGACAACAAACATAGCATATAAGGACAGCAGCAGTGCATGTAGCAACAATAATAGTGCATACGGACAACAGCAACATGCACAGGTAGTAGCAGTAGTGCATGCGAACATCAGAGTAGTGCAATGGGTAGTAGTAAAACGTGCAGGCAGCACCAGCAATGGGTGAGACAACAACGGCACCGACTTCTCCCTAGGATCTACTAGTTTGTGATACTGAGAAGGGGGTGAATCAGTATCACCACAATTCGCAATTTGTAGATAAGTGAACAACTTCAACCTCTTCTTAAAAGCGAACTCTTTCTCAGATTCGACTAAGGTAGATCTATTGCTACCTACTAATCACAATAGTCCCCAAAGTCACTTTTCAGACACCTTGCCTAATAGACAATTCGGATGTTCTTGTTTAGGTCTTCGTTAGGTTATGGGTTGGCTGATACTTTAGCTGCGTTCACAACTCAATTCAAAACATAGAACATAAAGCAAATTAAGGATACACGAGATTTACGTGGTTCCGTCAATGTGACATAAATCCACGGTGGTAGGGACTCTTCCTTACTGAGACTATCCACTATACTTGAGAATTCCAGTTACAATGGATATCTTAATCCTCTACTCCTTTCACTATTGCAATTACTAAGCAAGTACAATACAAAGAGTGTCACTTACTGTGTCTACCCTTTTTCTAACTTGTCTTGCCTCTGTTGAATTGAAAGGCTGCTCCACTGCAAGTTCATCGCAACGCTCTCTAACCTCTCTTGAAGAAATCTAGAAATACGTTGAGTTCTTTGAATGCTTTGCTGAATTCCTTCTCTAGGTTGTTTCACACAGCTCCTGCTTTCACTGTCTCACGGTCTCACCCATCTCCTACTTTCACCGTCTCACCATTTCACGGCTTGCCCTCATGCTTCTAGTCTGCCGTTGCACGTCTATTGGCCTGCACCACACTTCTGGTTTTGCTGGTTTAAGTCACATGGCCTGCCTCACTGTTGTTGCATGTCTGTTGGCCTGCACCACTCTTTTGGTTTTGTTGGTTCAAGTCACACGGCCTACCTCATGCCTCACCTGGTCTCACACCTCATGGATACCAGGTCTGCTCTTTCGTTGCTTGTTTCTGCTGTACCCCTGTCACACACACGTTTCTGGTTTGTTGGTCTCCTGTTTCAGCTTCGTTGGTCTCCTCAACTTCACGGTTTTGCTGCACAACTTCCCTGTTCGTTTCAGCTGCACTCCCTTGTTCATTTCACTCTTTTGCTGCACTCCTATCCATTTCGCGGTTCCACTTAGCTTTCGTCTGTCTCACATTTTCCAGGTCTAGTCTCTTTCGTTTCACGTCTCACAGCCTGGTCACCAATTTCTGGTCACCCGTTTCTGGTCTCCTACTGTGTTGTCTCCTTGCTATCCAGCCCCTTCTTTTGTTGTATCGTATTTTCTCCCTTTCGACCCCCTGTTCTGGTGTTTTTCTCTTTTGAGCGTTTCTCAGTTTTTCTCTCTCTTCCAACGGTTGTGTTTTGGCCGACTCCTTTATTTGAACGGTTTCTCTTTTGTGTTTGGACGATTCCTTCCTCTCTTTCAGCTGGTTGCTTTGTTTTGCTGACGATCTCTCTCTCTCTTCTTTGGGCAGTCGGATTTTCTCTCCTTCCCCTATTCTGCCTTGCTGGTCTTGTCGTGCTGGTTTTCTCCTCCGGCCGGTGGTGGCTCTTATTTGGCCTGCCGTCCAGTCCCTCTTCGACTGTTCACCACTTTCTCTCTCTCCCAAGTTTGGGTTTTCTCTCTCTTTTGCAGGTGGTGTTTTTCGTTTCACTTCGTTGGCCGTTCCTTTTTCTCTCCTTCCCCGGTGGTCTATTTTTTTTTTTTTGCCTCGTCGGGTTTTTCTTTCTCTCCACCCTTTACTTGGCTGTATATGATTTTTCTCTCCTTCTCCTATTTGGCCGTTGGGTTTTTCTTTGTCGTGCTCCTCTTCTTTTGCCATGCTGGTTATCGTGCTAGTTTTGTCATGCTGCTCTTCTTTTTCTAGCCGTTGGTGTTTTGTGTTTTGGTTTCCTCTCTCTTGTGTTTTGCCGTGTATTCAATTGTGTTGGCCTTGCCCTAGTTTTGTCTTCCAAGGTCTTTATATACTCTCTTCCATGAAACCCTAATAAGGCTTACGCGGCGGATTTGCGTTCTTGCCCTTACGCGGCGGATTTACTTTCTTGCCCCTCCATATGGCTTTACTTTTACTTTCTTGCCCTTCCATATGGCTTTACTTTCTTGCACACTTAAATCTAGTTGACAATAATTACAACCCATATAGGGCTGTAGGAACAACAATCTCCCCCTTTGTAATTGTTGGCAACACTCATAACAAAAGCCACTATGCAGCAGTTTCAACTCCCCCTAAATATACATTCTCCCTTTCTTAACAGCTCCCCCTACACTGTTGCTTCTCTCCCCCTTTGCCAACCAATTACAAATCTGAAAAACTCGCAAAGTAGAGATGGAGAATTCACCTAAATTTCAAGCTTGAGGAGGCATTTGCACAGACAAACTCATTCTGTGCTTTTCAAACAGCTCTGTGAATAGAGATTTAGTTAGATCTTGTGTAGCCTCTTCAACAGATTTAGATTCAACTTATGAGAGTAAAGCAGTAGCTCCCATAATTCTTCTTCTTGTTGTAACTCCTGTTGATGGGTCACTTATGATCTGATTTTCTTGATGAGCACTGGTCCATGTTTTCTTTGGCTTTCTTTCTTGCATCGTCTTAGTTGCAAGAGGATCTCTTTCTTCATCTTCAAACTCACTCTTCTTCGAGTCTGAACTTACTTCTTGTTCCTTTTCTTCAAGTTGGTTTGATTCTTCATCTATATTGAAATCATCTTCTTCATTGTCCTCAGCTTCTCCATTCTGCATTGTTTTCCAGTTCTCATCTATTCTCACATCACTAGAAGTGATCACTTTTCCCAGCTTATGCAAGAAAACTCTGTAACCTTTTGTCTTTTCTAAGTATCCCACAAAGATGCCTTCATCAGACCTAGCATTGAATTTTCCTAAGTTTTGCTCTTTGTTCTTCACAAAACATGGGTGGCCAAAGACTCTGAGATATTTGGCTGTTGTCTTCTTCCCACTCCATAGCTCATATGTAGTCTTATCATTATTGGGCCTCAATAATACTCTATTTAGTAGATACGCGGCTGTAAATGTTGCTTCTGTCCAAAATCTTGTGTGAAACTTGGATTCCAGCAATAGAGTTCTCGTCATTTCAACCACAACTTTATTTTTCCTCTCTACCACCCCGTTTTATTGAGGTGTTCTTGTTGCTTCCATTTGATGATGAATTTCACGCTTCTTAAGATAATCTTCAAAAGCTTTATTTGTAAATTCAGTGCCTTGATCTGACCTCAATACTTTGATCTTCCTTCCATTCTCATTTTCAGCCAATCTTCTGTATCTCTCGAAGCAATTCAAAACTTCTAACTTGTGTTTGAAGTGCATAAGGCAGGTCCTTCTTGAATAATCATCAACAAACAAAATGAAGTACCTCTCACCTTTCAACCCTTTTGTCCTCATTGGTCCACATAAATTAGTATGCACAATGTCAAGCACTACTTCAGAATTGAACTTTTTGGACTTGTACTGCTTTTTGGCATGTTTTCCTTTAGAGCATGTTGAGCAAACATACTCTCTCTCTCTCCTGAGGTCGGGAATGTCTCTGATTGCATGAGTAGTGGTCAACTTCCTCATGTTCTTCTGTGATAAGTGTCCCATCCTCCTATGCCAAAGTTGATTTTCTTCTTCTTTGGTGAGTAAACAGCTGCTGGTCTTGTCCTCATCAATCACATATAAATTTCTAGCTGTTCTCTTCCCGGTTGCAACAATATTGCCTTCTTTACTCTTTACCTGGCAACAAGTTTTTGTGAATATCACTTTGTGGTCATCATTGCATAGTTGGCTGACAGATGCTAGATTATATCTGAGTCCTTCAACGTGCAGAACATCTTTTAGCTTTCCTTTTCCAATATTCATTGATCCCTGACCACTGATATTGAGTGAATCATCATTGTCAAACTTAATTTTGCCTTTTCTTGATTCGTTTAGCTTTGATAATTTACTCTTGTGTCCTATCATGTGCGAAGTGCATCCACTATCAAGGATCCACTGCTTATCCTTGCAATCAGCCTTTAATGCAATTTCAGCTATATTAGCCACCTCCCTTTTTGTTTTTGTTGTTCTCACAGCCTTGTATGGGTTGTAATTGTTGTCAACTAGGTTTAAGTGTGCAAGAAAGTAAAGCCACATGGAAGGACAAGAAAGTAAAAGTAAAGCCGCATGGAAGGGTAAGGAAGTAAATCCGCTGTGTAAGGGCAAGAATGTAAATCTGCCACGTAAGCCCTGGAGGGGCAAGAACGTAAATCCACCGCGTAAGCCCTACTAAGGTTTCATGGAAGAGGTTGAAGTTGTTCACTTACCTGCGAATTGCAAATTATGGTGATACTAGTTGCTTTGTTTTGCTAATGGTCTCTCTCTCTTCTTTGGGTTGTCGAATTTTCTCTCCTTCCCCTGTTCTGCCGTGTTGGTCTTGCCGTGCTGGTTTATCCTCCGGCCAGTGGTGGCTCTTCTTTGGCCTGCCATCCAGTCCCTCTTCGGCTGTTCACCACTTTCTCTCTCTCCCAAGGTTAGGTTTTCTCTCTCTTTTGCAGGTGGTGTTTTTCGTTTCACTTCGTTGGCTGTTCCTTTTTCTCTCCTTCCTCGGTGCTTTGCTTTTTTTTTTTGCCGTGTCGGGTTTTTCTTTTTCTCCACCCTTTACTTGGCCGTATATGGTTTTTCTCTCCTTCTCTTATTTTGCCGTCAGGTTTTTCTTTGTCATGCACCTCTTTTTTTTGCCGTGCTGGTTTTGTCGTGTTGCTCCTCTTTTTCTAGCCGTTGGTGTTTTGTGTTTTGGTTTTCTCTCTCTTTTGTTTTGCCGTGTATTCAATTGTGTTGGCCTTGCCCTAATTTTGTTTTCCAAGGTCTTTATATATTCTCTTCCATGAAACCCTAATAAGGCTTATGCGACGGATTTACGTTCTTGCCCTTACGCAGTGGATTTACTTTTTTGCCCCTTCATATGGCTTTACTTTTACTTTTTTGCCCTTCCATGTGGCTTTACTTTCTTGCACACTTAAATCTAGTTAACAACAATTACAACCCATATAAGGTTGTGGGAACAACAAGATCCATATTCTGCACTAGGACGTACACATTAAGTGATCATTCTCCAGGAAAGGTTTCACTATAAACTCTTGATAAATTGGCTAAATAAGGGTGGGATACCCTTAAAGTGATTGAGAGATCATTATAAGTGGTTATGGAGTAGTCCTTCCATAAGTAGTTAAGGAGTGATCCTTCCACAACATTGTTATATCCCTTGATAACAAGAGTGGATTGTGTGATTTAGGAGTGATCCTATCACACCATGGATGTAGCTTACACATTATGGGTGAACTACGTAAAAATTGTTTTGTGTTCTTGGGTGCTTGCATATGCGCATTGATTTTTTATTCGTACAGTCACACTTACATAAAGGAGAAAAATAAAAAATTGGATCATCGACTCTAACAAGTCATAGAGGTTAAATCCAGATCGATTTGTTAAAAAAGGATATCTCATATTGATTCACCCTCTTTCTCAGTGTGAGACCTAAAATGGTCCTCATCACATATCTTCTCAATAGTGCATTAGGTACAATATTTTGTTCCTATTATTATATTTAATCACACAAGAAGATATCTCTATAAACTCTAACCATTTAACATCTCTTATTAAATTTACCTTAAGATTTCAAAAAATTTTAACTCTTGTGATTAGAATGGATTATGAATTCCCTCAACCACAAGTAGTGCTACCATGTTAATAAAGTTCTTATTAATATATGAAGCTCCTTATCATAAGTAGTATAGTTTAACGCTACCCCACTAAACTTTTCACTAAAATATGCAATTGACTTAGATTCTTACATCAAAACAACCCTTATACCAATACCAAATACATCATATTTAACCTTAAAAGTTTTGTAAAAATTAGGCAAACATAACAATAGTGCATTAGTCAACTTATCTTTCAAGGTATTAAAAACTTTTTCATGCACTTCAAGGGTAGTTTTCCTTTATACTTCCCTTTTCCTTTCCTTATATTGTTGGTGATGTATGTCATGACCTTATCTAGTTCAGTATCACCATCTTCTTCTCCAGAGTTGCTAATGAATCCCTCTTCTTGGTCTTTAATCCTTAACTTCTTCATTACCTTGAAGGCCAGCTCCGTCTCCGCCTTAGACATCTTTTCTTTCTTCATTAGGGCTATTCTTATTTCATAAGCCATCAATATGTTGTGCATGTCATCTAAGGGCAGCTTATCCAGATCTTTATCTTCTATGGAAGAGACTTTGGCATTGTAAGCTTCCGACAAGGTTCTAAGTATTTTCTTTACCATAGTGGCATTGTGAATTTCTTTTTTATAGCCTTTGATAGAGCACACAATTTCGTTGAATCTTGTGAAGAATGCATTGACAGTCTCATCAGTCTGCATCTTTATGCCTTCAAATTTATTCCTCCAAATTTGTAGTTTGGCTTCCTTCACAACCTTATCTCCTTTATAAATGTTCTTTAGTTTGTCCCATATTTGCTTGGCTGTGTTGCACCCCATTACCTTGGTGAATTCTTTATCTGACAAAAAGGCAATATATGGCATTTCTCGCCTTTCCATCACACTCCAAATTCTTCTTATCAACCAACGTCATACGATCACTTTCAGCAACAGGGATGAAGCCACTAACAGTAGACTCAAACACATCAAGACCAAGGAACATCAGATATAGGAGCATTCTATTCTTTCATAACTGATAATTCTCTCCATTAAAAGTAAGGATGCCCTTGCTATTAACACTGTTCATGCTATCCATGATCTCAAGCAGTAGTAGAGATAAAACCTCACACAATAATGCACAACTTCAATTCAAAGTAGAAAAATTGGATCAACAGAGGAACCAGCTCTAATACCACTTAATGAGGATCATTTTAGGTCTTATACTGAGAGGAGGGGTGAATCAATGTGAGATATCTTCTTTCTACAAATTGATTCAGATTTAACCTCTGTGACTTGTTAGAGTCGATGATTCAATTTTTTATTTTTCTCCTTTATGTGAGCGTGACCGTACGAATAAAAAATCAATAGGCATGTGTAAGCACCCAAGAACACACAACAATTTTTACGTGGTTTACCCACAATGTGTGAGCTACGTCCACGGTGTGATAGGATCACTCCTAAATCACACAATCCACTCTTGTTATCAAGGGATATAGTTATGGTGTGGAAGGATCACTCCTTCACTACTTGTGGAAGGACTACTCCTCAATCACTTAGAACGATCTCCCGATCAAGGAGTTGATCTCTCGATCACTCCAAGGGTATCCCACCCTTATTTAGCCAATTTATCAAGAGTTTATAGTGAAACTTTTCATGAGGAATGATTACTCAATGTGTACAGACTATTAGTGTAGAATATGGATCTTCTCCTTCCTTTGTTGCTAGTGTTGTCTCACCCGTTGCCAATGCTGCCTGTATGTGTTGCTATTGCTACTTGTTGTGTGCTTTGATGTCCGCACATGCTGCTGCTGTCCATATGCACTATTGCTGTCCTCACGCATTGTGTCTTTTGTCCACTGCGCTACTGCTTCTGTCTGCACACATTGCTCTTGCTCTTTTAGTTGCTGGGCACGCTGCACTTATTGGTATAGCCTCTTAGACATGCTGCTGTACCTACTGTTCATATGCGCTGCTGCTTCTGTTTGCAGGTGTTGCTACTGTTTGCACACGCTACGACTGTTATTTGTGCGTGCTACTATTGTCTGTTAGTGTCGCTACTGCTATCCACGCACACTGCTACTGTTTGCTCATATTGCTGCTGCTATCCATATGTACACGAGCTGGCATCATTGATTAGGCTGTTGAGCACGGTGCACTTATTGATTTGGCTGCTTGACGTGCTGCACTTCTTGGTATAGTCTCTCGGATGTGTTACTGGTGCTGGTAGTCCCTCCTGGACGTGTTACCAGTGTTGGTATACTTTCTTGGACGTGTTGCTGGTGCTAGTATACCCTTCTGGATGTGCTGCTAGTGTAGGGACACCTCCTAGACATGCTACTAGTGCAGGAAACTCCTGCTGGTGTAGTGACCTCCTACTGGTGCTGCTAGTGCATGCCTACTAGTTTGCTGGTGCACACCTGCTGGTTTGCTGGCATAAAGACCTCCTGTTGGTGCAATGACCTCTGGTTTGCTGGTGCAATAACCTCCTACTGGTGTTGCTAGTGTAGGGCTGCTGGTTTGCTGGTGCAGGGACCTCCTTCTGTCGAACTTGTTGATGGCTGTTGGTTCTGGTATAGGCTCTTGGATTGCTTTTGGTTTGCTTGGTTCTGGTATAAGCTCTCAAATTGTCTCCCTTGCTACTGGACCTTCAGGTTTATCTCACATGCTGCAGGACCTTCTAGTGTGTCTCCCTTGCTGCAGGACTTGCTAGTTTATCTTACTTGTTGCAGGATTCATAGGTTGTTGCACTACCTTCTAGTTTGTCTCCCTTGGCTACTAGATTCACAAATTACTGCACCACTTGTCTCCCTTGGTTGCTAAATTCACAGGTTACTGTAACTTGGTGAGGGTGTGGGTGCTGCAACTTGGTGATTTGCTGGTGTAGTGGCTGGCTACTGATTCCCAGACATATTGCTACATGTTTTGATTTTTTGCTTGATTCTCGGGCATGCTTCTGATGTTGGGAAGCCTTCTGAAATGCTACTAGTCTGCTAAAAAGCCTCTTGGATGTGTTGGTATGGTGGCCGGCTGCTACTATCACCTTTGTAAAGGTCGGCTACTGCTGTAACCT
Source organism: Ceriops tagal (assembly GCA_021533255.1). Lineage (NCBI taxonomy): Eukaryota > Viridiplantae > Streptophyta > Magnoliopsida > Malpighiales > Rhizophoraceae > Ceriops > Ceriops tagal. The sequence goes on along the minus strand of CM038609.1, from coordinate 5,840,291 downwards.
TCATAAGGGCCGGCTTTTACTATCACTTTTATGAGGGCCAGTTGCTTTACTACCTCTTTCTCTCCCTCTTGGCCGGCTACTTGTCTTTCCTTCTTTGGCCGGCTACCTTGCTCTCCTTTTTAGCCAGTTGCCTTGCTCTTCCTCTTGGCTGGCTACACCTCCTTTAGTAGCTACCTCCTCTCTTGCCATTCACCTCTCCTTTTAGCTTTAGGTTTGCCATTCACCTATCTTTGGTTGGCTCTCTCAATTTTTTGTAGCATACCCCCTTCTTGCAAGACACATAAGGGTATTTATAGAGCCTTGAGATTAGGGCTACACAATCATTAACAGTCATCGTTGATTCCCAAAGGTTGCCCTACAATCAATGACCAAATTTAAGTCCTAAAATTTAGGGTCACAATCAACATTGACTCCTCAATATCAGGGTTGACCTGTCATCACCAATTTTTCCCACTGACCTCTCTGCATCTCAACAACATTTATTACCTCAAATCAACATATATAATCGTGTGAGATGGTGTTGATAACAAATCTAACATTAGCCATCAAAGATCGGCTCAATAATCTCCCCCTTTGGATTTGTTGGCAACACATTAATTCCAACAATGCATATATAATAATTGTCGACATTTACTGCTCCCCCTACACATTGTCATTCATATCTCTCCTTAAAACATGCATCACTTGCTACTCTCCCTTTCTATTTCTCCCCTTTGACAAGTTCTCCCCCTTTATCCATCAAGCTACTCCTTTTATGAGCATACGCCTTTTTTGGATTTATGTAAAATATCTCCCCCTTGAGAATAAATCCAAAGAATAATAGAAGAGGGAAGGGGAGAGGGGTTAGAGAATACCTCAGTCTCTAGGGGTTGGCTGAATACTTGAGTTCAGCCTCTTTTGTCCAAGATGTCCCAGTTTTTTATGTCATAACAAATTCTTATCTTTAGTGTTCATGTAGCATGTGTTCTTGCTTCTAAAACTTGGTATAAGTTTCCATTTGTTCTTTCACCCTTAATAAGGACAGCACCATCTCTTAGTGTCTTTATTATGCAACCAATCTTGTTGAAAGTAACTTCATATCCATCATCACAAAGTTGGCTAACACTAATGAGATTATGTTTGATTTCAGCTTTTCTACACTAATTTTAGCAGCACCAATACCTTTAATCTTTAAGATACCATCATTACTAAATATGACTGATCCTCCATCATATTTTACTACTTCCTTGAATACTTGGAGTCTCCTGTCATATGTGAAGAGGAGACACTATCCAGGATCCATGACTTTTCTTTCTTAGAAGCTTTTAAGGCTACTTCCACAACCATAGTCGTTTCTTTTCCTTTTCTTCTTCTTTAATTGAATATGAGAGCATGTGTAAGTATTCTCCTTTGCATTCCTTGATTGGGTAGTAATGTCAAGCAGTCCTCAGTGTGTGTCCAACCTTTTCACATCTTCCACAGATCTCTCCCAGTAAATCAAAACTATTTCTTAGTGGAATATGACTTCTTTCCACTTGAGACTGCCTCCTTTCTTGATAAAGTCTCCCCCTAGACTTTTGCCTTACACTCCTCTTTATTATAGCCCAAGTATTCCAACATATATTAGCCTTGTGCCCATACCTGCCACAACCTTAGCAAAAACCTTCAAACCTGGATTTAATTCTTTTACCAAGTTTATGTCTTAAAAGCTAGTGACCTTCTCTCCATCTTTAATAGTTTGTCTCCTGTAGATGGGAGTTTCCACCACATCTTTCCTAACCCATTTTAACTTAGGTTGGTCTCTCTTCTCCATCACGTCATTGTGCTTACTTTTGAGCACAAACACAATTCAACTTTTCTTCTATCTTTTCACGTGGCTTTTCAATATAGCCAAGTCCTTTCTTCCCCATGGAATGAGATTGCTTAGACACTCATTCAACTTTCTAGCAGCATCCTCCTTGATAGCATTTGTTGATGATGACTCTCTTTTCACTTTCATGGCCTATATAAAGCTTTTTTCATGCTTCTTTAGCTCAAACTCGCCCTTATGGAGCTTAGCTTACAAAATCAACACCTCTTGCTCTTGTACAATCACCTTAGCGCAAAGATCTTCTTGTATCTTGCCTTGCTCTGTATTGTTCCCACAGCCTTGTATGGGTTGTAATTGTTGTCCACTAGGTTTAAGTGTACAAGAAAGTAAAGCCACATGGAAGGGCAAGAAGGTAAAAGCCACATGGAAAGGCAAAACAGTAAATTTGCCACATAAGGGCAAGAACATAAATCTGCTACGTAAGCCCTATTAGGGTTTCACGGAAGAGAATATATAAAGACCTTGGAAAACAAAACTAGGGAAAAGGCCAACACAATTGAATACATGGCAAAATACCAAACCCTACACAGAAGAACACCACCTGGAAAAGAAAAGAGTAGCCGTCGAGTGAATAGTGCAGTCATCAAAAAATTGAACAGTGTTGTCAGAAATTGAACAAAACGAAGAACGACCAAATTGAGCAAATCAGAGCAAATCGTGTGATGGCAAGAGAGAGAAACCTGTGAGGAACGGCACACTAGTGGTTGGACGAAGAGAGAGAACGTAGCCGATGGACGAAGAGAGAGAAAATGAAGCCGACGGACGAAGAGAGAGAAAACACAGCTGGCGGATGAAGAAAGAGACGCCACTAGAAGAACAGACAACAAATCTGCGACGGCGTGAGACAAACGAACGACACAACAAGGAGAGAACCGTGAAACAGACAAAGAGAGAGACACCAACGAAGACGGCCGTTGGAAAAGAGAGAAAAGAGGTATACGACCAGAACAGAGGAGTCGACGGGAAGAAGAGTGACGGCTAAACGGGGCTGGACGACAAAATGAAGAAAAGCAGACCACCGACAAAAAAGGGAGGAAATCCATGACGGCCAAGTAGGTGAACGGAAAAGAGAAATTTGACAGTAAGAGAGAGAAATCCGGCTGGACATCAAGAGAGAGAGAAACGGACAGGTGAGCTGTGAGACAGTGAGATCGTGAGACAAGGAGACAGGTGAGATCGTAAAATAGTGAAAGCAGGAATTGTGTGAAACAATGTTGAGAAGGAATTCGGCGAAGCATTGAACTCAACGTATTTCCAGACTTCTTCAAGAGAGGTTAGAGAGCGTTGTGGTGAACTTCTAAGCGGTAGTGGAGTAACCTTTCAATTCAACAGAGGCAAGACAAGCTAAAAGAAGGGTAGACACAGTAAGTGACACTCTTTGTATTGTACTTGCTTAGTAATTGTAATAGTGAAAGGAGCAGAGAATTAAAGACATCTATTGTTACCTATATTCACAAGTATAGTGGATAGTCTCGGTAGAGGGAGAGTCCCTATCACCGTGGATGTACATCACATTGACAGAACCACATAAATCTCGTGTGTCCTCAATTTGCTTTACATTCTGTGTTTTGAATTGAGTTGTGAATGCAGTTAAACTATCAATCAACCTATAACCTAACGAAGACCTAAATAAGAACATCCGTATTGTCTATTAGGCAAGGTGTTTGAAAGGTGACTTTGGGGACTATTGTGATTAGTAGGTAGCAATAGATCTACCTTAGTCGAGTCTGAGAAAGAGTTCGCTTTTAAGAAGAGGTTGAAGTTGTTCACTTACCTACGAATTGCGAATTGTGGTGATACTAATTCACCCCCCCTTTCAGTATCACAAACTAGTAGATCCTAGGGAGAAGTCGGGAACTTCAAGAATTTTCATACAGTTTCTTAAAATGCTTTACCTTTTTTCCAACTTGCTATTTTTATGCAAACAAGTTCTCAATTCATTCTCAAGTTGTTACACCAACTCATCCCCTTCCTCTTCAATTGATTTCTCATCACTTGAAGATTCTTGATCATCATTTACTTTAGCAACCAGCACATTCTTTGTAGCATCATCGTCAACTTCTTCTTCAAAATCTTCTTTATCTAACTTGCTCAAATAATTTCTTCTTTTAAATCTGAAGAATTGCTTTTTTCCTTTGGCACTTGAATTTCTAGCTTTAGAATAGTTGGATTGCTTTATTCTCCACCTTAGGACCGGCTCATCATCATCATTACTATTTGCTTTTATTCTCTTTGGGCAGTCCACTAAAAAGTGCCCTATGTCTCCACAACTAAAGCACTTCAAGGGTAATTTTCCCTTGTACTTCCCTTTTCCTTTCCTCATATTTTTGGTGATGTATGTTATGACTTCATCCATTTCAGTATCACCATCTTCTTCTTCAGAGCCACTATTGGATTCTTCTTCTTAGTCTTTAATCTTGAATTTCTTCATTGCCTTGAAAGTCAACTCCTTGTCTACCTTAGACTTCTTTTCTTTATTCATTGAGGCTATTCTCATTTCATAAGACACCAATATACTGTGTAAATCATCTAGGGGCAGCCTATCTAAATCTCTATCTTTTATGGAGGAAACTTTGGCATTGTAAGGTTCCGATAAAGTTCTAAGTATCTTCCTTACCACAATAACATTGTTGATTTCCTTTCCATAGCCTCTAATGGAGCACACAATTTCATTTACTTTTGTGAAAAAGGCATCTATAGTTTGCTCCTCCAAATTTGTAGTTTAGCTTCCTTCACAACCTTATCTCCTTTATAAATATTCTTTAATTTGTCCCAAATTTGTTTGGCTATGTTGCATCCCATCACTTTGGTAAATTCTTTGTTTGATAAGGAGGTATATAAGGCATTTCTTGCCTTTTCATCACACTTTAAATTCTTCTTATCAGTAGGCATCATAGCATCACCTTCAATAACAGGGATGAAGCCACTAATAGCATATTCAAACATATCTAGACCAAGTGACATTAGATATAGGAGCATTCTATTATTCCATAACTAATAATTTTATCCATCAAAAGTAAGAATGCCCTTACTATTAACACTATTCATACTATCCTTGATATCAACTAGCAATAGATGTAAAGACTCACAGCAACAACAAGCAATTTTAGATCGAAGCAAACAAATTGGATGAATAGAGGGAACCAGGCTCTAATACCACTTGATGAGGACCTTCTTAAGTCTCACACTAAGAGAAGGAGGGAGTGAATCAGTGTGAGATGCTTGCTTTTTACAAATATTTCCGGATTAACCTCTGTGACTTGTCAAAGTCAATGATCCAATTTTTTTATCTTTCTTCTTTATGTGAGAGCAGTCGTACAAATATCAATCAAATGTAAGCACCCAAAAACACACAATAATTTTTACGTGGTTCACCCATAATCTGTGAGTTACGTCCACGGTGTGATAGAATCACTCTTAAATCACACAATTCACTCTTACTATAAAGGGATATGGTTATGTTATGGAAGGATCACTTCTTAACCACTTGTAGAAGGATCACTCCTTAACCACTTATAATGATCTCCCAATCAGCAAATTAATCTCTCGATCACTCAAAGGTTTGATCTCTCGATCACTAGAAGAGTTGATCAACCAATCACTTAAAGGATTGATCTCCTAATCACTCCAAGGGTCTCCTACCCTTTTTCACGAAGTTTTTAAAAAGGTTAGTAACTAACACTTTTATAAGAAGGATCACTTAATGTGCACAGGTTACTAATGTAGAAAGCAGATCTTTTCCTTCCTCACTGTCAGTCTTTGCTCAATCTTTGCTCATCTCTTCTCTGCAGGTTCTCTTCCTCTACTACCTTGGTAGGTTTCTTCCCATGCTGCCAGTGCTACTTCACTTACTGCCTTAATAGGTTTCTTCCCTTACTACTAGTGCTACCTCCCTTGCTGCCTTAGTCAGTTCTCTTCCATGTTGCCGATGCTACTTGCCCTGTTGTCGGGGCACATTTTCTCTTCCTGCTGTTGGTACTTGTTTTTCCCACTGCCTTGTATGGGTTGTAATTGTTGTCAACTAGGTTTAAGTGTGCAAGAAAGTAAAACCACATGGAAGGGCAAGAAAGTAAAAGTAAAGCTATATGGAGGGACAAGAACGTAAATCCGCCGCATAAGCCCTATTAGGGTTTCATGGAATAGGGTATATAAAAACTTTAGAAGACAAAACTAGAGAAGGTGAGAAGAAATGGCAAGGCCAACATAATTGAATACTCGGCAAACACAAGCAAGTGCTGGACGGCAAAAAGAGAGAAGAAACGACACACCCATTAGAGCAGACCAGACCTGGAGAAAGAGAGGACGTGAGACCTAGAGAAGGTGAGACGTTAGAGCAAACCAGACCTGGAGAAAGAAAGGACGTGAGACCTGGAGAAGGTGAAACGTTGGAGATACAGACCAGAAACATTGGAGATACATATGAGAAACGTTAGAGATACATATGAGAAACATTGGAGATACAGACCAGAAACGTTAGGGATACAAACCAAAAACGTTGGAGATACAGACCAGAGTACACTGGAAGATAGTAAACCTGGTATTCGTGAGACCACTCGGAAGAGAAGACCTGACCAGACCAAAACGTAAGACTAGGTATGACCTGGAAATGTGAGACCATGTGAGATCTGAAACGAGAGACCAGCGAACCTAAAATGGACAGGTGAGGCGTGAGGCGTGAGACCACCCGCTGGAAGAAAACCAGAAACGGACAGGTAAGGCATAAGGTATGAGACCTGGAAGAGAAGAAAACTAGAAACGTAAGGTGAGAACAAAAACTAGAAACGCACCACCCCTGGAAGAAACGAGTGACCAAGCCGTGACACCAATAACGGGTGACCAAAAAAGGGAGACCAGAAACTGGTGACCTGAAACGCGAGACCAGCAAAGCTGAAACGGGAAACCAGCGAAGCTGAAATGGGAGACCAACAAAGCTGAAATGTGAGACCAGCAAAGCTGTGACGGGAGCGCAGTAGAAGCATGGGTGTACGTCAAGAGACGGCGTGAGACCAGAACGTATGTGGGGCGTGTGACCAGCAAGGCGTGCAAACCAGAAATGTACATGAGACGTGAAACGCCAAACCAAAAGCGTGTGTGAGGCGTGTGACCAGCAAAGGGTGCAAACTAGAAACGTGCGTGAGACGTGTAACGCCAAAGCAGAAACGTGAGGCAGGCCGTGAGACATGGAACGGCAAACCAGAAATGTGAGTGAGACCGTGAGACAGTGAAAGCAAGAGTTGTGTAAGACAACCTAGAGAAGGAATTTGGTGAAGCATCGGAAAGAACTCAACGTATTTCCAAATTTCTTCAAGAGAGGTTAGAGAGCATTGCGGTGAACTTCTAAGTGGCAGTGTAGCAGCCTTTCAATTCAATAGAGGCAAGACAAGCTAGAAGAAGGGTAGACACAGTAAGTGACACTCTTTGTATTGTACTTGCTTAGCAATTGCAATAGTGAAAGGAGTAGAGGATTAAGACATCCATTGTAACTGGAATTCTCAAGTATAGTGGATAGTCTTGGTAAGGGAGAGTCCCTACCACCATGGATGTACGTCACATTGACGGAACCACGTAAGTCTCGTGTATCCTTAATTTGCTTTACGTTCTGTGTTTTGAATTGAGTTGTAAATGCAACTAAAGTATCAGCCAACCCATAACCTAACGAAGACCTAAACAAGAACATCCGAATTGTCTATTAGGCAAGGTGTCTGAAAGGTGACTTTAGGGACTATTATGATTAGTAGGTAGCAATAGATCTACCTTAGTCGAGTCTAAGAAAGAATTCACTTTTAAGAAGAGGTTGAAGTTGTTCACTTACCTGCAAATTGCAATTTATGGTGATACTAATTCACCCCTCCTCTCAGTATCACAAACTAGTAGATCCTAGGGAGAAGTCGGGAACTTTAATTGGTATCAAAGCACTAGTTCACCAGTTTAAAGCTTAACAGCTTGGTGTACTAGTTTGAAGGGTTTCAAAAGTTTTAACTTGTTCAGCATATTGAGAAATGGATACCGGCACCAGCACCAGCACCAGCATTACTTATAGCAAGAAGGTTCCAATCTTCAACGGAACCAACTACCATATGTGGAAAGTAAGAATGTAAGTGGTATTTGCAACCATGGGCATGAATGTGGTGAAATGTGTACAGGAGGGTTTTGTGGCTCCGAAAGAGGGTAAAGACCCAACCCCATAGGAGTTAAGGTAGTTTGAGATAAATGGGAAGGCCTCAAATGTCATCATTTCAGCATTGACAGATGCTGAGTATGCTAAAGTTATGGATTGTAAATCTGCCAAGGAGATATGGGACAAATTGCAGAAAGTCTATGAAGGTGATGGCAAAATGAAGGAGGCTAAGCTTTAAGTGTTCAAGAAAAGATATAAATCTCTCAGAATGCAGAAGAATGAGATAGTTCAAGAGTTCTTCACCAGGGTTATTGACACTGTAAACGACCTGAGAAGTCATGGGAAAAACAAGAAGGACTCATCAATTATGAAGAAAATTTTGAGAATTCTGCCTAAGAGGTTTGCCTCAAAGGTAGCAGCCATAAAGGAGAGTAGAGATCTCAATTCTATGTCTCCGCATGATCTCCAATGCAATCTCATTGCATATGAGATGTAGATAAAGTTAGCTGAAAGCTCTGCAACAACGAAGGTATCAAAGGAGGCAGCTTTCAAAGCTATGAAGCACTTGAAGATAAAAGAAGAGGAAGAATCATCCAGTAAGTATGATGATGATGATGAGGAGGAAGAAAGTGAAGGTGAAGTGTTGGCATACTTCACAAGGAAGTTCAAAAAGGGGTCTAAGAAGGGAAAAAGACAGTTGTCCTTGAGATGTTATCAATGTAGGCAGACTGGACACTTTGCTTCTCAGTGCAAAGTGAAACTTTATGATGAAGATAAGGATGGTGATGATGAAGATGAGGATGATGATGATGAGTCGAATTCAAGATGGAGAAGATCATCATTCAAATCAAAGAAGTCCAATAAGAAGATTGCCAACCCACAGAGGAAGAAGAGAGCCTCATTCAAGAGCTATGTGAGTCAAATAAAAGAAGCTGATGAGGAGGAAGATAAAGAATCATCAAATGAGCAAGCCTTTATGGCATCAGCTCAAGGTGGTAGTTCAACCTCTGAAGAGGAAGAGGATGTTGATGAAGAAGAACCAGATCTTGAAGCTGAGCTGGAAGCAACTTCAAAGGAGATAATCAGAAGGGGCAGAACCATAAAAAGGTTGAAGGCTCACATAAAATAAGTTAAAGTAAAGTCTAAGGAAACTGAAAGTCAAAAAGATGAAATAAGGACTAAGCATATTGTCTTGAAGAGAAGATTTGAGGAACAAATAAAAATATGTGAAGACCTTATAGTAGAGCTTCGCTTAAGGGCTTCAAAAATTGAAGAAATGGAGAAAGAGTTGCTGAGACTTCAACAACAACTCAAAAGTAGCAAAGAGAACTTGCAAAAGCTTGAAATGATAGAAGAAACAAGTTCTACAAAAGGAGAGATGAATGTGGAGAAAGTGCAACAATCTGAGGCTGCATTGGCTAAAGAAAATAAGAATGTGCCACAGAAGTTGAAAGAGAAGGTTGTGACTTAAAAGAAAATAGCTGAGAATAAAGAAGATCTAAAGAAACAACCTAGGGTGGCAAACAAGAAGGAAGAAAAGAAAGTCAGCCAATAGAGGGCTACGGCTGAATAGAAGAAGGAAAAGAAGGTAACTGAAATGAAAGTCACACGAGCAAAGAAGCTAGCTACTTTGCCTACACAACAAGTGATGAACAGAAGAAGACAAGTTGTGATCAGACCCAAGAAGAGGCAGTTTCAAGGTCATTGCCTTTATTGCGGAGTTTGGGGTCATAAGGCGAGTAACTACTAGTGGAGAAGGCCAGTATATGTCTCCAACTTGAGAAGATACGACGCTGCATACAGGGGGAGATAATACAAAACTCAGAGGAGAACACCTGTCATGAGTTCTTGCACATACTATAAAAGGCAAAGACACACTCACGAGGATTGTTGGTGGAAGCCCAAACTAATAGCTTTAAAGAACAAGTTTGCTATATTGGCAGACTTGGAACAGTGTGAAAGGTGTGAGCAGGATGGCCATAATGCCAAGAAATGCATGACACTTCTCCTTGAGCAAGAGAAGGCACTCACGAGTATAGTGACCTGTAGCAGAGATAACCTGCAGACGTAGAGAACCCACAAAAAAAGACTAATAAAGTTTAAGCAAAGACCGACAGTAAGGAAGGAAAAGATCCAGTTTCTGCATTAACAATGTTATTCCCACAGCCTTGTATGGGTTGTAATTGTTGTCAACCAGATTTAAGTGTGCAAGCAAAAGTGGCTCATTCAAACATTCAAGGGATGAGTTTTCAGTAGAAAGAAAAAAGCAAAAAAAAATAAATTAAGAAGGAGGATAATGCTGAATTTTGTATGGAACAATAATATGAAGCCACATGGAGGGGCAAGAAAGGAAATTCATCGCAACTCCAACAAACCCTACTAGGGTTTGCATAGAAGGGAGTATATAAACCGGTAGAGCAAGAGAAGACAGCACGCACACACCAGAAAAAGGGGAAAAACATATCACTGTAAGAGGGAAAGCCATCACCATAAGAGAGAAACACCACCGGGAGAGCAAACCAGAAAAACTTTCAGGAGAGCAAACCAGAAAAACCACTGGAAAAGCAAACTAGAAACACCACTGGGAGAGCAAACTAGAAAAACTATCGAGAGAGCAAACCAGAAAAACCACTGGGAAAGCAAACCAAAAACACCATCGGGAGAGCAAACTAGAAACGCACCACCTGCAAGAGAAGAAATCAAAACCGTGAGACCACCCGGAATAAAAGAAATCAAATCCGTGAGACCTGGAGAAAGAGAGGATGTGAGACCTGGAGAAGGTGAGACGTTAGAGCAGACCAGACCTAGAAACCAGACCAGGTGAGACCAGACTAGACTCCGTGAGACCAAAAAAGGGTGACCAATAGCGTGAGGCAAGCTAACCAGAAGGGCGAGGCGGCTGAGAAACGTGAACAAGAAAAACCAAAAAGGTGAGGTGGCTGAGGAACGTGAACCAAAAAACCCAAAAGGGTGAGGCGGCTGAGAAACATGAACAAGAAAAACCAAAAGGGTGAGGCGGCTGAGGAACGTGAACCAGAAAAACCAGAAGGGTGAGGTGGCTAAGAAACGTCAACCAGAAAAACCAAAAGCATGAAGCGGCTAAGAAACATGAACCAGAAAAATCAGAAGCGTGAGGCGGCTGAGAAACATGAACCAAAAAAACTAGAAGGGTGAGGTGGATGAGGAACATGAACCAGAAAAACCAGAAGCATAAGGTGGCTGAGAAACGTGAACCAAAAAAACCAAAAGGGTGAGGTGGATGAGGAACGTGAACCAGAAAAACTAGAAGCGTGAGGCGGCCAAGAGACGTGAACTAGCAAAACCAGAAGCATGGTGTAAGCCAAGAGATGTGAAACGGCAGACCAGGAGCGTGGTGCAGGCCAATAGATGTGAAACGGCAGACCAAAAGCGTGAGGCAGTCCATGAGGCATAAAATGGCAGACCAGAAGCGTAAGGTAGGCCGTGAGACGTGAAACGACAAACCTGAAGTGTAAATACAGGCCGTGAGACGGTGAGACGGTGAGTCCAAGAGTTGGGTGAGACAACTTAGAGAAGAAATTCAGTGTTGCAAATGAGAGAACTCAACGTATTTCCAGATTTCTTCAAGAGAGGTTAGAGAGAGTTTTGGTGATCTTCCAAGCGGCGATGAAGCAACCTATTCAAATCAAACAGAGGCAACACAAGCTAGAAGAAGGGTAGACACAATAAGTGACACTTTTTGTATTGTGATTGCTTTATATTTGCAATAGTGAAAGGAATAGAAGATTAAGACATTCATTGTAATCATAGGGAATACCACACTGGTGTTCTCAAGTATAATGGATTGTCTCGGTAGAGGAAGAATCCTTACCACCATAGAGTACGTCACATTGACAGAACCACGTAAATCTCGCATGTCCTTGCTTTGGATTTACATTCTGTGTTTTGAATTGAGTTGTGAACACAGCTAAAGAATCATCAAACCCATAACCTAAAAAACGACCTAATCAAGAACAACTGATTCGTCTAATAGGCAAGGTGTCTGAAAGGTAACTTTAGGGACTATTGTGACTAGTAAGTAACAATAGATCTACCTTAGTTGAATCTGAGAAAGAGTTCATTTCTGAGAAGAGTTTGAAGTTGTTCACCTATCAATTAAAAAGAAGGGGTGTAGTACTGATTCACTCCCCCTCTCAGTATTACAGATTAGTAGATCCTAGGGTGAAGTAGGGAACTTCAATTGGTATCAGAGCACAGGTTCACCAGTTTGAAACTTAACAGGTTGGTGTACTAATTTGAAGGGTTTTAGAAGTTTTAGCTTGTTCAGCATATTGAGAAATGGATGTCGGTACCAGCACCCGCACTAGTTACAGCAAGGAGGTTCCAATCTTCAATGAAAGGCAGTTTCAAGGTCATTGCCTTTATTGCGGAGTTTAGGGTCATAAGGCGAGTAACTGCTAGTGGAGAAGGCCAGTATATGTCTCTAACTTGAGAAGATACGACGCTACATACAGGGGGAGACAATACAAAACTCAGAGGAGAACACCTGTCATGAGTTCTTGCACATACTATAAAAGGCAAAGACACACTCACGAGGATTGTTGGTGGAAGCCCAAACTAATAGCTTCAAAGAACAAGTTTGCTATATTGGCAGACTTGGAACAGTGTGAAAGGTGTGAGCAGGATGGCCATAATGCCAAGAAATGCATGACACTTCTCCTTGAGCAAGAGAAGGCACTTAATGGTACAGTGAAAACAAGCAGTGCAATCAAAGCTGAGAAAAAGGAGAAAGCTATCTTCTAGCTAGTTCAAAAGAAGGAATATAGAGCAAAAAGGGAGGTGGCTAATATTACTGAAATTGCACTAAAGGCTAATTGCAAGGATAAGCAGTGGATCCTTGATAGTGGATGCACTTCACACATAACGGGAGACAAGAGTAAATTGTCAAAGCTAAACAAGTCAAGAAAAGGCAGAGTTAAGTTTGGCAATGATGATTCACTCAACATTAATGGTCAGGGGTCAGTAAACATTGGAAGAGGAAAGCTGAAAGATGTTCTGCACGTTGAAGGACTTAGATATAATCTAGCATTTGTCAGCCAACTATGCAACGATGACCATAAAGTGATATTCACAAAAATAGGTTGCCAAGTAAAGAGTAAAGAAGGCAATACTGTTGCAGCCAGGAAGAGA
>CM038609.1:5753481-5827055 GCA_021533255.1 Ceriops tagal | reverse complement strand
CAGCTGGAAATTTATATGTGATTGATGAGAACAAGACAAACAGTTGTTTACTTACAAAAGAAAAAGAAAATCAACGCTAACATAAGAGCCTGGGACTCTTAACACAGAAGAACATGAGGAAGCTGACCACTACTCATGCAATCAGAGGCATTCCAAACCTCAAGAGAGAGAGGGAGTATGTCTGCTTAGCATGCTCTAAAGGAAAACAGGTGATATGGATGCTAAGACAATTGGCAGACTTGGGTGTTGAAATGAAGTTACCAATGAGTGTACTTTGTGATAATCAAAGTGCTATTGATCTTAGCAAGAATCCGGTTCAACATTCAAGGAGCAAGCATATTGACATCCGGTATCACTTCATCAAAGATCAAGTGGAACAAAGTATAATTCAGTTGGAGTATGTTGGCACTAAAGATCAAATTTCAGATATTCTAACTAAACCTATGTCCACATAGCTGTTTGAAAAGCACAGATTGAGTCTATCTGTGCGAATGCCTCCTTAAGCCTGAAGTTCAGGTGAATCCTCCATCTCCACTTTACAAGTTTTTCAGATTTGTAATTGGTTGGCAAAAGGGGAGAGAAGCAACAGTGCAAGGGGAGCTATTAAGAAAAGGGGAGTGCATATTTGGGGGAAGTTGAAACTACTGCACAGTAGCTTTTGTTATAAGTGTTGCCAACAATTACAAAAGGGGAGATTGTTGTTCCCACAGCCTTGTATGGGTTATAATTGTTGTCAACTAGGTTTAAGTGTGCAAGAAAGTAAAGCCACATGGAAGGGCAAGAAAGTAAAAGTAAAGTCACATGAAGGGGCAAGAATGTAAATCCGCTGCGTAAGCCCTGGAAGGGTAAGAACGTAAATCTGCCGTGTAAGCCCTATTAGGGTTTCATGGAAGAGAGTATATAAAGACCTTGGAAGACAAAACTAAGGCAAGGCCAACATAATTGAATACTTGGCAAACACAAGCAAGTGTTGGACGGCAAAAGGAGAGAAGAAATGGCACACCTGTTGGAGCAGACCAGACCTAGAGAACGTGAAACATTGGAGATACAAACCAGAAACGTTGGAGATATAGACCAGAGCACACCAGAAGACAGCAGACCTGGTATTTGTGAGACCACCTGGAAGAGAAGACCAGACCAGACCAGAACGTGAGACTAGGTGAGACCAGGTGAGACCAGACCAGACTAGAACGTGAGACCAGGTAAGACCTGGAAACGTAAGACTAAGTGAGTCCAAACCAGATCAGAACATAAGACTAGGTGAGACCTAGAAACGTGAGACTAGGTGAGATCTGAAACGGGAGACCAGCGAACCTGAAACAGATAGGTGAGGCGTGAGGCATGAGACCACCAGCTAGAAGAAAACCAGAAACGGACAGGTGAGGCATGAGGCATGAGACCTGGAAGAGAAGAAAACCAGAAACGTAAGGTGAGAGCAAAAACCAGAAACACACCACCCCTGGAAGAAACGGGTGACCGAAAACTGGTGACCTAAAATGCGAGACTAGCAAAGCTGAAACGGGAAACCAGTGAAGCTGAAACGGGAGACCAGCAAAGCTGAAATGCGAGACCAGAAAGGCTGTGACGGGAGCGCAGCAAAAGCATGGGTGTACGTCATGAAACGGCGTGAGACCAGAACGTACGTGGGGTGTGTGACCAGCAAGGCGTGCAAACCAGAAACGTACGTGAGACGTGAAACACCAAACCAGAAGCGTGCATGAGGCGTGTGACCAACAAAGGGTGCAAACTAGAAACATACGTGAGACGTGTAATGCCAAACCAGAAATGTGAGGCAGGCTGTGAGATGTGGAACAATAAACCAGAAACGTGAGGCAAACCGTAAGACAAGGAGACGAGTGAGACCGTGAGACGGTATAAGCAGGAGCTATGTGAGACAACCTAGAGAAGGAATTTGGCGAAGCATCAGAAGGAACTCAACGTATTTCCAGATTTCTTCAAGAGAGGTTAGAGAGCGTTGCGGTGAACTTCTAAGTGACAGTGTAGCAGCCTTTCAATTTAACAGAAGCAAGACAAGCTAGAAGAAGGGTAGACACAGTAAGTGACACTCTTTGTATTGTACTTGCTTAATAATTGCAATATTGAAAGGAGCAAAGGATTAAGACATCCATTGTAACTGAAATTCTCAAGTATAGTGGATAGTCTCGGTAAGGGAGAGTCCCCACCACCGTGGATGTATATCACGTTGACAGAACCACGTAAATCTCATGTGTCCTTAATTTGCTTTACGTTCTGTTTTTTGAATTAAGTTGTGTACGCAGCTAAAGTATCAACCAACCCATAACCTAACGAAGACCTAAACAAGAACATCCGAATTATCTATTAGGCAAGGTGTCTGAAAGGTGACTTTAGGGACTATTATGATTAGTAGGTAGCAATAGATCTACCTTAGTCGAGTCTAAGAAAGAATTCACTTTTAAGAAGAGGTTAAAGTTGTTCACTTACCTGCAAATTGCGATTTATGGTGATACTAATTCACCCCTCCTATCAGTATCACAAACTAGCAGATCCTAGGGAGAAGTCGAGAACTTCAATACTGCTTGCCCTACTGCTGAGGCATGTTTTCTCCTTCATCCTCCTGCTGCTAGTGCTACCTACCTTGCTGCTAAGGCAAGTTTTCTTCTCTTACTAATAGTGCTTGCACTTTCTGCCTACTGCTAGTTATGCCTACACTTACTACTTGCTGCTAGTTATGCCTGCACTTACTGCCTATTGCTAGTTATGCCTATAATTGCTGCCTGCTGCAGCAAGTTGTTAGTAGCTGCTAGTTGTGCTGCCTCATTTGCCTTAGCAGGTTCTCTTTTGCTACTAGTGCTATTTGCCCTTACTGTTATTATTGCCCGCCCTTATTGCTGCAATTACTGCTTCCCATGCTTCTACAATTGCTATTGATTATACTTGTTGCTACAATTGGTGCTAGTTTCCTTGCTACAATTGCTGGTTTCCTTGTTGCAATAGGTTCCTTCTCCTTACTACAATTTGTTGGTTTCCTTGCTACTGCAATTATTACTAGTTTCTCTTTAGTTTGCCGCTACACACCCTCTTCCTTAGTATGGTTGATTGGTTACTGCTACACACCTTCTATCTTTGATGAGGCTGCTACACGTCCTTCTTTCCTTAGTGTGGCTGTTGCATGTTTTTTTCTCCTCGGTATGGCTACTGTACGTTTTTCTCTCCTCGATATGGATACTACATGTTTTTTTCTCCTTGGTGGGGCTATTGCATGTTTTTTCTCCTCTTTTTGGTGTGGCTGTTAGCTGCTACACATTCTCCTCTGGTTTGGTATGGTTGCTGCACAACTGCTCTAGTTTGGTGTGATTGGTACACATCTCCTTGATTGGTTTGCCAGTTGTTGCACCTTCTCCTTTATTAGTTTACCGGCTACTGCACCTCTCCTTGATTGGTTTGCCAACTACTGCACCTCTCCTTTGGTGGCTATTGTAACTTCTTCCTTAGGTGGCTACTGCACCTTCTTCCTTGGTTTGGGCAACTACTGCCTTCTTCTTCTCCCTTTGGTGTGGCTACCAGTTGCTGTAACTCCTCCTTTGATTGGTGTGGCTGCCTCCTTCTTTAGTGGCTATTGTCACCTTTTGGCCAACTGTACCTCTCCTTAGTGCTGTAACTCTCTTGGCTAATTACTACTACACCTTCCTTGGCCAACTACTGCTGCACATTTCTTAGCCAGTCACTCTCCTTTTAGTGGCTGCCTCTTGCTTTACTGTTTTCTTTTTGCAGTTGGTTGGTCTCTCTTTTGCAGCTGGTTGGTCTCTCTTTTGTAGTACACACATCTTGAAAGATACATTGATGTATTTATAAGCTTTAAGATTTAGGGTTGCACAATCATCAATGGTCAATGTTGATTCCCAAAGGCTACTCTATAATCAATGACCAGATTTAATTTCTAAATTTTGGGGTCCATGGTCAAAGGTCAATGGCCAACCTTGACCCCTAAAATTTAAAGTCAATGGTTAACATTGACTCATTGACTTCAAAGTTGACCTACCATCAATAGTTTTGACTAATGACTTTTTTGCATCTCAATGACATTCAAAATATCAAATCAACATGAATAACCATGTGAGATGTTGTTGACAACAAGTCCAATATTAGCCATCAAATATAGGGTCAACAGTCGTTGGGTAAAACCGTTGATCGCTGGTTAATCCTGAAGTCGAAGAGTCAATATTGACTGTTGACCTTAAATTTTAGGAAGTCAATATTGATTATTGACCCTAAATTTTAGGAATCAAATCTAGCTGTTGATTATAGGACAACCCTTGGGAATTAATGCTGACCGTTGATGAGTGTGTAACCCTAATCTCAAGGCTCTATAAGTACTTCCATGCATCTTGCAAAACCAATGTGTGGGCTATAGAAAAATTAAAATAATGGAAAAGACTGCAAAGGTGAATGGCAAACCTAAAGCCAAGGATAGGTTGAGCGGTAAAAAGAGAGGCAACCACTAAAGAAAGAGTGACTAACTAAGGCAAAAGAGGCAGCCACCAAGGAAAGGTGCAACCATCCAAAAAAGGAGTAGTCACACTAAACTAGAAGAGACGTATAGCAGCCACACCAAACCAAAGCAGACATATAGTAGCCACACCAAACCAGAGCAAGCATGCAATAGCCACACCAAAGAAAGAAGAAGGTGTGCAATAGAAAATTTCTTAAGCAAGTTGGATGAAGAAAATTCTAAAGAAGAAACTGATGATAATTTGGATGATGATGTTGTAGAAAATGTGCTGGTTGCACAGGTAAATAATGAAAAAGAAGCCTCAAGTGATAAGAAATCAATTGAAGAGGAAGAGAAAGAGATGGTACAGTAACTTGAGAATAAATTGAGAGCTTGTTTGCATTAAAACAACAACTAAAAATGGAGGTAAAGAATTTCAAGAAGCTGAATAAAAATTCTGTTATTGATAAATCTGATCTCCAAGTGAAAGAAAAAGGTTTTGAAGCAAAAGAGAAGGAGTACTTGAAAAGAATTAAGGAGTTAAATGTACTTAAGAAAGAGTAAGGCAAATACACAAAGATGTTAGTGCTAAGGTAATTGCACAAGAGCAAGAGGTGTTGAATTTGAAAACCAATCTTCACAAAACTGAATTTGAAATGAAGAGTATAAAAAGAGCTTTATATAGGCCATGTAAATGAGAGTCCTCTTTAGCAAATGCTACAAGGAGGATGTTACCAAAAAGTTGGATGAGTGTCTAAGAAACAAGACCTCATTTTATGGGGAAAAAAGGACTTGGTTATATTAAAAAGCCAAATGAGAGGGTAAAAGAGAAGAAGAAAATTGTGTTTGTACTTAAAAGCAAATACAATGATGTTATGGAGAAGAGAAACCAACCCAAGATAAATATAATTAAAAAGAAAAAAAACTGAGTGTAATATGTCACAAACAATTTAATTTTTCACTAATATCTTTAAAGTAGAAAATGGTGATACTAAATTTGATAAAGTTATGACATACATCACTAAAAATATGAGGAAAGGAAAAGGGAAGTACAAGGAAAAATTACCTTTAAAGTGCTTCAGTTGTGGAGGTATTGGGCACTTTATAATGGATTGCCCAAAGAGAAAAGAAACAGACAGTGATGATGAGCTAGCCCCAAAAAGGATAACAAAGAAATCCAACAATTCTAAAGTTGGGAATTCAAGTGCCAAAGGGAAAAAGAAATTCTTCAAATCCAAAAGAAGAAATTTTTTGAGCAAATTGGATGTAGAAATTTCTGAAGAAAAAACTGATGATGATTCAAATGATGATGATGCTGCTGAAAATATGCTAGTTGCACAAGTAAAAAATGAAAAAGAATCCTCGAGTGATAAAGAATCAGTTAAAGAGGAAGAGAAAGAGATGGAGTAGCAACTTGAGAATGAATTGAGAGCTTTTTTACATTAAAACAACAAGCTGAAGAAGGCAGTAAAGAATTTTAAGAAGCTGAATAAAATTTTGTTATTGATAAATCTGATCTCTAGGTGAAAGAAAAGCAGTTTGAAGCGAAAAAGAAGGAATACTTGAAAAGAATTAAAGAGTTGAATGTACTTAAGGCAGAGCAAGGCAAATACACAAAGATGTTGGCACTACAGTGATTGCATAAGAGCAAAAAGAGTTGAATTCGCAAGCCAAGCTTCATAAGGCTGAATCTGAATTGAAGAAGTATAAAAAGAGCTTTATATAGGCCGTGGAAGTTAGAGGAGAGTCCTCTTCAGCAAATGCTATTAAGGAGGATGCTACCAAAAAGTTGGATAAGTGTTTAAGCAAACAAAGGCCTTATTCTATGGGGAAGAAAAGGACTTGGCTATATTAAAAAGACAAATTAGTGGGTAGAAGAGAAGAAGAAAATTGTGTTTGTACTTAAAAGCAAATGCAATGATGTTATGGAGAAAAGAAACCAACCCAAGCTAAATCTAATTAAAAAGAAAAAAAAGGCTGAGTATAATATATCACGAACAATTTACTTTTCACTAGCAACTTTAAAGTAAAATATGGTGATATTAAATTTGATAAAGTCATGGCATATGTCACCAAAAATATGAAAAAAGGAAAAGGGAAGTAGAAGGGAAAATTACCCTTAAAGTGCTTCAGTTGTGGAGGCATTGGGCACTTTATAATGGACTGCCTAAAGAAAAAAGAAGCAGACAGTGATGATGATGATGAGCTAGCCCCAAAGAGGAGAACAAAGAAATCTAGTAATTCTAAAGTTAGGAATTCAAGTGTCAAAGGGAAAAAGAAATTCTTTAGATCTAAAAGAAGAAATTTCTTAAGCAAGTTGGATGAAGAAAATTCTAAAGAAAAAACTGATGATGATTTAGATGATGATGCTATAGAAAATGTGCTAGTTGCATAGGTAAATAATTAAAAAGAAGCCTCAAGTGATAAGAAATTAGCTGAAGAGGAAGAAAAAGAGATGGTGCAGCAACTTAAGAATGTATTGAAAGCTTGTTTGTATTAAAAGAACAAGCTGAAAATATAGGTAAAGAATCTTAAAAAGCTGAATAAAAATTCTGTTGTTGATAAATCTGATCTCCAGGTGAAAGAAAATGAGTTTGAAGAAAAAGAGGAGTACTTGAAAAGAATTGAGGAGTTGAATGTACTTGAGGTAAAGTAAGGCAAATACACAAAGATGTTGGTGCTAAAGTGATTACACAAGAGTAAGAGGTGTTGAATTTACAAGCTAAGCTTCATAAGGCTAAATCTGAAATGAAGAAGTATAAAAAAAGCTTTATAAAGGTCATAGAAGTGAAAGAAGAGTCATCTTCAACAAATGTTACCAAGGAGGATGCTACCAAAAAGTTAGATAAGTGTCTAAACAAACAAAGACCTCATTCCATAGGAAAGAAAGAACCTGGCTATATTAAAAAGCCAAATAAGAGGGTAGAAGAGAAGAAGAAAATTGTGTTTGTATGTAAAAGCAAATACAATGATGTTACGAAGAAAAGAAACTAACCCAAGCTAAATCTAATTGAAATGAAAAAAAAGGTTGAGTGTAATATGTCACAAACAATTTAATTTTTCACTGGTAGCTCTAAAGTAAAAGATGGTGATACTAAATTGGATAAAATCATGACATACATTACCAAAAATATGAAGAAAGGAAAAGGAAAGTACAAGGGAAAATTACCCTTAAAGTGCTTCAATTGCGGAGCCATTGGGCACTTTACAATGGACTGCCCAAAGAGAAAAGAAGCAGACAGTGATGATAATGATGAGCCAACCCCAAAGAGGAGAACAAAGAAATCCAGCAATTCTAAAGATGGGAATTTAAGTGCTAATCGGAAAAAGAAATTCTTCAGATCCAAAAGAAGAAATTTTTTAAGCAAGTTGGATGAAGAAAATTCTAAAGAAGAAACTAATGATGTTTTAGATGATGATGCTGCAGAAAATGTGTTGGTTGCACAGGTAAATAATGAAAAAGCATCCTCAAGTGATAAGGAATCAACTAAAGAGGAAGAGAAAGAGATGGAGCAACAACTTAAGAATGAATTAAGAGCTTGTATGCATTAAAATAGCAAGATAAAGAAGGCAATATAGAATCTTAAGAAGTTGAATAAAAATTGTGTTGTTGATAAATCTAATCTTCAGGTGAAAAAAAAGGAGTTTAAAGCAAAAGAGAATAAGTACTTAAAAAAAATTAAGGAGCTAAATGTACTTGAGGCAGAGTAAGGCAAAATACATAAAGATCTTAGCTCTAAGGTCATTACATAAAAGCAAGAAGTGTTGAATTTGCAAGCCAAGCTTCATAAGGCAAAATCTGAATTAAAGAAGCATAAAGAGAGCTTTATATAGGCTGTGGAAATGAGAGGAGAGTCCTCTTCAACAAATGCTGCCAAGGAGGATACTACTAAAAAGTTGGATGAGTATCTAACCAAACAAAGACCTTATTCTATAGGGGGAAGAAAGGACATGGCTATGTTGAAAAGCCAAATAAGAAGGTAATAGAGAAGAAAAAATTGTGTTTGTTCCTAAAAGCAAACACAAAGAAAAGATAAAGTTAAAAGAAGTTAATTGATAAGGACCTTTTTGGGTCTCACATTGAGAGGGAGAGGGGTGAATCAGCGCAAGATGCTTACTTTTTACAAATTTGTCCGAATTAAACCTTTATGACTTGTTAAAGCCTATGATCTAACTTTATATTGCTCCTTTATGTGAAAACGGCTATATGGATATCGAGCAAGCATAAGCACCTGAGAACATACAAAATTTTTATATGGTTCACCCATAATGTGTGAGTTATGTCCACGATGTGATAGGATCACTCCTAATCATATGATCCACTTTTGTTATCAAGAGATATAACTAATGTTGTGGAAGGATCTCTCCTTAACCACTGTGGAAGGATCACTCCTTAACTACTTACAATGATCTTCCAATTACTCCAAGGGTTCCTTCCCTTTTTCAAGAAGTACATAACAAGGTTATAACAAAAACTTCCTTAAGAAAGATCTCTTCGTATATATAGGCTGTTGTTACAGAAAACTAATCTTCTCCTTCCTCACTACTGATCTTTGCTCAAGCCTTCTGCCATTCTCTCCTTTTTCATTGCCAGTCTTTACTCAAGCTCTGCCAATCTCTCCTTCTTCACTACCAGTTTCACAGCTTTCTCTTTACTATGCTCCCTACTCTCTCTCTCTCTACCATGTTTCACAACTTTCTCTTTGCCTCTGCTAGTCTTAACTCTCTGTTGATTTTGAACTCTCAGTCACTCACACTTTATGCCAATTTTAAACTCTCAGCCACTCACACTTTCTGTCGGATCTAAACTCTTAACCTCTACTAGTCTCAGCTCTCTACCTCTACTAGGTTTCTCTCTTGCCTTTGCCAGGTTTCTCTCCTACCTCTACCTAGTTTCTCTCTTGCCTTTACAGGGTTTCACTCCTGCCTTTACCAGGTTTCTCTCTTACCACACTAAACCAAAGGAGACATATAACAACCACACCAAACCAGACCAGACGTGTAGCAGCCACACCAAACCAGAGCAGGCGTGCAACAGCCACACCAAAGAAAGAAGAAGGCATGCAGCAGCCACACCAAAAAGAGAAGAAGGTGTGCAACAACCACACCAAACCAGAGAACAAGGCGTGCAGTAGCCACACTAAAGGAAGAAAAAGGCAACAGTCAGCCAAACGAAAGGGAGAAGAAGAAGGCAGCAGGCAGCCAAACCAAAAAAAGAAGTTGTAGTAGCTACCCAAGGAAGAAGTTGTAGCAACCATTGAGGAAAGGTGTAGTAGCTAGCAAAACAATCAAAGAGAAGTACAGTAACCAGTAAACCAAGCAAGGGCAGGCAACAATAGTAGTAAGGGCAAGCAACAATAGCAATAAGTGCAGGCAGCAATAACAGCAAGTGCAGGCACAACTAGCAAGTGGAGGCACGACCAGTAGCAGGCACAACTAGTAGCAATTGCATGCATAACCAGAAAGTGTAGGCACAACCAACAAATTGCAACAGCAGGCAACAAATGCAAGCACAACTAACAGCAGGCAGCGAGTGCAAGCACAACCAGTAGCAGGAAGCAAGTGCAAGAACAACCAACAATAGGTAGCAAGTGTAAACACCAATAGTAGCATGAGAAAACTTGCCCTAGCAGTAAGGTAGGCAGCACTAGTAATAGGAGGAGAAAAATTGCCTCGGCAATAGGGCATGCAACATTAGCAGCAGAGGAGAAAACATGCTCCAACAGTAAGTCAAACAACATTAATAGCAAGGAAGGCAACCTACCAAGGCAGCAGGCGAGGCAACTTGCCAAGGCAACAAGTGAGGCAACCTGCTAAGGTAACAGGGGAGGTAACACCGATAGCATGGGAAAAAACTTGCCAAGGTAGCAGGTGAAAAAACTTGCCAAGGCAGCAAATGAGGCAGCACCAACAATAAAGGAAAAGAACTTGCAGCAGAGATAACCTACAAATATAAAAAACCTACAAAAAAGAGATCAACAAAGTTTGAGCAAAGACTAGTAGTGAGGAAAGAGAAGATCCACTTTCTACATTAGCAGCCTCTGCATATTAAGTGATCCTTCTCAAGAAAGTATTAGTTACTAACCTTTTTATAAACTTTATGAAAAAGGGTGGGAAACCCTTGGAGTGATCAGGAGATCAATCCTTTGAGTGATTGGGAGATCAGACCTTTAAGTGATCGAGAGATTATTGCAAGTGGTTAAAGAGTGATCCTTCCACAACATAATTGTATTCCTTGATAACAATAGTGGATTGTGTGATTTAGTAGTGATCCTATCATACCGTGGACTTAACTCACACATTATGGGTGAACTATGTAAAAATTGTTGTGTGTTCTCTTGTGCTCATGTTTGATTGATATCCATATGGTCGTACTCACATAAAAAAGCAAGATAAATAATTAGATCATCAACTCTAACAAGTCATAGAGGTTAATCCAGACAAATTTGTAAAAAGCGAGTATCTCACACTGATTCACCCACTCCCCCTCTCAGTGTGAGACCCAAGAAGGTCCTCATCAAATGGTATCAAAACCAATTTCCTCTATTGATCCAATTTGTCTGCTTTGATCTAAAATTTTTTATTGCTGTTGTGAGTCTTTACATCTACTGCTAATTGATATCATGGATAACATGAATAGTGTTATCAGCAAAGGCATTCCTACTTTTGATGGATAGAATTATCAGTTATGGAATAATAAAATGCTCTTATAACTGATGTCACTTAGTCTATGTGTATTTGAATTTTTTGTTAGTGGCTTCATCCCCGTTACTAAAGGTGCTACTATGACGCCTATTGATAAGAAGAATTTGGAGTGTGATGAAAAGGCGAGAAATGCCTTATATACCTCCTTATCTGACAAAGAACTCACCAAAGTTATAGGGTGCAACACAACCAAACAAATTTGGGACAAACTAAAGAATATTTACGAAAGAGATAAGGTTGTAAAGGAAGCCAAGGTATAAATCTGAAAGAGCAGATTTGAAGACATAAAGATGCAAGATGATGAATTTGTGGATACCTTCTTCATAAGAGTAAACGAAATTGTGTGCTCCATTAGAGGCTATAGAGAGGAGATCAATGATGCTACTATGGTAAGGAAGATACTTATAACCTTACTAGAAACTTACAATGTCAAAATTTCCTCCATAGAAGATAGAGATTTGGATACGCTACCCTTAAATGATTTACATAACATATTGGTGGCTTATAAAATGAAAATAACCCCAATGAAAAAGGAAAAGAAGTCTAAGGCGAAAAAAGAGTTGACCTTCAAAGTAATAAAGAAATTCAAGGTTAAAGACCAAGAAGAAGAATCTAACAATGGCTCTAAAGAAGAAGATGGTAATACTAAACTGGATAAAGTCATGGCATACATCATTAAAAATATGATGAAAGGAAAAGGGAAGTATAAGGGAAAATTACCCTTGAAGTGCTTTAGTTGTGGAGACATAGGGCATTTTGTCATGGACTACCCAAAAAGAATAGAAATAGACAGTGATGATAATGATGAGCCAGCCCCAAGGTAGAGAACAAAGCAATCCAGCTATTCTAAAGCTAGAAATTCAAGTGCCAAAGGGAAAAAACAATTCTTTAAATCCCAAAGAAGAAATTATTTGAGCAAGCTGGATAAAGAAGATTCTGAAGAAGAATTTGATGATGATTCTGATGATGATGCTACAAAGAATATGCTAGTTACTAAAGTAAATAATGATCAAGAATCTTCAAGTGATGAGGAATCAACCAAAAAGGAAGAGGATGAGTTGGTGTAATAACTTGAGAATGAATTAAAAGCTTGTTTGCACAAAAATAGCAAGCTAGAAAGAGGTAAAGCATCTCAAGAAGCTATATGAAAATTTTGTTGTTGATAAATCTAATCGCCAAGTAAAAGAAAAGGAGTTTGATGCAAAAGAGATGGAGTACTTGAAGAGAATTGAAGAGCTGAGTGTACTAGAGGTAGAGTAAGGCAAAATACACGAAGATCTTGGCACTAAGGTGATTTCACAAAAGCAAGAGGTGCTAATTTTGCAAGCCAAGCTCCACAAGGCTGAGTCCAAACTGAATAAGTATGAAGAAAGCTTTATGTAGGCCATGAAAGTCAAAAGAGAGTCGTCTTCATCAAATGTCATCAAGGAGGATGCTACCAAAAAATTGGATGAGTGTCTAAGCAAACAAAAACCTCATTCCATAGGGAAGAAAGGCCTTAGCTATATCGAAAAGCCAAATAAAAAGGTAATAGAGAAGAAGAAAATTGTGTTTGTGCCTGAAAGCAAGCACAATGAAGTGATGGAGAAGAAAAACCAACCCAAGCTAAAATAAGTTAGGAAAGATATGGTGAAAACTCTCATCCAAAGGAGACATGAACTTGGTGAAAGAAGGAAATTCAGATTTGAAGGATTTTGCTAGAGTTGTGGCAAGTATGGGCACAAAGCTAATATGTAGTAGAGCAATGGGCCTATAATAAAAAGGAATGTGAGGCAAGAGTCTAGGGGGAGATTCTATCAAAAAAGGAGACAGTCTTAGGTGAAAAGAAGTCATATTTCACTAAGAAATAGATTTGATTTATTGGGAGAAATCTATAGAAGATGCAAAAAGGCTAAACACATTGTTGAGGATTGCTTGACATTGCTACCCAATCAAAGAGTGCAAAGGAGAACACCCACACATACTCCCATATTCGACCAAACATTGTTGCCCGGTCAAAGAGTGCAAAGGAGAACACCTACACGTGCTCCTAAATTCAGCCAAAGAAGAAGAACAAGAAGAGAAACGACTATGGTTATGGAAGTAGCCTTAAAAGCTTCCAAAAAAGAAAAGTCATGGATTTTAGACAATGGTTGCTCTTCACACATAACAGGAGACTACAAGATGTTGAAAGGAGTAGTAAAATATGATAGAGGGTCAGTCAAATTTGGCAATGATGAAATCGAAGGTGTTGGTGCTGCTGAAATTGGTACAGAAAAGCTAAAATCAAAGGAAATGCTTTATGTTAAAGGGCTAAAGTACAATCTTATCAGTGTTAGCCAACTGTGTGATGATATACATGGAGTTACTTTCAACAAAAGTAGCTGTACAGTAAAAAGATTAAGTGATGGTATTGTTCTTACTAAGGGAGAAAAAACAAATGGAAACTTATACCAAATTTCTATAAACAAAAACACATGCTACACGAACACCAAAGATGAGAATTTGTTGTAGCATAAAAGATAAGGACATCTTGGACAAACAGAGCTAAACAAATTGTCTAAAAATGAAGTTATGAAAGATGTACCCAAGCTGAGAAGAGAAAAAGATGCAATTTGTAGCACTTGTCAAAAAGGGAAGATAGTGAATGCTACCCATAAAAATGTGGAGACTCAAACAAAGAAGTCATTAGAGCTCATTCATTCAAATACTTTCACCAAACCTCTGTCAAAAGAGATGTTCTAGAAGTTAAGGCTGAATTTATATGTTCAGCTACCCCTTAGCGGCTAAGGTATGCCTCTAACCCCTCTCCCCTTCCCTTTTCTATTATTTTTTGGATTTGTGTCAAAAGGGGTGATATTTTGCATAAATCTAAAGAGAGTATATACTAATCAAAAAGGGGAGTAACTTGAAAGGGGGAGATATTATCAAAGGGGAGAAGCAAAAAAAAGAGGGAGTTAAAGGTACAGGTACATGTAGAAGGGAGATGCACGTTATAGGGGGAGCTATGTATGTCAAAGGTTGTTATTTGTGCTTAATTGTTAATTACTAGATTTACTATGTTGCCAACAAATCTAAAGGGGGAGATTATTGAGCCCATCTTTGATAGTTAATGTTGGATTTGTTGTCAACAACATCTCATATAATTGTTCTCATTAATTTGATGCTATGAATGTCGTTGAGACGCAAAGAGGTCGTTAGGAAAAACTATTGATGGCAAGTCAACCTTAAAGTCGATAAGTTAATGTTGACCGTTGACCCTAAATTTTAGGGGTTAAGGCTGACCATTCACCCTAAATTTAAGGAAGTGAATGTCGACCGTTAACCCTAAATTTTAGGAATCAAATCTAGTCGTTGATTGTAGGGCAACCCTTAGGAATCAATGCTGACCGTTGATGAGTGTGTAGCCCTAATCTCAAGGCTCTATAAATACCTCCATGCATCTTGCAAGATCGATATGTGAGGTGCAGAAAAATTGAGAGAACGACAAGGGTTGCAGAGGTGAACGACAAACCTAAAGCCAAGGAAAGGTAAACGGCAAACCTAAAGCCAGAGATAGGTTAAACGACAAAGAGAGAGGCAACCACTAAAGAAAGAGTGACCAGTCAAGGCAAAGGAGGCAGCCACTAAAGAGAGGTGCAATCGACCAAGAGAGAAGCAGCCACACCAAACCAAAAGAGATGTGCAGCAACCACACTAAACCAAAAGAGACATGCAGTAGCCACACCAAACCAAAGAAGGTGTATAGTGGCCATACTAAAGAAAGAAGAAGACATGCAGTAGCCATACCAAACTAGAGAATAAGGTGTGCAACAATCACACCAAAGGAAGAAGAAAGGCAACAGCCAGCCAAACCAAAAGGAGAAAAAAAAGGCAACAGCCGACCAAACCAAAGGAAGAAGTTGTAATAGCCACCCAAGGAAGAAGTTGCAGTAACCACCTAAGGAAGAAGTTGTAGCAAACACTCAAGGAGAGATGCAGCAGTTGGCAAACTAATCAAGGAAAGGTGTAGCAACCGAAAAACCAAGCAAGGGCATGCAGCAATAACAGCAAGTGCAAGCAACAATAGTAATAAGTGCAAGCACAACCAGCAAGTGCAAGCACGACTAGCAGCAAGCACAACTAGCAAGTGTAGGACAGCTAGTAGCAGACACAACCAGCAACAAGCAGCAAATGCAAGTATTCATAGCAAGAGAAGAAAACTTGCCCCAACAACAAGGTAGGTAGCACCAGTAGCAAAAATAAAAAACTTGCCCTGGCAACAGGGCAGGTAGCACCAACAGTAAAAGGAGAAAACTTGCCTCGATAGCAGGGGAAGCAATAGCAGCAGCAAGAAGAGAAAACGTACCCCAGCAATAAGGTAGGCAACATTAGCAGCAGAGAAGAAAACATGCCCCAATAGCAAGTCAAGCAACACTAATAGCAAGGAAGGCAACTTGCCAAGGCAGCAGGTGAAGTAACACTGATAACAGGGGAAGAAACTTGCCAAGGCAACAAGTGAGGCAACACCAATAGCAAAGGAAGAGAACCTGTAGTAGAGATAACCTGCAGACGTAGAGAACCCACAAAAAAAGACTAATAAAGTTTAAGCAAAGACCGACAGTAAGGAAGGAAAAGATCCAGTTTCTGCATTAACAGTGTTATTCCTACAGCCTTGTATGGGTTGTAATTGTTGTCAACCAGATTTAAGTATGCAAGCAAAAGTGGCTCATTCAAACATTCAAGGGATGAGTTTTCAGTAGAAAGAAAAAAGCAAAAAAAAATAAATTAAGAAGGAGGATAATGCTGAATTTTGTATGGAACAATAATATGAAGCCACATGGAGGGGCAAGAAAGGAAATTCATCGCAACTCCAATAAACCCTACTAGGGTTTGCATAGAAGGGAGTATATAAACCGGTAGAGCAAGAGAAGACAGCACGCACACACCAAAAAAAGGGGAAAAACATATCACTGTAAGAGGGAAAGCCATCACCATAAGAGAGAAACACCACCGGGAGAGCAAACCAGAAAAACCACTGGAAAAGCAAACTAGAAACACCACTGGGAGAGCAAACTAGAAAAACTATCGGGAGAGCAAACCAGAAAAACCACTGGGAAAGCAAACCAGAAACACCACCGGGAGAGCAAACTAGAAACACACCACCTGCAAGAGAAGAAATCAAAACCGTGAGACCACCCGGAAGAAAAGAAATCAAATCCGTGAGACCTGGAGCAAGAGAGGATGTGAGACCTGGAGAAGGTGAGACGTTAGAGCAGACCAGACCTGGAAACCAGACCAGGTGAGACCAGACTAGAATCCGTGAGACCAGAAAAGGGTGACCAATAGCGTGAGGCAGGCTAACCAAAAGGGCGAGGCGGCTGAGAAACATGAACAAGAAAAACCAAAAAGGTGAGGCGGCTGAGGAACGTGAACCAGAAAACCCAAAAGGGTGAGGCGGCTAAGAAACATGAACAAGAAAAACCAAAAGGGTGAGGCGGCTGAGGAACGTGAACCAGAAAAACCAGAAGGGTGAGGTGGCTGAGAAACGTCAACCAGAAAAACCAGAAGCGTGAAGCAACTAAGAAACATGAACCAGAAAAATCAGAAGCGTGAGACGGCTGAGAAACATGAACCAAAAAAACTCGAAGGGTGAGGTGGATGAGGAACATGAACCAGAAAAACCAGAAGCATAAGGTGGCTGAGAAACGTGAACCAAAAAAAACAAAAGGGTAAGGTGGATGAGGAACGTGAACCAGAAAAACTAGAAGCGTGAGGCGGCCAAGAGACGTGAACTAGCAAAACCAGAAGCATGGTGCAAGCCAAGAGATGTGAAACGGCAGACCAGGAGCGTGGTGCAGGCCAATAGATGTGAAACGGCAAACCAAAAGCGTGAGGCAGTCCATGAGGCATAAAATGGCAGACCAGAAGCGTAAGGCAGGCCGTGAGACGTGAAACGACAAACCTGAAGTGTAAATACAAGCCGTGAGACGGTGAGACGGTGAGTCTAAGAGTTGGGTGAGACAATTTAGAGAAGAAATTCAGTGTTGCAAATGAGAGAACTCAACGTATTTCCAGATTTCTTCAAGAGAGGTTAGAGAGAGTTTGGTGATCTTCCAAGCGGCGATGAAGCAACCTATTCAAATCAAACAGAGGCAACACAAGCTAGAAGAAGGGTAGACACAATAAGTGACACTTTTTGTATTGTGATTGCTTTATATTTGCAATAGTGAAAGGAATAGAAGATTAAGACATTCATTGTAATCATAGGGAATACCACACTGGTGTTCTCAAGTATAATGGATTGTCTCAGTAGAGGAAGAATCCCTACCACCATGGAGTACGTCACATTGATAGAACCACGTAAATCTCTCATGTCCTTGCTTTGGATTTACATTCTGTGTTTTGAATTGAGTTGTGAACACAGCTAAAGAATCATCAAACCCATAACCTAAAAAACGACCTAATCAAGAACAACTGATTCGTCTAATAGGCAAGGTGTCTGAAAGGTAACTTTGGGGACTATTGTGACTAGTAAGTAACAATAGATCTACCTTAGTTGAATCTGAGAAAGAGTTCATTTCTGAAAAGAGTTTGAAGTTGTTCACCTATCAATTAAAAAGAAGGGGTGTAGTATTGATTCACTCCCCCTCTCAGTATTACAGACTAGTAGATCCTAGGGTGAAGTAGGGAACTTCAATTGGTATCAAAGCACAGGTTCACCAGTTTGAAACTTAACAGGTTGGTGTACTAATTTGAAGGGTTTCAGAAGTTTTAGCTTGTTCAGCATACTGAGAAATAGATGTCAGTACCAGCACCCGCACTAGTTACAGCAAGAAGGTTCCAATCTTCAATGGAACCAACTACCATATGTGGAGAGCAAGAATGCAGGTGGTATTTGCAACCATGGGCATGAAAGTGGTGAAATCTATACAGGAGGGTTTTGAGCCTTCAAAAGAAGGTAAAGATCCAACCCCAAAGGAATTAGGCAGTTTAAGATCAATGGGAAGGCCTCAAATGTCATCATTTCAGCATTGACAGATGCAGAATATGCTAAAGTTATGGACTGCAAATCTGCTAAGGAGATATGGGACAGATTGCAAAAGGTCTATGAAGGTGATGGCAGAATAAAGGAGGTCAAGCTTCAAGTTTTCAAGGAGAGATATGAATCCCTCAGAATGCATAAGAATGAGACAGTGTAAGAGTTCTTCACCAGGGTTATTGATGCTATAAACGACCTTAGAAGTCATGGGAAGAACAAGAAGGACTCATTTATTGTGAAGAAAATTTTGAGAATTCTGCCTGAAAGGCTTACCTCAAAGGTGGCAGCCATAGAGGAAAGTAAAGATCTCAATTCTATGTCACTGCACTACCTAAAGAGAATGAGACTTTGCCACAGAAGTTGAAAGAGAAGGCTATGACTCAGGAGAAGATAACTAAAGAAGAGAAGACAGTTATCAAACCAAAGTCAGGGCCAAAAATGATGTATATAGTTAAAGAGCAGCAGCCCATAACTGTTATGTCTCAGAAAGAAAAGACTGATCAGCCAGGAACAATAAAGGCTGAAAATAAAGAAGATTTGAAGAAGCAACCTAGGGTTGCAAACAAAATTGAAGAAAAGAAAGTCAGCCAACCAAGGGCAATGGCTGAACAGAAGAAGGAGAAAAAGGTGGCTGAAATGAAAGCCACACAAGCAAAGAAGCCAGCAACTTTGCCTACACAACAAGTAATGAACAAAAGAAAACAAGCTGTGATTAGACCCAAGAAGAGGCAGTTTCAAGGTTACTGTCTTTATTGTGGAGTTTAGGGTCATAAGGCAAGTAAATACTGGTGGAGAAGGCCAATATACGTCTCCAACTTGAGAAGATCTGATGTTGCATACAAGGGGAGACAATACAAAATTCAGAAGAGAACATCTATCATGAGTTCTTGCACATACTGTAAAAAGTAAGGACACACTAACAAGGATTATTGGTGGAAGCCCAAACCAGTCGTTTCAAAGAACAAGTTTGCTATACTGGCAGACTTGGAATAGTGTGAAAAGTGTGAGCAGGATGGCCATAATGCCAAGAGATGCATGACACTTCTTCCTGAGCAAGAGAAGGCACTCAATGGCATAGTAAAACCAACTGGTACAGTTAAAGCTGAGAAAAAGGAGAAAGCTATCTTCAAGACATTTCAAAAAAAGGAATATCAAGCTAAAAGGGATGAGGCTAATATAGCTGAAATTGCACTAAAGGCTGACTACAAAGATAAATAGTGGATCCTTGATAGTGGATGCACTTCACACATGACAGGAGACAAGAGTAAATTATCAAAGCTGAACAAGTCAAGAGAAAGTAGAGTCAATTTGGCAATGATGATTCGCTCAACATTAATGGTCTTTCTAATTTGAATTCCATGATGAGTTAGAAATCAAACTAGATTTGTGTGAACCTTTAAACTTTGTTTGCCTTTCCACCTTAATAGTCTTATACAATAAGTCCTCTATCTCAATATAATGTTGTGAGTTTACTACATCAGCTATCTCTTTATTCAAACTACCTATAAATCTAGGCACAATTGCCTTATAGCCCTTTTCTACATTACCCTTAATCATAACTATTTCCATCTCCTTATAATAATCTTTTATACTCATGGAATCTTAAGGCACTTGCAACTTCATATACAAGTCCTTATAGTAATGGCTAGGTATAAATCTCTTACGTATCATTACTTTCATCTCCTCCTATGATCAAATTGGTCTCTCATCATTCTTACACCTATTGATATAATCTATGAATTCAATTGATGTTAGTTTGACCTTATTTTCCTTAGAGTAATTATGACAATCAAACACATGTTCTACCTTTCTCTCTCACTCTAAGTAAAGTTTATGATCATTCTTCCACTGAAAAGAAAGGATCTTTTTCTTAGTACTACCTAAATTGTTATCTCATTTTGAAATAGCTTTTTACCCTTCTTATAACTAGACTAAATATAATCAAAATCCTCCCATTTTTCCTCCTCAAACAATGTTTTTTTAAAAGATTTAAATCTAGATAGGGACTTTACATTATCTAGCCTCATGTTTAGAAGTTTAAATTGCTCTTGAATTACCTTTATGAATGACTTAAGTTCATTTTTTTTTGTTATCTTCACCACTATTTATGTTTAAGCTTGCAAATAAAATGTTGGTAACAAAACAAAATTTAATTCCTCATATATTCTCTTACATGTTTACTCTTGGGCTTATCTTGTTTAATCACTCACATCTCACTTAAATTTAGCTTTTTTTGATGATATTCTCATCACTCTTACCTTTTAACTTTCACAACTTTCCCATACAAGCCTTTAATGAAGAACACTATTAATGTTCTTACCAAAACAACAAGAAATAATAGAGTTAGACAATTTTGTACTTAATTTAAAGACAATAAAGAAACAAATGATAAACTATGATCAAAATGAAAAAATGAGCAAGACAAGCAAATTTGGTGAAATCCTAATCAGACAAGGGATCCTAATTCAATTAGGATTTGTGAAATTCTTGTATTTTGGTTAAAAATCACAAATTGAAAAATTCAAATTAAATAAGGAAAACTTTTTCGATGAATACTAATTAAATAACTATTCATGAATACAAATCCAAACTAAATAAGGAGATATGAAACAAAGTAATGAAAGAATGCAACAGATTTAAATTGAAAGAAGTAATGTTTCAATCTAATTGATGTTTTGATTGATTTTTTTTATACAATAATGAACAAAGGATATGCAAAATAAAAAAATATAATAAAATATAGTTGAAACCTAATTTGAAGGACTTGGGTCTAATATCAAACAATGTGAACCTTAGGCTAAGTTAAAATTAAAACTCAATTATACAGAATTAAAACCCAAAGATAGTATTTAAATCAAGCAAGAACTTAACTTTAAGCAAACTCGTTGATTAAAACCAAAGCTATAATGAATTAAGTCACCACAAGATGCCTTGATAAGACCAAAATAAGTTCTTGATAAAGAACTAAAAGGAAATTCTTATAAAGTAAAAAAAAAAAAACACTCTAATCATATTATTCATCCCCTCTTACTTACAAATTATAGCCCCTTATATTAACATCAAAACTAATAAATCTTATAAGGAAAAAAACCATTCTCCCTTATTCCTTACTATAACTAATTAGAAAATATTTCAACAATAATTCAAAGTTAAAAAGTCAAATCCTTATTCTCAACTAAAAAACAAAAACCCTAACTAATAACATAACATATGTCACCACTTATAAGCCCATTAAGCTCATAAACGTTAGGTCCCACTATATATGCAAACTTTAACAAAATAAAACAAATGAAAGTTTAATTAAATTACAAGAATACAAACAAAAATTCAATAAGGCCTTAAATGTGAATAAAGCTTTAAATACATCTTAATTATGTATATTGGGCTCCAATTGATTATAAACGTACAAACCAAGTTGTTTGAAGCTCTATAAGTCTTATCTTCATATGTGTTATTCCCACAGCTTTGTATGGGTTGTAATTGTTGTCAATTAGATTTAAGTGTGCAAGTAATTTGACGCTACATAAAGGGACAAGAAAGTAAAGCCATGTGGAGGGGCAAGAAAGTAAATTACAATATACATAAGCCCTACTAGGGTTTTCATAGAAGAGAGTATATAAACCAAGACCTTGGAAGACATAAGAGTACCCGGTATAATAGAGTGAGCATGACAAAACAAAAAAAAAAAAAGAAAACACCACCTGCAAAAGAAAGGAGACCCAGCTGGACGATGAGAGAGAAAACACGGCTAGACAATGAGAGAGAAAACCCGGTTGGACGGTAAAAGAGAAAACCCGTGAGAGACGTACAACCACCGGGAGAGAAACAGATGACACAGCAAGGAGAAAACCGTGTGACAGCAAGAGAGAGAAACCCGTGAGAAACGTACAACTACCAGCAAGAGAAAAGACGACGGCAAAGGAATGCACGGCAAAAGGAAACCCGTAAGAGACAATACACCACCAGGAGAAAAGACCACACACCAACAGCAAAACCAGAAACACACCACCCTTGGAAGAGAAGAAAACCAGAAACGTGAGGTGAGGGCAAAAACCAAAAACGGGAGACCAACAGAACCGTGAAACGGACAAGGAGAGCAGACCTAGTATCTATGAGGCTTGAGAACAGCGAAGCAGGTGCAAACCTGAAACGTGAGACCAGAACGTGCAATGGCATGAGACTAAAACGTGTAACAGTGTGACTGATCAAAAGCGTGGGGCAAGCCGTGAGACGTGAAACAGCAGACCAGAAGCGTGAGTGTAAGCCGTGAAACCCTGAGACGGTGAAAGCAGGAGTTGAGTAAAACAACCTAGAGAAGGAATTCGGTGAAGCATTGGAAAGAACTCAACGTATTTCCAGATTTCTTCAAGAGAGGTTTGAGAGCGTTGTGGTGGACTTCTAAGCGGCAATGAAGTAGCCTGTTCAATTCAACAGAGGCAAGACAAGTTAGAAGAAGGGTAGACATAGTAAGTGATACTCTTTGTATTGTACTTGCTTTGTATTTGCAATAATGAAAGGAATAGAGGATTAAGACATCCATTATAACTACATTGTGGACATAGGGAGTACCACACTGGTATTCTTAAGTATAGTGGATTGTCTCGGTAGAGGAAGAATCCCTACCACCGTGGACGAACATCACATTAACGGAACCACATAAATCTCTTGTGTCCTTACTTTGATTTACATTTTGTATTTTGAATTGAGTTATGAACGCAGCTAAAGTATCATCAAACCCATAACCTAAAGAAGACCTAATCAAGAACATCTGATCTATCTAATAGGCAAGGTGTCTGAAAGGTGACTTTGGGGACTATTGTTATTAGTAGGTAACAATAGATCTACCTTAGTCGAATCTAAGAAAGAGTTCACTTTTAAGAAGAGATTGAAGTTGTTCACATACCTACGTATTGACGAGAGCGAAAGTATTAAAGAAGTAAAATACTTTGGCTTAAATTATCAAAGTGTGTTTTTAAAGGGTATGATACTGATTCACCCCCCTCTTAGTATCACAGATTAGTAGATCCTAGGGTAAAGTTGGGAACTTCAATTGGTATCAGAGCGCAGGTTCACCAGTTTGAAGCTTAACAGCTTGGTGTGCTAGTTTAAAGGGTTTTAGATCTTTTAACTTGTTCAGCATACTGAGAAATGGATGCCGGTACCAGCACCAACACTACTTACAGCAAGAAGGTTCCAATCTTCAATGGAACCAACTAACATATGTGGAGAGCAAGAATACATGTGGTATTTGCAACCATGGGCATGAATGTGGTGAAATCTATACAGGAGGGTTTTAAGCCTCCAAAAGAAGGTAAAGATCCATCCCTAGAGGAATTAAGGCAATTTAAGATCAATGGGAAGGCCTCAAATGTCATCATTTCAGCATTGACAGATGCTGAATATGCTAAAGTTATGGACTGCAAATCTGCTAAGGAGATATGGGACAAATTGCAGAAGGTCTATGAAGGTTATGGCAGAATGAAGAAGGTCAAGCTTCAAGTTTTCAAAGAGAGGTATGAATCCCTTAAAATGCAGAAGAATGAGACAGTCTAAGAGTTCTTCACAAGGGTTATTGATGCTGTAAACGACCTTAGAAGTCATGGGAAGAACAAGGACTCATCTATTGTGAAGAAAATTCTGAGAATTCTGCCTGAGATGTTTGCCTCAAAGATGGCAGCCATAGAGAAGAGTAGAGATCTCAATTTTATGTCATTGCATGATCTCCAGTGCAATCTCATTGCATATGAGATGAGAATAAAGTCAACTGAAAACTCTTCAACATCAAAGCTACCAATGGAGGCAGCTTTCAAAGCTATGAGACACTTAAAGATACAAGAAGAGGAAGAATTATCTAGTGAGGATAATGACGATGATAAGGAAGAAAGTGAAGGTGAAGTGTTGGCTTACTTCACAAGGAAATTCAAAAAGGGGTCTAAGAAGGGAAAAGGACAGTTGTCTTTGAGATGTTATCGTTATGGAAAAGGACAATTCAAGTTTCACTTGCACTGAGAAGCAAAATGAAACTTGATGATAAAGATGAGGATGGTGATGATAAGCAGAATTCAAAATGGAGAAGACCATCATTCAAATCAAAGAAGTCTAGCAAGAAAACTGCCAACCCACAGAAGAAGAAGAGAGGCTCATTCAAGAGTTATGTGAGTTAGATAAAAGAAGCTGATGAGGAGGAAGATGAAGAATCATCAGATGAGCAGGCCTTTATGGCATCAGCTCAAGATGGTAATTTAACCTCTGAAGTGGAAAAGGAGGTTGATGAAGAAGAACCAGATCTTGAAGTTGAGTTAGAAGCATCTTCAAAGGAGTTAATCAGAAGGGCCAAAACCATAAAAAGGTTAGAGGCTTACATAAAACAAGTTAAAGCAAAGTCTAAGGAAACTAAAAGTTAAAAGGCTGAAATAAGGGTTGAACATATTGACTTGAAGAGAAGATTTTAAGAATAAATCAAAATATGTGAAGACCTTACAATAGAGCTTGGCTCAAGGACTTCAAAAATTGAAGGAATGGAGAAAGAGTTACTAAGACTTCAGCAACAACTCAAAAGGAGTGAAGAGAACATCCAGAAACTTAAAATGGTAGGAGAAACAAGTTTTGCAAGAGAAAAGAAGAATGAAGAGAAAGTGCAGCAATCTGAGGTTGCATTGCCTAAAGATAATAATAATGTGCCACAGAAGTTGAAAGAAAAGGTTGTGACTCAGGAGAAGATAACTGAGAATAAAGAGGATTTGAAGAAGCAACCTAAAGTGGCAAACAAAAATGAAGAAAATAAGGTCAGCCAGCAAAGGGCTACGGCTGAACAGAAGAAGGAGAAAAAGGTGACTGAAATGAAAGTCACACAAGCAAAGAAGCCAGCTACGTTGCCTACATAACAAGTAATGAACAAAAGAAAACAAGTTATGATTAGACCCAAGAAGAGGCAGTTTCAAGGTCACTGTCTTTATTGTGGAGTTTGGGGTCATAAGGCGAGTAATTGCTGGTGGAAAAGGCCAATATATGTCTCCAACTTAAGAAGATACGATGCTGCATACAGGGGCAGACAATACAAAATTTAAAGGAGAACGCATATCGTAAGTTCTTGCACATACTGTAAAAAGCAAGGACACACTGACAAGGAGTGTTAGTGGAAGCCCAAACTAGTGGTTTCAAAGAACAAGTTTGCTGTATTGGCAGACTTGGAGCAGTGTGAAAGGTACAGACAGGATGGCCATAATGCCAAGAGATGCATGACACTTCTCCTTGAGCAAGAGAAGGCACTCGATGGCACAGTAAAAACAATTGGTGCAATCAAAGCTAAGAAAAAGGAGAAAGCTATCTTCAAGCCAGTTCAAAGGAAAGAATATAAAGCAAAAGGGGAGGTAGCTAATATAGCCGAAATTGCACTAAAGGTTGACTACAAGGATAAGTAGTGGATACACTTCACACATGACAAGAGATAGGAGTAAATTATCAAAGCTAAACAAGTCAAGAGAAGGCAGAGCCAAGTTTGGCAATGATAATTCACTCAACATCAGTGGTTAGGGGTCAGTAAATATTGGAAAAGGAAAGCTGAAAGATGTTCTGCATGTTGAAGGACTCAGATATAATCTAGCATATATCAGCCAGCTATGCAACGAAGACCACAAAGTGATATTCACAAAAACAGGTTGCCAAGTAAAAAGTAAAGAAGGCAATACTGTTGCAACCGAGAAGAGAACAACTGGAAATTTATATGTGATTGATGAGGACAAGACAAACAGTTATTTACTTACCAAAGAAGAAGAAAATCAACTTTAGCATATGAGGCTGGGACACTTAACACAGAAGAACATGAGGAAGCTGACCACTACTCATGCAATCAAAGACATTCCCAATCTCAAGAGAGAGAGAGAGTATGTTTGCTCAACATGCTCTAAAGGAAAACATGTCAGAAAGCAATATAAGACCAAAGAGTTCAGTTCTGAAGCAGTGCTTGACATTGTGTATATTGATTTATGTGGACCGATGAGGACAAAAGGGTTGAATGGTGAGAGGTACTTCATCTTGTTTGTTGATGATTATTCCAAAAGGACCTACATTATGCACCTCAAACACAAGTCAGAAGTTCTGAATTGCTTCAAAAGATACAAAAGATTAGCTGAAAATGAGAGTGGAAGGAAGATCAAAGTATTGAGGTCAGATCAAGGCACTAAATTTACAAATAAAGCTTTTAAAGATTACCTTGAAAAGCATGGAATTCATCACCAAATGGCAGCAGCAAGAACACCTCAACAGAACGAGGTGGTAGAAAGGAAAAATAGAGCCATGGTTGAAATGGCAAGAACTCTACTACTGGAATCCAAGCTTCACACAAGATTTTGGACAGAAGCAACATTTACAACAATGCACCTACTGAACAGAGTTTTACTAAAGCCTAATACTGATAAGACTCCATATGAGCTATGGAGTGGGAAGAAGATAACAACCAAGTATCTTAAAATCTTTGGCAGCCCATGTTTTGTGAAAAACAAAGAGCAAAACTTGGGAAAATTCCATACTAGGTCAAATGAAGGCATCTTTGTGGGATACTCAGTAAAGATAAAAGGTTACAGAGTTTTTCTGCATAAACTGGGAAAAGTGGTCACTTCCAGTGATGTGAGAATAGATGAAAACTAGAAAATAATGCATAATGGAGAAGCTGAGGGCAATGAAGAAGATGACTTCAAGATAGATGAAGAATATGACCAACATGAAGAAGAGGGAAAAGAAGTAAGTTCAGACTCAGAGAAGAGTGAGTCTGAAGATAAAGAAAGAGATTCTCTTACAGCTAAGACTGTGTAAGAAAGAAAGACAAAGAAAACGTGGACCAGTGCTCATCAAGGAAATCAAATCAAAGGTGACCCATCAATAGGAGTTACAACAAGAAGAAGAATTGTAGGAGCTACTGCTTTACTCTCACAAGTTAAAGCTAAATCTGTTGAAGAGGCTACACAAGACATAGCCTAGGTCAAAGCTATTAATGAGGAGCTGGATCAAATCGAAAAGAATGATACATAGGAGCTAGTTCCAAGACCCACTAACAAGAATGTCATAGGAACAAAATGGGTGTTTAGGAATAAACACAATAAAGATGGCAAGGTGGTGAGGAACAAGGCCAGGCTAGTTTGCAAAGGCTACACTCAGATAGAAGGAGTAAATGTTGATGAAACTTTTGTACCAGTGGCAAGGTTAAAAACTATTAGAATGTTCCTAGCTTTGGTAACACATAAGAGGTATAAAGTTTATCAAATGGATGTGAAATTAGCCTTTCTGAATGGGCTCTTGAAAGAAGAAGTGTATATTGAACAACCTGATGAAGTACAAATCAGTGAGGATGAGACACACGTGTGCAAGTTGAAGCCTTGTATGGCCTTAAACAAGCCCCAAAAGCATGGTACAGCAGGCTAGATGCGTATTTGAGAAGGTTGAACTTCAGAAGAGGAACAGTTGATAATAACCTATATGT
Source organism: Ceriops tagal (assembly GCA_021533255.1). Taxonomy (NCBI): domain Eukaryota; kingdom Viridiplantae; phylum Streptophyta; class Magnoliopsida; order Malpighiales; family Rhizophoraceae; genus Ceriops; species Ceriops tagal. The sequence goes on along the minus strand of CM038609.1, from coordinate 5,799,404 downwards.
GTTCAACTCAAAGAAAGGCCAGTTGATAACCATAGTATATGTAGACGACATCATCTTTGGAGAGGATCACTCTAAGCTATGCCAAGATTTTGCACAGAAGATAAGTGAGGAATTTAAGATGTCATTGATTGGAGAAATGACCTACTTTCTTGGATTACAGATAAAACAGTGTGAAAAAGGTATTTTTATTTCTCAGATAAAATATGCCAAAAAGATGCTGAAAAAGTTTGGTATGGAGGATAACAAACCTATCAGTACTCCTATGACAGTGAGCTACAAGTAAACAAAAGATCAGGAGGGAAGGAGTACAAGCCTTATAGAATACAGGAAGATGATAGGGAGCCTTCTGTACCTTACAGCATCAAGGCCTAATCTTATGTAAACTGTGTGCGTTGCTAGCAGATTCTAAGCTGATCCTAAGGAATCTCATGTGTTGGCAGTGAAAAGAATCCTAAGATACCTCAAAGGGACACTGGAAATGGGTTTGTGGTATCCAGCCATGGATTCTGTAAAACTACAAGCATACACTAATGCAGACTGGGCAGGAAGTATAGATGACAAAAAATCAATGAGCGGATGCAGCTTCTACTTGGGTTCAAAGTGTGTTGCATGGTTAAGTAGAAAGCAAAACAGTGTTGCTTTAAGCACAACTGAGGCTGAGTATATGGCTACTTGTGCAACATTTACTCAGGTGATATGGATGCAAAGACAATTGGCAGACTTAGGTGTTAAAGTGAAGTTACCAGTAAGTGTACTTTATGATAATCAAAATGCTATTGATCTCAGCAAGAATTCGGTTTAACATTCAAAGAGCAAGCATATTGACATCTAGTATCACTTCATCTAAGATTAAGTGGAACAGGGTACAATTCAATCAAAATATGTTGGCACTAAAGATCAAATTTCAAATATTCTAACTAAACCTCTATCCACAAAGTTGTTTGAAAAGCACAGAATGAGTCTGTCTATGCAAATGCCTCCTCAAGCCTGAAGTTCAGTGAATCCTCCATCTCTACTTTGTGGGTTTTTTTTTGTAATTGGTTGGCAAAGGGGGAGAGAAGCAACAATGCAAGGGGAGCTGTTAAGAAAGGGAGAGTGCATATTTAGGGGAAGTTATAATTGCTGCATAATGGCTTTTGTTATGAGTGTTGCCAACAATTACAAAGGGGGAGATTGTTGTTCCCACTGCCTTGTATGGATTGTAATTGTTGTCAACTAGATTTAAGTGTGCAAGTAATTTGAAGCTACATAGAGGGGCAAGAAAGTAAAGCCACATGGAGGGGCAACAAAGTAAATCACAATATAAGTAAGTCCTACTAGGGTTTTCATGGAAAAGAGTATATAAACCAAGACCTTGGAAGACATAAGAGTACACAGTATAATAAAGTGAGCATGGCAAAACAAAAAACAAAAAAACACCACCTGCAAAAGAAAAGAGACCCGGCTGGATGGTGAGAGAGAAAACACGGCTGGACGGTGAGAGAGAAAACACAACTGGACGGTGAGAGAGAAAACCCAGCTAGACGGTGAGACAGAAAACCCGTGAGAGACGTACAACCACCAGGACAGAAACGGACGACACAACAAGGAAAAAACCGTGTGATGGAAAGAGAGAAAAACCCGTGAGAAACGTACAACCACCGGCAAGAGAAAAGACGACAACACGGCAAAGGAATGCACAACAAAAGGAAACCCGTAAGAGACGATACACGGCCAGGAGAGAAGATGACACACCAACGGCAAAACTAGAAACGCACCACCCCTGGAAGAGAAGAAAACCAGAAACGTGAGGTGAGGACAAAAACCAGAAACGGGAGACCAGCAGAACCGTGAAATGGACGAGGAGAGCAAACCTGGTATCCGTGAGGGTTGAGAACAACGAAGCGGGTATAGACCTGAAACGTGAGAGCAGAACATGCATCGGCGTGAGACTAGAACGTGCGACGGCGCGAGACCAGAACGTGCAATGGTGTGACTTATCAGAAGCGTGGGGCAGGCTGTGAGACGTGAAATGGCAGACCAGAAGCGTGAGTGCAAGTCGTGAAACCGTGAAACGGTGAAAGCAGGAGTTATGTGAAACAACCTAGAGAAGGAATTCAGTGAAGCATTGGAAAGAACTCAACGTATTTCCAGATTTCTTCAAAAGAGATTAGAAAGTGTTGTGGTGGACTTTTAAGTAGCAGTGAAGCAGCCTATTCAATTCAACAGAGGCAAGACAAGCTAGAAGAAGGATAGACACAATAAGTGACACTCTCTGTATTGTACTTGCTTTGTATTTACAATAGTGAAAGGAACAAAGGATTAAGACATCCATTGTAACTACATTATGAACATTAGGAGTACCACACTGGTATTCTCAAGTATAGTGGATTGTCTTGGTAGAGGAAGAGTCCCTACCACCATGGATGTACATCACATTAACGGAACCACATAAATCTCTTATGTTTTTACTTTGATTTACATTCTGTGTTTTGAATTGAGTTGTGAACGTAGCTAAAGTATCATCAAACCCATAACCTAAAAAAGACCTAATCAAGAACATTCGATCTGTCTAATAGGCAAGGTGTCTGAAAGGTGACTTTAGGGACTATTGTGATTAGTAGGTAACAATAGATCTACCTTAGCCAAATCTGAGAAAGAGTTCACTTTTAAGAAGAGGTTGAAGTTGTTCACATACCTGCGTATTAACGAGAGCGAAAGTATTAAAGAAGTATAATACTTTGGCTTAAATTATCAGAGTGTGTTTTTAAGGGGTGTGATACTGATTCACCCCCCCTCTCAGTATCACAGACTAATAGATCCTAGGGTGAAGTTGGGAACTTCAATATGTTAAGCATATTCCATCTTTAACCACATATAGATAAATGATTAATCTTAACATTGCATCTGATTCATCTAAAATAGCTTCCTTTACTTGCATGTCCATGATTAACCCTTATAAAGCTTCCTTTATACATTTGAACCTTACTTTAGTTGTTAGACCTCTATTTCCTAGCAAAGGATCATAAGAATAGTTGGAAATAGGTACTAGAACAATCTAGATAACTTGATCTCCATCACTCGATAATCTAGGAAGTATTTACGATTGACTTTAAATGTTAAGTGAGTTGAAAAGAATCTAAAAAATGTGTTTTAGCATCTATTGTTGTCCCTTTTTAGGTCATTTTTCTTTTTTATTATTCCTCTTTTATTTTATTTTCAGTTATTTTTTCCTCTTTATTTTATCCCCCTTAAAAAGCTTGAAAAATCTCTTTTTAGTTGCCTTCAAATGGCTAAAAGTGCCTTGTGATTGACTCACTATATAAGTTTTCTTATTAGTTAAAAAGTGATAAGAACAAATTTAGTAATGATAACTCTTAATTGATTAGAGATAATAACATTGGTTTTTTTTATGGGCATTTAGCATTATTCAAACTATATTTTGGCATCATTTTGGTTAAGAAGTAGACTTTTAAGATAATGGGGCCAAGATTTTCTATGAGGTAGAATTAAAGGCCTATAACACTAATAGGCTACTAGCATAATGATAAGCTAATGAATAAATCCTTGAAAGAGCTTGAAAAAGAAGAAAAAAATATTGTAATTATGTATTATTGAGGTGGGTTGACCCCTTGTACTTTTAGTTGTAAAATGTGGATTGTGTTTGACTTAAAACCAATGCTTACTTTGTAATATAATGTGGATCTTTATTATCTTTTAACTAAATAAATAAGTTAAATGGGACTCTAATGTCACGAGGCCATTACCTTCTCCCCAAAAGGTAAACTGTTGGGGTGTGCAGTGCCTACGTTTATATAGCCCAAGATCCCCCTCTTCCTCGACAATGTGGAAGTTGGGTAGTGTGCACCCGTTAGATTCTCCCACATTGAATTCATCAACATCCTCGTTGATGTTCTTAGACACACACCGAGCCGATGAAACCGGGAGTTCTCGACATTCCGCATCAAGTCGAGGGTCCCACGACGAACGGGGGTAGGCTCTGATACCACTTGTCACAGGGTCATTACCTTCTCTCCAAAAAGTAACATGTTAGGGGTGTACAGTACCCATGTTTATATAGCCCAAGATTCCCCTCTTCCTTGATAATATGGGAATTGGGTAGTGTGCACCCATTACACTAAGCCCAATAATTTCCTTTTTCTTTTTTTTTTTTACTTTTCCTCATTTCTTTGTTATTGATTTTCCTTCCTTTGATCAGTGTCACCAATTAAATTATGATTTCAACAATGCATCAAAAGATAAAAAGTGTATGTATCTAAAAGAAACTTTGTGTTCAATTAAACAAAATAAGAATACAACATTAAACACCTTTATTTTGATTTTGATGAAAAAATATGTATTTTGTTGATTATTGTCAAATATTTTTAAATCTTAGGAATATTACCACATATATATTTCATAAATTTTATATAAAAAAACTTAAGTTTTACATTTCTTTTTCTTACGTTTTTAACATAAGTATGTTATAATATTTAAAGTGACCAACATGATTCCCAATTACCTTACCTTTTCCTTTTGGTGTCTAATATTCTTTTAATAATGTTACGAAGGATAGTTAAGAGTAAAGAAATTTTTTGCTATAATATCAAACCACATTGCCTTACCATATCTCACATTTTTTTTACAAATGATACCCTCCTCTTTGGCTTTGCATCAAAAGGAAAGTTTATAGTTTGTGGAGGTGTGTGGACTCCTACTACATGACCTTAGGGCAAGTAATGAATCAAAATAAATTTAGGTTTAAATTCAACTTTAGCACTTCAATTAAGGTTAGGCATGAAATCTTTCAAGTCTTGGGTATTGGAATGTTGGATAACAAAGAACAATATCTTAAACTTTTCTATCAAAATTGCAAGATTAAAAGAAATAACTCTACAATTTGCTCTTAAAAAGGTTGAGCATATACTCCATTCTTAAATACAAAAGTTATAATCTTTGGCAGGTTGAGAGGTACTTACAAAATCAAGACTACATTATACCAAACTATAACATGTTGTTTCCACAGCCTTGTATGGGTTGTAATTGTTGTCAACTAGGTTTAAGTGGGCAAGAAAGTAAAGCTACATGAGGGGCAAGAAAGTAAAGTCACATGAAAGGGCAAGAAAGTAAAAGTAAAGTCATACGAAAGGGCAAGAAAGTAAATTTACTACGTCAGGGCAAGAACATAAATCCATCACGTAAGCCCTATTAGGGTTTCATGGAAGAGAGTATATAAAGACCTTGGAAGACAAAACTAGGGCAAGGCCAACAAAATTGAATACTCGGCAAACACAAGCAAGTGCTGGACAACAAAAGGAGAAAAGAAACGGCACACCCGTTAGAGCAGACCAGACCTGGAGAAAAAGAGGACGTGAGACCTGGAGAAGGTGAGACGTTAAAGCAGACCAGACCTAAAGAAAGAGAGGATGTGAGACCTGGAGAAGGTGAAACGTTAAAGCAGACCAGACCTAAAGAAAGAGAGGATGTGAGACCTGGAGAAGGTGAAACGTTAAAGCAGACCAGACCTAGAGAAAGAGAGGACGTGAGACCTGGAGAAGGTGAAACATTGGAGATACAAACCAGAAACGTTGGAGATACAGACCAGAGCACACCGGAAGACAACAAACCTGGTATCTGTGACACCACCTGGAAGAGAAGACCAGACCAGACCAAAACGTGAGACCAAGTGAGACCTGGAAACGTGAGACCAAGTAAGACCAAACCAGACCAAAACGTGAGACCAAGTGAGACCTGGAAACGTAAGACCAGGTGAGACCAGACCAGATCAGAATGTGAGACCAGGTAAGACCTGGAAAAGTGAGACCTGGTGAGATCTGAAATAGGAGACTAGCGAACCTGAAACGGACAGGTGAGGCGTAAGGCGTGAGACCACCGGCTGGAAGAAAACCAAAAACGGACAAGTGAGGTGTGAGGCATGAGACCTAGAAGAGAAGAAAACCAGAAACGTAAGGTAAGAGCAAAAACCAGAAACGTACCACCCTTGGAAGAAACGGGTGACTAGGCCTTGAGACCAGTAACGGGTGACCAAAAACTGGTGACCTAAAACACGAGACCAGCAAAGCTGAAACAGAAAACCAGCAAAGCTGTGACAGGAGCGTAGCAAAAGCGTGGGTGTACGTCAGGAGACGACGTGAGACCAAAACGTAAGTGAGGCGTATGACCAGCAAGGCATGCAAACCAGAAACGTACGTGAGACGTGAAATGCCAAACCAGAAGCGTGCGTGAGGCGTGTGACCAGCAAAGGGTGCAAACCAAAAACATGTGTGAGACGTGTAATGCCAAACCAGAAACATGAGGCAAGCCGTGAGACGTGGAATGGCAAACCAAAAACGTGAGGCGAGCCATGAGACAAGGAGACGGGTGAGACCATGAGACAGTGAAAGCAGAAGTTGTGTGAGACAACCTAGAGAAGGAATTTGGCGAAGCATCAGAAAGAACTCAACATATTTCCATATTTCTTCAAGAGAGGTTAGAAAGTGTTGTGGTAAACTTCTAAGCGGCAGTGAAGCAGCCATTCAATTTAACAAAGGCAAGACAAGGTAGAAGAGGAGTAGATACAATAAGTGACACTCTTTGTATTGTACTTGCTTAGTAATTGCAATAGTGAAAGGAGCAGAGGATTAAGACGTCCATCGTAACTAGAATTTTTAAGTATAGTGGATAGTCTCGGTAAGGGAGAGTCCCTACCACCGTGGATGTACGTCACGTTATTAGAACCGCATAAATCTCGTGTCCTTAATTTGCTTTACGTTCTGTGTTTTGAATTGAGTTGTGAACACAGCTAAAGTATCAGCCAACCCATAACCTAACGAAGACCTAAACAAGAACATCTGAATTATCTATTAGGCAAGGTGTCTGAAAGGTGACTTTGGGGACTATTGTGATTAGTAGGTAGCAATAGATCTACCTTAGTCGAATCTGAGAAAGAGTTCGCATTTAAGAAGAGGTTGAAGTTGTTCACTTACCTGCAAATTGTGAATTGTGGTGATATTAATTCACCCCCCCTCTCAGTATTACAAATTAATAGATCCTAGGGAGAAGTCGGGAACTTCAATTGGTATCAAAGCACAGGTTCACCAGTTTGAAGCTTAACAGCTTGGTGTACTAGTTTGAAAGGATCTAGAAGTTTGACTTGTTCAACATACTGAGAAATGGAAGCCAGTACCAACACTAGCACCACTTACAGCAAGAAGGTTCCAATCTTCAACGAAACCAACTACCATATGTGGAGAGTAAGAATGCAAGTGGTATTTGCAACCATAGGCATGAACGTGGTGAAATGCGTACAGGAGGGTTTTGTGACTCCGGAAGAAGGTAAAGACCCAACCCCATAGGAGTTAAGACAGTTTAAGATAAATGGGAAGGCCTCAAACGTCATCATTTCAACATTGACAGATGCTGAGTATGCTAAAGTTATGTACTGCAAATCTGCGAAGGAGATATGGGACAAATTGCAGAAAGTCTATGAAGGTGATGGTAGAATGAAGGAGGCTAAGCTTCAAGTGTTCAAAGAGAGATATGAATCTCTCAGAATGCAAAAGAATGAAACAATTCAAGAGTTCTTCACCAAGGTTATTAATGCTATAAACAACCTAAGAAGTCATGGGAAGAACAAGAAGGACTCATCAATTGTGAAGAAAATTCTGAGAATTTTACCTGAGAGGTTTGCCTCAAAGGTAGCAGCCATAGAGGAGAGTAGAGATCTCAATTCTATGTCTCTGCATGATCTTTAGTGCAATCTCATTGCATATGAGATAAGGATAAAGTCAGCTGAAAGCTTTGCAACAACGAAGGTATCAAAGGAAGCAGTTTTCAAAGCTATGAAGCACTTGAAGATAAAAGAAAAGGAAGAATCATCCAGTAAGGATGATGATGATGAGGAGGAGGAAGAAAGTGAAGGTGAAGTGTTGGCATACTTCATAAGGAAGTTCAAAAAAGGGTCTAAGAAGGGAAAACGACAGTTGTCCTTGAGATGTTATCGGTGTGGGCAGACTAAACACTTTGCTTCTCAGTGCAAAGTGAAACTTGATGATGAAGATGAGGATGGTGATGATGAAGATGAGGATGATGATGATGATGAGCCAAATTCAAGATGGAGAAGATCATCATTCAAATCAAAGAAGTCCAGCAAGAAGACTGTCAACCCACAGAAGAAGAAGAGAGGCTCATTCAAGAGTTATGTGAGTCAGATAAAAGAAGCTAATGAGGAGGAAGATGAAGACTTATCAGATGAGCATGCCTTTATGGCATCAGCTCAAGGTGGTAGTTCAACCTCTGAAGAAGAAGAGGAGGTTGATGAAGAAGAACCAAATCTTGAAGCTTAGTTGGAAGCAGCTTCAAAGGAGATAATCAGAAGGGGCAAAACCATAAAAAGGTTTGAGGCTCACATAAAACAAGTTGAAGCAAATTCTGAGGAAGCTAAAAGTCAAAAGGATGAAATAAGGGCTGAACATATTGACTTGAAGAGAAGATTTGAAGAATAGATCAAAATATGTGAATACCTTACTATAGAGTTTGGCTCAAAAACTTCAACAATTGAAGAAATGGAGATAAAGTTGCTGAGACTTCAGCAACAACTCAAAAAAAGTGAGGAGAACTAGCAGAAGTTTAAAGTAGTAGGAGAAACAAGCTCTACAAGAGAAAAGAAGAATGACCACAGAAGTTGAAAAAGAAGGCTGTGACTTAGGTAAAGATAACTGAAGAAGAGAAAACAGTTATCAAACCAAAGCCAGGGCCAAAAAGGATGTATGTAGTTAAAGAGCAATAGCCCATAGCTACTACATCTCAAAAAGAAAAGAAAGTCAGTCAGCAAAGGGCTACGGCTGAACAAAAGAAGGAGAAGAAGGTGACTAAAATGAAAGTCATACAAGCAAAGAAGCCAGCTACTTTGCCTACACAAGTGATGAACAGAAGAAGACAAGCTGTGATCAAACCCAAGAAGAGGCAGTTTCAAGGTCATTGCCTTTATTGTGGAGTAACTGTTGGTGGAGAAGGCCAGTATATGTCTCCAACTTGAGAAGATACAATGCTGCACATAGGGGAAGACAATACAAAATTCAGAGGAGAACACCTGTCGTGAGTTCTTGCACATACTGTAAAAAGCAATGACACACTAACGAGGAGTGTTGGTGGAAGCCCAAACCAATGGTTTCAAATAACAAATTTGCTATATTGGTAGACTTGGAACAATATGAAAGGTGCAGGCAGGATGGCCATAATGCCAAGAGATGCATGACACTTCTCCCTAAGCAAGAGAAGGCACTCAATGGCACAGTAAAAACAAACAATGTAGTCAAAGCTAAGAAAAAGGATAAAGCTATCTTCCAGCCAGTTCAAAAGAAGGAATATAAAGTAAAAAGGGAGGTGTTTCATATAGTTGAAATTGCACTAAAGGCTGATTACAAGGATAAGCAGTGGATCCTTGATAATGGATGCACTTCACACATGACGAGAGAGAAGAATAAATTATCAAAGCTAAACAAATTAAGAAAAGGCAAAGTCAAGTTTGGCAATGATGATTCACTCAACATTAGTGGTCAGGGGTCAGTAAACATTGGAAAAAGAAAGCTGAAAGATGTTCTACATGTTGAAGGACTCATATATAATCTAGCATCTGTCAGCCAACTATGCAACGATGACTACAAAGTGATATTCACAAAAACAAGTTACCAGGAAGAGAATAGCTGGAAATTTGTACATAATTGATGAGGACAAGACAAATAGTTGTTTACTTACAAAGGAAGAAGAAAATCAACTCTAGCATAGGAGGCTGGGACACTTAACACAGAAGAACATGAGGAAGCTGACCACTACTCATGCAATCAGAGATATTCCCGACCTCAGGAGAGAGAAGGAGTATGTCTGGTCAGCATGCTCTAAAGGAAAACAGGTGATATGGATGCAAAGACAATTGGTCGATTTGGGTGTTGAAGTGAAGCTACTAGTGAGTGTACTTTGTGATAATCAAAGTGCAATTGATCTTAGCAAGAATCAAGTTCAACATTCAAGGAGCAAGCATATTAACATCCGGTATCACTTTATCAAAGATCAAGTGGAACAGGGTACAATTCAGTTGGAGTATGTTGGCACTAAAGATCAAATTTCAGATATTCTAAATAAACCTCTGTCCACAGAGCTATTTGAAAAGCACAGATTGAGTCTATCTGTGCAAATGCCTCCTCAAGCCTAAAGTTCAAGTGAATCCTCCATCTCTACTTTACGAGTTTTTCAGATTTGGAATTGGTTGGCAAAGGGGGAAAGAAGCAACAATGCAAGGGGAGCTGTTAAGAAAGCGGGAATGCATATTTAGGGGGAGTTGAAATTGCTGCATGATGGCTTTTGTTATGAGTGTTGCCAATAATTACAAAGGGGGAGATTGTTGTTCCCACAACCTTGTATGGGTTGTAATTATTGTCAACTAGGTTTAAGTGGCAAGAAAGTAAAGCCACATGGAAGGGGAAGAAAGTAAAAGTAAAGCCACATAGAGGGGCAAGAAAGTAAAGCCACGTGGAAGGGCAAGAAAGTAAAAGTAAAGCCACATGGAAGGGCAAGAAAGTAAATCTGACGCATAAGGGCAAGAACGTAAATTCGCCACGTAAGCCCTATTAGGGTTTCATGGAATAGTGTATATAAAGACCTTGAAAGACAAAACTAGGGCAAAGCCAACATAATTGAATACTCGGCAAACACAAGCGAGTGCTAGACGACAAAAGGAGAGAAGAAATGACACACCCATTAGAGCAAACCAGACCTGGAGAAAGAGAGGACGTGAGACCTAGAGAAGGTAAGACATTAGAGCAGACCAGACCTGGAGAAAGAGGGGACATGAGACCTAGAAAAGGTGAGACGTTAGAGCAAACTAGACCTGGAGAAGGTGAAACGTTGGAGATACTGACCAGAAATGTTGGAGAGAAACGTTAGAGATACAGACCAGAAACGTTGGGGATACATACCAGAAACATTAGAGATACAGACCAGAGCAAACCGGAAGACAGTAGACTTGGTATCCGTGAGACCACCCAGAAAAGAAGACCAAACCAAACTAGAACGTGAGACCAAGTGAGACCAGACTAGACCAGAACGTGAGACCAGGTGAGACCTAGAAACGTGAGACCAGGTGAGACCTGGAAACGTGAGACCAGGTGAGACCAGACCAAATCAGAACGTGAGACCAGGTAAGACCTGGAAACGTGAGACCAAGTGAGATCTGAAACGGAAGACCAACGAACCTGAAACGGACAGGTGAGGCGTGAGGCATGAGACCACCGGCTGGAAGAAAACCAAAAACGGACAAGTGAGGTGTGAGGCGTGAGACCTGAAAGAGAAGAAAACTAGAAACGTAAGGTGAGAGCAAAAACCAGAAACGCACCACCTTTGGAAGAAACGGGTGACCAAGCCGTAAGACCAATAATGGGTGACCAAAAAAGGGAGACCAGAAACTGATGACCTGAAACACGAGACCCGCAAAGCTGAAACGGGAAACCAGCGAAGCTGAAACGAGAGACAAGCAAAGCTAAAACGCGAGACCAGCAAAGCTGTGACGGGAGTACAGCAGAAGCGTGGGTGTATGTCAAGAGACGGCGTGAGACCAAAACGTACGTGGGGCATGTGACCAGCAAGGTGTGCAAACCAGAAACGTACGTGAGACGTGAAACACCAAACTAGAAGCATGCGTGAGGTGTGTGACCAGCAAAGGGTGCAAACCAGAAACATGCATGAGATGTGTAATGCCAAATCAGAAACGTGAGGCAGGCCGTGAGACGTGGAACGGCAAACCAGAAACGTGAGGCGAGCCGTGAGACAAGGAGATGGGTAAGACTGTGAAAGCAGGAGTTGTGTGAGACAACCTAAAGAAGGAATTTGATGAAGCATCGGAAAGAACTTAATGTATTTTCAGATTTCTTCAAGAGAGGTTAGAGAGCATTGTGGTGAACTTCTAAGCGGCAGTGAAGCAGCCATTCAATTTAACAAAGGCAAGACAAGGTAGAAGAAAGGTAGACACAGTAAGTGACACTCTTTGTATTGTACTTGCTTAGTAATTGCAATAGTGAAAGGAGCAGAGGATTAAGACATCCATCGTAACTAGAATTCTTAAGTATAGTGGATAGTCTCGATAAGGAAGAGTCCCTACCACTGTGGATGTACGTCACGTTGATGCAACCACATAAATCTCGTGTGTCCTTAATTTGCTTTACGTTCTGTGTTTTGAATTGAGTTGTGAACGCAGTTAAAGTATCAGCCAACCTATAACCTAACGAAGACCTAAATAAGAACATCTAAATTGTCTATTAAGCAAGGTGTTTGAAAGGTGACTTTGGGGACTATTGTGATTAGTAGGTAGCAATAGATCTACCTTAGTCGAGTCTAAGAAAGAGGTCGCTTTTAAGAAGAGGTTGAAGTTGTTCACTTACCTGTGAATAGCGAATTATGGTGATACTGATTCACCCCCCCTCTCAATATCATAAACTAGTAGATCCTAGAAAGAAGTTGGGAACTTCACATGTTAGTTTTCAAATTCCCTTTTCATTATACTTTAAGATAAATGGAAATTTAGCAAAATTCCCATGGAGACAAAGAATAAAGAAATAACACATTCATTGGGAGAGCTATGTCACCTTTTTAGGTTTAAATTAATAGGTGGCACAAGATTTAGTGACCCAAAAGCCTTCAATCTTATGCTACTTGCTAAACATTACTAGAGATTAATTAAAAACCTTTATGATTTATGGGTTATATTCCTAAAAAGCATATATTACCCTGTTTTTAACTCTCTTTTTAAGTAAAGCTAAGAAGGCAAAGCTTACTATATGGAAAATCATTGTTACTAAAAAGCATTCATAAAGGAATCAAAGACAACAAAAATGTCCAATTTGGGAATATTCTACAGTGCCAAATCTTTCAAATTTTAGGTACTCTTTCATAAACTCCACAAACAGTTACAATATTAGTGGTTAACTTGCTTTTTACCAATAAAAGGAAGTGGAATTTAAGAAAGATAAAAGAATTGTTAGTTTCATATAAAGCAAGACCATTAAAGACATTTGTCTAAGCCATTTCACTAAGTCTGATACAATTATTTGGCACCATAATAGAATGTTACTAATTTTACCATTAGAATTAACTATCATTCAATTATTCAGAGAAATGACTTATTTTTTAGACTCATAACTAAACCATTAAAATCCTAATGCAAAGGTTAGAAGCTCATTTAGAAGGGATATCTTATTTAGACTTATGATTGTCATCACTGATTATCAATATTGTTTAAATATAAACAAACATGTGTTTGAATTTTTTCTATTATCTGTTGATTGTTGATAAAAATCCTTAACAATAGCTGATTGAAAATTTTAAAAAGTAGTTTTATGATTTAAATTATTATTGATCGATAGTTTTTTTTATATAATTTATAATATTGTCCTTAAAAGTTATTTTTAAAATACTTTATATGTAGAAATTACTTCTCTATCACTACTAAAATATTTGAAGTAATACCTTTTAAGTGATTAGAATGAATATAATAATTTTATCTCCAAATTTTCTTCTAAAAGATATATTTCTTAATTAGCATATAAAGCAAGTAACTACTAAATCATACTTGTTTGCTAGTATAAAATTGAAATTTAATTGGTTAATTGATAGTTACTAAATATTGAACTTCTAAAAGGTTATTTACTAGAGCTTGATAATTTTTACTTAAATAATTTATGTTTAATTAGTTGTTTGATTATTCACCATGAATAAAAAAAAGGATTACATTTAATATAATTTATTTTGTATTATGTAATACTTCACATTTTATATTTTGAAATACAATAAAAATAAAATATTATCATGAATAATCCTTAGACAAACTTAACGTAAATAATAAAAAAATACATTTTTCCTTTTTTAGTAAAATTTATAATGTTCCGAAAAATAATGCTAACAATTAATAAAAAGTGTTATATATATATCATTTATTTAGTTAAAATTTTTAGTAATAATATCATCATTTAATAAAATAATGCAATAAATAATTTAGCTCCAAATTTTAGCTTTAGAATGCTTTTTTTTAATCTTATGGATAATTAAGTTTCTTTATAATATTAATAATAGTATTGTTTTAATGATTCTAATCTTTTTAATAGATATTTAATCAAATGTAGTTATTGTTATAAAATTCAAATGTTATTATATTTTTCTATATTTAAAAAGACAAAGTATGCATTATCGTTAGAACTAAAATAAAATATATTAAATGTAAATTCTTCTAAATAATATCAATTCAACGAAAATTTGTAATTTTTTAAATTTTTTAATAACAATAATCACTAACAAAATAATAATTAATAAAAAATTAATAATATGCAAACTAAACAATTTCAATAGAGATTAAGAAATGAGTTTGAAATACAAATAAATCTCAAATCAATACTCAATTTTTATTAATTTTTTAAAAAATCATAAAAATGAGGTTGTTATAAGGTAATTTTGTTCATGTTTCCTTTTTAAAATTTTAGTTGGAATTATATAATTGTTAGGTTCAATCATGTGAATATGAAAATAATAAATTTAAATAAATATTTTTAAATTTTAGTTAGAATTATTTTTATGTTTATTTATATTTTTATTTTGACTAAATATTTATATTGTAATAATAATTATACAAAAAGATGCTCTCTTTTGGATATAAAATATTTTATATTTATATCCTCTTACATCAATTATTTGTATATTAACCTTAATTTTTATTAAATTTAAGTTAAGTTTAATTTTAATATTATTTATTATAGATCATTATTTTATCATAAAAGATAACTTATTTAGATATACGGTGCGCACATTTCATGACCCTCCTTTTGGACGCGGGACTTGGCGACATTATGCAGTTCTTGATACGATGCCCAGGAGCCACCCGGGGAGGGAGGCGTGGGTCCATTGTCCATGAGATCGATCCTCCATAGTCCTAATACAGGCGCGCGTGAAACCCAAGCCCGAGAGTCAAAACTGGTCGTGACTACAACAAAACCCAAAATGTTTGACTCTTCTCCGTTGCTCCTCTCTCTCTCTCTCTCTCTCTCTGCCCTCTCCATGTAGTTCCATCTTCCATTAATAATTAAAATATCTTTCTCTCTCTCTCTCTCTCTCTCTCTCTCTCTTTCTATCTATCTCTCTCTCAGCTGTAGTTTTCACCGTATCATCATTCTCCCCTTATCTCTTGGTCTGCCTTTCTCTAAATCGGAGCTCTGAAAGTTCTGCTTTTTGATTCTTCACTGTCTAGAAAAAGGCTCGGACAGCAAAACCTTTTCTTTTCTTACTCTCTCCCTCCAATTTTTTCTTTTCCTCAGGTATCTCTCTCTCTCTCTCTCTCTCTCTCTCTCTATCTCAAGTTTTGTATTTGGTTTTTGTTTTTCATGTTTTGTCTCTTTTCTTCGTCTTTTATACAATTTGCATCGAAAAGGATATTTGGAAAGCTCCTTTGGCTGATTCTATTTGGTCGGCTTCTCTTTTGGTTGAACTGATCCTTGTTTTCTAATATTCTAGGGGTTTTTCGTTCGTGCTGTTTGACTCATGATTGTTTCAGAGCTTTGACCTTTCCTTAAAATTGGCTCTTTGTCTAATCAAAGGTTTAAAAAGAGGCAAAAACAAACCAATTATAAAGAAGAAGAAGAAGAAATAAAAACACACACACACACACACACACACAGAGAAAAGAACGTTTTGTCATTGGAGGCGGGGGGGGGTATTACATTTTGACTGCAATTTGATTTGATTATTTATAGATTTTCATATTTAAAAATTTTGGGTTTTGTTTGTTTGTTTGGATGAAAAGTCTTGCTAGACTGGGGAAATGGTTGTACTTTATTCTGTCTCAATTTGAATGTTTCTTTTCTTGACTTTCGAGAGCATTTAACCTCCATACGTTATTGTGCGCTTTAGTTCGGAAGGTTGTGCCTGGAACCATTTTCAAGTGATTAAATTTGTTATCATTTTGCTGGATCCGACTGTTGATCTGTTTCTAAGTTATTCCTTCTAAAATTTTGAGGGCTTGTAAAGTTTGACTATAAAGTGTATGAGTATCCATTGCGAGTATTCTGTTGATTATTTCTGGTTTGGTTTTAATCGCCCATTCTGCAAAAGTGCTATTACTTGGCTCGCCCTTTTCTTTTTCTTGGTGACTAATTTATGGGATCTTATCATTACTTTTTTTTTTTTTTTTTTCTTGAGATGCTGCCTTGCTATGGTGCACGTTGCCTCCTCTTAAATTGGATATTACTAATATTAAAATGCAAAAAAAAAAAAAACTTATCTCTTTGATGCTGCAGTTGATGATATAGGAGGTATTTGGCGGTACTACTGCTGCCATGGAGAAGAAAGAGGGAGAGAGCTGGAGGAAAGTGGTGAGAAGCATGCTCCCTCCGGGAGCTCCTCTGCCTCATGATGAGACCAAACTTGACTACTCCATAGCTTTGGAGTATGAAGGCCCACCAGTTGCTTATGAAGTCCCTAAGGTTGAACCTCTAGATGTAAATTCACATGCAATCCCAACTGCCGAACCACTTGCAGAGTCACATGGATCAGCTGGAAATCAAGCTCCTTTGGTTGTTGAACCTGTACCTCTGCCAGTCTCTTGCATTACTGGTGTCACAAGTTCTCCTTCTCAGAGTCCTAGGGTATCAGCAAGCACAGAGTCAGTGGTCTCTGTCTTGCAAAACCCTGATTTTTCTTCCCCTTCAGCCTCAGCTTCTCCAGGATCAACCCACAATCCTACGATCAATCCACCAAAACCGGTGGGAAATGAAGTAAAGAGAGTTCCAGTTGTCACATTTAATACTGTTGACAGATCCGAGAGGAAAGATGTTGATATAGAGAAGCCAGTGTATTCTGATTACATTGGGGTTTCAAAAGAAAAGAAGAAGAAAAGGAGCAGAGTTTGCTACAGGTGTGGGAAAGGGAAGTGGGAAACCAAGGAGTCATGCCTGGTTTGTGATGCCAAGTATTGCAGCAATTGTGTGCTTAGAGCAATGGGATCAATGCCTGAAGGGCGCAAATGTGTGACATGTATTGGACGACCCATTGATGAATCAAAGCGGTTGAAGTTGGGAAGAAATTCAAGGTTGCTATCTCGATTGCTCAGTCCATTGGAAGTTAAGCAAATCATGAAAGCAGAGAAGGAATGCTCTGCTAATCAGCTTCGGCCAGAGCAGCTAATTGTGAATGGGTTACCTCTGAAGCCAGAAGAAATGGCTGAACTTCTTGGGTGCTCATTGCCTCCACGGAAGTTAAAGCCTGGTAGATACTGGTATGACAAGGAATCTGGATTCTGGGGAAAGGTGAGTTTATATTCAACAAGTGGCATGTCAATCAAGTTGCTTAATAACATTCCCTGGTTTTATTGCACTAGTAGTGGATTTTCAACTTAGGATAGGAAGGCTTTTCTAAACTTCTGAACTTGCTGGTTATACAGGAGGGAGAAAAACCAGATAGAATCATCAGTTCCAACTTGAATTTCACTGGGAAGCTGAGCCCTGATGCAAGCCACGGGAACACTGAAGTTTATATTAATGGCCGAGAGATTACCAAACTTGAACTCAGGGTGTTAAAAGTAAGTACTCTGGTTTTAAGTCTAATTTTCTGTTCCTTCTTATGTTGAAAGTGATTATATTGGATATACTATTGCATTAGCAGAACATTGGCTATTAAATTGTGTAAGAGTTCATCTCTATTCCCCGCATTAGTAGAACAGGTTCAATGTTCATACTGTGACTGTGTAGTCATATGGGTCACTCCTTATCAATTTCTTTGTTTTAACTGTCCTGGGTTATCCTTTGATTTGTTCAGAATGAACTTCTTGAGTCTGCTTTCCTTACAGTGATTCTTTGCAATTATGAAAATGGAAAGGTAATGATTTGGTCCAGATTTGCTGACCTTTACAAATTTCAAGATTAGTAACAGAGCCAAAGTGTAGAAGCTAATGATTTCTTCCTTTAGCTAAGCCTAAAAAGCATTGTAGAATTCTGTTATGGAGCTAACAAACGGGCCATGTCTTGAACAAAAAAATTCATGCTTGATTAGCTTAAATGGGCAAGTCAGGCACAGGCCACGTTGAGCCAAAGCCCTCCGATTTGTTAGGAGGCTAGTTAATCTGTAGTATTTGTTAGGATCAAGGGAACCAAAGGTATCATCTGTTATATCTACTCTCCTTGCCATTACCTTAAGTAGGCAATGCAGACTTCGCTGCAGTCTGCAGGCTTAAAGATGCAGTTCTTTTCATGTTAGACCAGAGCACTTCTTTGTGGTGCATCGATGGTTGCCTTTAGGAAAGTGAATATCTTTCCAGTGGTTCAACAAATTAAGAAAATGAATATCATTCCAATCTCACTTGTGAACCATGTTGAAACAAGGTAAAGAATTAAGACCTATGTTGATCCCAATTATTTTTGTTGGTAGCTGCACTCAATTATCTTTGTATGGCATTACTTTCTGTTGTCTGCATGTTAATTTGATAAGCCAGACATTCTATCTGAAGTAGCTTTGATGAGTCATATGTCCATGTGAAATGAATATTCTTTTTGTTTGTTTCAGTTCAAGCGTCCTGATCAATAATCAATATTTTAGTTGCTTTTTTCAAAGAATATTGCATTTTCTTAGGCACTTGTTAATGCAAAGCGAGAATAAAGCTTTGGCCTTCTTGAGGTCCAGAGGCCTTAGGCTCAAGTCCCACCTTTTCATCTATTGAAAGAAAAAAGTGTTAGTGCAAGGCAGATACCAATTTTGTAGTTTAAGAAAGGATCTGTCAAAATTCTGTGAACAAATATTTTTCTAAACATGAAGATCTGCTATGCATGGATGTGTGTACTGGATTTACACTGTATTTTTTATTTCATATGCCACGCTATTTTGTAGTTAAGCCATCAACATGCACTAAGTACGCTTGCTGAGCTACAAGACCATCTTTAGCAACTTGGTATTCTTGTTGCATAAATAGTAGTTAGTAAGAGATAGACTGTATTTTTTTTAGTTCAATACTTGTGTCCATTGAGTATGCCAAGGTTCCCAGCAACTCGTTAGCCTTCTATGTTGTTCAGTACACATGCTTTAGTCACTGTCTACATGCCTAATGAAACCACTAATATGGGTCTTAATTTTATCAGTTGGCAAGGGTGCAGTGTCCTCGTGATACTCATTTTTGGGTCTATGAAGATGGCCGCTATGAAGAGGAAGGCCAAAATAATATCAGAGGAAACATTTGGAAGAAGGTATGTATTGATTGAAAACCACTTCAGAAATTATATTGGGCTATTGCAAGGTCATTGCTTCTTGTGAAACATTCTTGATTCAATTTTTGCTAGACAGGCATCGACACGGTTTGTTTGTACACTTTTCTCCCTGCCTGTGCTCAATGGACTGCCTCATGGACAGAGAGATGAGTCTAGCAATTATGCTACTGTTACAAACTATTTGGAGCAGACAAAAGTACAGAAGCTTCTTCTACTTGGCTGCCAAGGCTCTGGAACCAGCACTATTTTTAAGCAGGTATGGCCCTCAGTGCCTTGATTGGTTCTGGTGTCTTTCAAATGTGCTAGTTAATGCTGCTATCTAAGCATGGTATTTGTCAACCATATTGGGTTTAAACTGTTGTTACACGAAACCCATTTTATGTATCAGGGTCTCTGGATACTGGGTGTAACTGAAATTTGTGAATATGATAGCTCCAGTATGCTTGTTATTGCTTATGATATGTGCAACTTCATGATGCTGATGTTTAATATATGCATAGCTAGTTAGTTGAATACTCTAATCCAATTTGATAGGAATTGCAAATGTTTCCACAAATTACATTCCTTCCTGGTGTTAGACTCTTGACTAAAAGTTGGAGTATTACACCCAAGCCCCCTGATTTCCTGGATGCATTCTGCTCTAAGTCACCATATTTCGCTGCACTTTGCATTTTTTTGTGAGGAATTGATGGAGACTCCAACGGTTCAACATTTGAATACTTGGCAAAAATGACATGGCAAAAACGTGAAAAAGAAAAGAGGGAGATACCCTTAATATAAGACAATTCTGACTCTCTAATTCTTCCCCCCCCCCCTCTCTCTCTCCACTCCTCTGGGGTGTCTCTCTCTCACACACGGATGCATGCACAAACAATTCTCTTTTACTATTTTTGCTCTCCTGGACAGATGAACTGCTATGGTTTAGGTTTTTCCTTGATTCTCTAATGTGAGCATATTTTGAACTCCTGGCATTTACTCTGATAATCTCTGCTACAAGTGCAATTTTCTATTTTTTTTTGTCACATTCATTCATGTAATGTGGACATAAATAATTGTGAAAGAGTGATTAACCTACCTTATTGTGAGGAAAGTATATTCCATTCCTCATATACCAAATTCCATTCAAAATCAATTTAAATGTCAATCTTTCAGTGGATCTTAAAGACCACAGGCATGAGCTTCTATATCCATCTAGCAAGGGAGAGAGAAAATTCAAACCACATGTGATGGGACAAGTATTTGTGCTAGCTTTTTGATTTTATAAAGGGGCACACCCATATTTCATTATTCAAACTGTTTATTCTACAATGGTTAAGGAAAAGGACCAAATGACAAGTAGGGGGAAAAAACAGAGTGAAAAAGAAAATGAGTTGTTAATAAGTCTATTTTGATTATATTGAAAGCCATTGGTGGCATTTTCATAATGTTTGTCATGCCCCATTTAACAGGCAAAATTTCTTTATGGCAAAAAGTTTACTTCAGAGGAACTGCAGGATATTAAACTGATGATTCAGAGCAATATGTATAGATATCTTAGCATTTTGCTTGATGGACGGGAACGCTTTGAAGAGGAGGCCATGTCTAGGACTAAGGAGCTAAGGTCTGAAGATCAAGGACCTCAAGCAGGTAACCACTTTGATTGAATTATGTTTTGTTCCAATAAGTTCTTTATCATGCATCTTTTGTTAACTGCCATTTGTAATTTGCCATTGTCACTTTGGTTTGATGTTTTGTGTTTATGTTATTATGACTGGCTTGCCTTGAAAAACAGACATTTTAGTGCATAGGATCACACGCTGAGATATGGGGAAGGGCCAAATATAAGAGATTTACCCTTGGTTTTACATAGAGGCTGATGTATGCAAATCATAAACTATGATCTGCAACTATCTATCAGATGCAAATAATGAGCTTATCCCTTTGTCTAATTGAAGTGCCTTTTGCCAGTTCTTGTTATTTTGTATATTGACATGACTCAAAGGTTTGCAGAACCACTTTGATGAAATCTGTTATTGGATCTACACCTGATGCTGTTCAGCAGTTGCTGAAGTTGGGTTTGTGTAGGATTGGGATTGGTCTCAAATTCAACATTAATTGGGGGGTGGGGTGGAGAATTATATGCCTTGCTATGATCACTTGTGCTGTAGAAAAGCAATTTGCTCGACACTTTTACCATGGCTTCAATTGACTATGGTTGTTTCAATTTTGCTTCAGGAGGAGGGGCCAGTTGCAGTGAAACAGATCAATGTATCTACTCCATCAACCCTAGGTTGAAGCATTTCTCTGACTGGCTACTGGATATTATAGCCACTGGAGATTTGGATGCATTTTTTCCTGCAGCAACCCGTGAATATGCTCCATTAGTTGAGGAGGTGTGGAAGGATACTGCTATACAGGAGACATATAGAAGAAAAGATGAGCTTCACTTCCTTCCTGATGTTGCAGAGTACTTCTTAAGTCGGGTAGGTCATCAAGTTTCACTTATCTGCTTCAGATAACCTAATACATTTGAAGGTCATTTTGGTTGGTCAGTGGCTAAATAATGCAGTGTTCTTGCTCTCAGGCTGTTGAGGTCTCAAGTAATGAATATGAACCTTCTGAGCGTGATATTCTCTATGCAGAAGGTGTCACCCAAGGAAATGGTTTGGCTTTCATAGAATTCTCACTTGACGATCGTAGCCCAATGTCTGAGACATACACAGAAAATCTGGAAGCTGCACCACCGCCTCTGAATAGGTAATTTTTCTAATAATTTATACACTAATTCCACATGTCCAACTTCTACAGCAGAGCATCATTCTTGTGCAACTTGTGTGCTGCAGCTGTTCTTTCTACTGAGACTTCCCAGCAGATCCTTGTCTGATTAAACATGCCTTTTTCAGAAGAATTATGGCATCTGTCATCACCTTTCTGACTTTTGGTGCCTTGGGTCATCTATATCTAGCAAAACCCCGCCCTTTGGGCCCCAAAATTTTGGAGAAAACAATTGAAATATAATTCAGCAAAAGATGACATCTTCCTTCACCAAAAGATTCTACTTGGACTTTCCTTTTCCCATAATCCTGTTTCTCTCTAAGACCCAAGTTATTTCTCTGCAAGTATTATGTTCCCTAGTCAAGCTCACATTTTTGTTTCTTTTGCACCTAAGAATTTATAATTTAGTAATGCCTCATGTCCTTTTTGGTGTTGGCGTTGCTTTTAGATACCAACTCATCAGAGTGAATGCGAAGGGAATGAACGAGGGTTGTAAATGGGTGGAAATGTTTGAAGATGTGCGAGTGGTAATATTCTGTGTGGCCCTTAGTGATTATGATCAAATGTGGCCTTCTCCTGAGACTAGTGGCAGTGGTTCGTTATTTCAAAACAAGATGATGCAGAGCAAGGATCTATTCGAGGCAATGATTAGGCATCCTTGTTTTAAGGATATGCCTTTTGTCTTGGTACTTAACAAGTTTGACCTGTTTGAAGAGAAGGTTAATAGGATGCCTCTAAGTGCTTGTGAGTGGTTTAGTGACTTCAGTCCGGTGCGGCCTCACCACAACAATCAAACGCTTGCCCACCAGGCATTTTACTATGTTGCTATGAAGTTCAAAGACCTCTACGCTTCCCTTACAGGGCGTAAGCTTTTTGTGTGGCAAACCAGGGCAAGGGACCGGTTGACAATCGATGAGGCATTCAAATATATAAGGGAGGTTCACAAGTGGGATGATGAGAAAGACGAGAATTACTACGGTGGGCCTGAGGACTCGTTTTACAGCACTGACATGAGCTCTTCACCATTTGTTAGGCAGGAGTGAAGTGTACTGCATTGCATTGCAATCTTCATTCCTGGTACAGCCAGGGAAAAATATGGAAAAGATGTCATAACTGTATGTGTCCTCAGCTCTTTCGAATAAGGCCAAGTGTTTTCTAGTATTTTTCATGGTAACATTGATTGTGACAGTGATATGTTGATGTTTGCAAGGGCAACACTTAGTTAAATTTGGTTTTGTGCGCCCCCCAACCCGAGGGTTTTCGTGGTGGTAAGTTAATGTAGAATAATAAATCACGGGGTCTCACATTCGACATCAACGATACTCTTAGGATATAAACTCTTGGACATCAACTCGATCAGTGTCTCAATTAGCGAGCTGAAGTTGTAAATAACAATATCTTGGCCATCATTATTATATCTGTAAAAAAAAATGGTCAGTCTCTCTTCACACCATTGCTGGAACAGGGAACTACATAACTTGTACGAGAAATCACGAATGACTAATCTAGTTTTCATATATTTCTCGAAAGAAATGAAACGTAAACTCGTGTTTTGATTCCGGAGTCACCCCGACAAGCCAATATAACAAGACAAATTTGCAACACTTAATGAGCGTTCTTATGCATCATTTGAAGCAACCCAACGATTACTAGCAGCAACATGTTCCATCCACATGCAGGTCCCTGGTTTTGAATGAATCCAAGATTAACATACCCTGTTCTTTATAATTGATGCAACTGATTCATGGTCTCTGACCACGGGATGTCCAAACTGAAAAATCAAAATCAAAAAACAAGCTGCTGCATCAAGAAAATTTCATTCGTGAAAAGGATTCTGCAATACCAAATGCAACCACACAAAGTTAGGCCTACCATCCACTAGCCCTAGGCTAATCTCCCCACTTCGCAGCCTATGTATCTTTCCATTTTTGATTAAGTGATTGTTACATTGGACAGAAAGGAAACCAAGAACAAAACGAAGGAAAATCATGTTGCAACAAGATCTGGTGTTTCTGCTTCGATGGATAACAAAGCTGTGTGTACTTTGTCCAACCAATTGTCCAACCGATCGTGCAAGGATTTGATCTGTGAAATCCCCAGAACTCTTGGCTGCACCCAGGACACATGTACCGTTCCTTCAACTTGATCAATTATACCCTCAATAAGATGGACCTGCAGTAAATTTATATCAGGAGCAGGGAATCCAATCATTATGTTTAACGATCTTGAACAGGAGAGAGTAAGTGCTATCAAACAAAGAAGTCTTTCAGACAGAAGCCATCAACCTTGACTTGTATTCAAAAATAAGACAGGTTAGCCCGTTGGTGTAGGTTGCAGCAGCACAAGAATATTTAAACCGGCACACCAAAGCCCTTGGGTTAAAAAGTAAACTTTCAACAAATAATCTTCCCTTTTTCCCTCCTCTTCACCATATCATCAATCCAAATCGCCAACCCAGCTTATATCTTTCTGATTTTCTTGATCGTTATATTCTAATGATCAAACAAAAGCCAATTCAATTTTTTTTTAATCTAATTTTAAACAGCCCTTTCACTCCAAAGGTAGGTCATCTTTGCTTTTCAGAATCACACAGACAACTTCTATAGGATAGACGATCACCCATTCTCCAACAGGCAAAATCTTGGCAAGTAAGCCACTAAGGTTCTTACAATCTCTTTGCGGTGCTGACCCTAGGAAAAAGGGAAAAGAAAAAATGTACCCCACTCAATGAGAGTTAGGTGATGCCACAAAAATTTCAATCAGTAACACACGACTCTGAATAGCTATTGAAGGCAGACAGTTGTGGATAATGCCTAGCCAAAGAAGAGAAGACTTCTTATTGATGATAGCAATGATATACACATATATTTGGGTGGGTACAGTGGAATAAGGTCTACATGTTATGCCATGCAGACCAGGAAGAAAGTTCTTACCGAGAGGCTCTTCATAAGAAGATGCTCAACATCCTCAATGGAAAGCTTTGTACGCTCTGCAATAACATTTAATGGAATAGTTCGGTCTTCAGAAGGACGGCTGCAGGGAAGGATTCAGACAATATTAATACATAAGTTAATACAAAAATATCTCAACTGGATTGGCCATAAGATATTAAAAAGGCAAGCATACCTGAAGATGATCTCCATAAGGCACAGTATGTTAATCTTTTCCAACAGCTTCTGCTCACTATCAACTAATGCTGGCTGAGCCCTCAGGGCAGAATTGTGCACACGGCATAATTCTTGATAGCGAACCAAATCACCAGAGTTAAATGCCTGGAGAACATAGTAGAGCCACTCAACCTGTGTCCCCAGAAGACTCTTTATCTGCAGAAGATATTTGAAGGTTACCATCCAAATTATTGAGTAAATGATCAGAAATAAATGAAGTTAAATGCACGCAAAAAAAAATGAAGTCAAGCCACTCCAGTAAAAGGATGCTTTTACAAAACTTCTCACAAGTATAAAATGGTCAAGGTAAATTTATGGCATCTCTCTTTGAGTTCACTATGATCCTGAATTGATAATGTATGCAGTGAACAAACATTAGTGCCTTGCCATGAGATTTCTTTCAAGCAAATTCCTATAAATGCAAATTGGAAGATGAGGCTAAATAGAACAATAGTGAAACTAGGCAAATAAATGATGTTATTGTATGACCAGAAGAAATTGACCAGTCACCCATGGCTGTGCCAACCTGCAACACCAATGAGTAGATTAATGATGCCATATAAACTACTTTAATTAACTTCACCACGAGAATGGTGCCTATTGCCTCTTTTGTCAAGTAATATACACAAGTAAAAAGGAATGAATCCTAAAGATGAATTGATATTTCACTTTTGTCCAGAAATATAATCATCACCATGTCAAATTCTCTATGCTTAGACAAGACCTCTTTTATCACTTCCTCATTCAACAAGCCTGAAGTTTATACCTCATTACAGTACTCAGAACAAATCCCAAAATAGTAATAGGAAAATCAAATTTCCCCTGGCGTGACAAAAATAAAGGGCAATCAAGACATAATATATGAAAAACATCGAAAATAAAAACTATTTAATGAGCAAAGAATTTTTTTCATCGTTAGACCCCCATAAACTTCTATTGATTCAAATGTAGAAAACAAAATTGTAGGATCACCAATAAAAAAGCATCAAGAAGTTCTTACAATTGGATGAGCAAGCAGTTCACCAAAGTTGTAGATGTTATCGCCCAGAAGTGCAGAAAGTGAAAGATCAAATGCCAAATCCTGAAATACATGATTGAGCGAATCTTCACATGTGAGCAGCATATAGCAACAGAAAGTTTAAAATGAATACAAAGAAAAAGCCAAGAAGCTAATCCTGGAACCTGACCAGCCAGTAAATTTTTTATGCAACATAAACTTGCTTTATGCAGCACTCATAATTAGCAAAAAATGTTATTAATGCACAAAAATCCTCACCTCATCTCCACAAGCACAAACTCAGACAGACTAGCTTATCATTACATTAAAATACATCATTCCAAAAAAAATAAAAAATCACACTATAGATCTTGCTAAGAATGGTCAGATACTTGCCACCTTCAAAAATTCAATTACATAACATGAACTTCAATTACATTTACTCCACACAATAGATCAAACAATTCCCATTCATGTTAATACTAAAGATTTGTTCATCAATCATCTGTCTTAAGGCATACTTTTTAAATGCCCAAAACTAGAAGATAGAGAGCAAAGGTGTCTTTTAACTGCTTGAACATAAACCTAGGCCCAGAATAGAAAATTCCAGCAATCTTTGTCGCTTGAGGTTGTTTCTGCCCAAAGTTCAATTTGTTCATCAAAGATTAATTTAATAACTCAATTGAGTGGGGACAAGACATTTTTATTCACAAGGAAAAAAAAAAAGGCAACGTGGTATTTTAATTTGCAGATCTGTGGGAATAAAACAGTAAAGAACTCTTGGAGAAGTATAAATCTACAATTACAGTTTCATGTAGAAGTAACATGTTTAGTTATGATTAGAGTTGGAATACCAAAAAAAAGAAAGAATATAATTTCTGCAATCAACATGCTGCAGACAAGGATGTACCAGTTTAAACGAATCTGAGAGAGACTCGACTGATGTGTATGCCAGATAAAGAAGCGCACTTTTGTAGAACTCAGCAAACTCCTGACGATACTTATAGTATTGAGATGAAACCCAATAAAAACTGGCATAAACAGATGGATCAATATCAGTCATGCTATCCAGTGTACTTTTCCCTCCTTCTAGAAGCATCTTGCACCCTTTTTGATCCCTTTGCTCCAGCTTGAATAGAGCTATTTGCATCTTGATATAAAGGATTGGCTCTTCTATGCGTTCTTCTTTAGTTGCTTGAAGTTTTTCAATCACACCTTCAAGATAGTTAATGGCAGTTTCTTTCTCTGCATATTGTCGAGAAACTATGACAGCAAAGTGTGAAAGCTTGAGCAGGTTGATCTTTGTCTCAAATTCAGTGATGAAATTGTGATATAACTGTATCAGAGCATCACCAGCCTGTGTACACAAAACATAATTAATGCACATGGCAAATCAAAATAAAGAAAAAGCAAAACCATAACCTGACTAGTAACAAAATGGACTTTTTACAGCGGGCAATGGCCAGCACATGGGCTTATAAACCACTAATCATATTTCTTGCTCAAGACCAAGTATAAACATGTAGAAGAATAGAAGTGCTAAGAACAACATACTCAACAATGAGTTATGTTATCGTTTTTGTCTTCTAAAGACGAAGGCAAGCCTAAAACCATGTTTGCTGGAATATCCTTGCTACAAACTCGCATGGCCAAGTAAACAAACTATCTGCAGAAGTTACCATTACATTTGATACTATTACATCATCTATTTATTGATGAACATACTAGCAGGGTGCAAATTTAATTGAAATAACACAAATGCTCAAAGGAAAATAAGAAGCTAAAGCGAACCAAACCGCTGTCAGGTGAAGAGGACTACAATGGGTTACCAATCCAAATGCGAAACACCAAACCAAATAATTATAAGTTTCAGATTGGTCTTCCAACGTCAATTTCTAGGCAGCCAAGCCAGAGCTAGAAAACAAATAGAAACTAAAACCACAATCTGTTCGTCGACGAACACGACTTGCAAGATTGTAAAAAATTCCATCGTTGTCCTCAAGACCCCAAGCCCCATTTCGTGTCACACAATCCCTAAAAACTCCGGAATGACCGTAATCTTAAAAAACTGAAAAAGAAAAAAAATTCTCAACGAAACGCACTCGAACAACAAAGAGATCTACCAAACGTAACGGCAACCAAAATCAGAAAACACACAAAACCGCACATAGGCGCGCAGACGTAGGCAAGTACATAGTCAACATGAGAGAATGAGAAGTGGATAAAATAAAAGGACCTGACAGACGGCGAGAGCGACGAACTGTTCAAGCTTGAGAGTAAGCTGATGCCACAGCTTCTTCTGGTAGAGATCGGCAAGCGAGTTGTACCACTCAGCCAGCTCCGGGTGGGCATTCCGCAACGCCTCCAGATACTGCAGAGGGGCCATGGCGGAGAATTCAGACACAGATAGAGAGAGAAAGAGAGAGAGAGAGAGAGGGAGAGAGGGTTTTCGGGAGTCTCGTTATTATAATAGCAAATTTGAAAGCCAAACGTCACGTGACACCTCTCTCTCTCTCTCTCTCTCTCTCTCTCTCTCTCTCAACCTTTTCCTTTGCCCCTTAAATTTTTCTTTTCTGACTTGAGCTCGAAGAAAAGAATAACACAAAATTGTAAAATAAAAGAAAACTAATAAATGAATGAATTAACCGAAAATTAAAAAAAAAATTAAAAAGGAAAAAGAAAGAAAGCCGAATACCCAAATTGGCCCCAATACTTTTAGCATTTGTCTATTTCAGCTTTCTTCGCATCATAATATTTCCGTGCCAAATTGGTCCTTCGTAATTAATCAATCAGATTTATACCCACGCCTTCACCTGCCTCTCGTGTAATTTCAATGCGATTTAATTAAAAGCTTGAAATTTTGTATAAAAATCTAAATCTAAATTTTTTAAGTCCCTACGCAATGGTATCGTACAAGAATTCGTTGATCAGTTTTTCGTTCTTTTTTGTGATTTAACCTCGACACCCGAAGATTACGTGGTTGAGTCGTTTATTGTTGGCGGAAATCTTGAATTGCAAAAACGTGACAAGATTATCCTTTAATGTGGCACCAGTAATTAGTCACCGAACAACGTGTTTAGGAGTTTCCGTCGATCTCGAAGATGTTAATGGTAAAGCATTCATTAGTAAGGAGCACGCTAACTTGTCAATGGATTTTTGGGCTCCAACAACTCGTACAGGGGTTGCAATTTCATTCCTTAACAGGCTAGGTTAAGATGTTGCATAACCCCAGTTTATTATCCTTTAATGTGGAAGATGCAGTTGCTAACTGTGACGCCTTTGGGCTCAATGGTTAAGTTTCCAGCTTCTAACGAGGGCAATGTAAATAAACTTTGTTTATAAACAATAAATGAAGGGTGTCACTCCTGCAAGAGCTTTTACAAGTCAATCTTACGGCATGCACACTTCCCACTAATGTACTCTTACTTCTATGCTATGACACTTGTATTAACCATTTACTTTCAATATGTTCTTTTAGGTTATAGATATTAAAACTACCTCCAATTACTTATTAAGTCACCTCTAAGTCTATTTAATAAGACCATTTCTTTCACGTTGCATTAAAGAATGATGTTCATTATGGATTACGAATGGATTAAAGTGCAGGAAGAATATGACATACTTATCTTTAAACCTCCAAAAATGCCTTATGTTGAGACAATTGAAGTGATGAAAATCATATTGTACTAGTTCAAATCAATAAGGGAGTTATATTTTGCAAAACTAAGGATGACCAATGACAAAGACAAAGTTAAAGAAAATAAGGAAGCACTTAACAGCTTATTGTGTGACATTTATTTACAAAAAATTGCTAGGCTCGAATTAGGGATGTTGAAGGCTTTATAAGGGCTTGTAAATGTATCATCTATGGAGGAATATGAAAACCATAGCCTTAGGAAGGAAGTTGGCGTTAACAACTCGTATTTGGGCATTTGAATAGATTATTTTCATAGGTTATATTATTATATAGTGAGTTAATGAATTTTAGCATCTAAATGAGTTATTTTCATAAAATTTTTTTATTATGTAGTAAGTTGGATGAATTTCATTAATAAGCTCACGTTGGCAACTAAGGTTTTTGGTAATTAATATATAAAAAGGAGAAAAAACATGGTTAAAAGAGGCAGAACATTTTTTTATGAGTAAATGAGCTATTTTCTCTAGTTCTTTGAAAACTAATTCTGAACTTTCATGCTTAAGTGTATTAATTTAATAAACTTATCTTCTTTTATATTATCGTTGTTAAGAGTGATATTTAAATCCTATAGTTTTGATTCTTAGTTGTTTTATAATCGTTAAATTAGAATTTCAATTCTTTAATTTGTGTTAAAATGATCTTATACTAATATTGGTATTGGGTTCCGTTTACATATAATCGAATTTCGTATCATTTGGTATCAGAGCCTAGGTTTTAATTCAGGTTTGTTATCCCTATTTTAATTCATTTAATTGTTATTTATCAATGTTTGGTTGTTAATCCATAAAAAAAAGAAAAAAAAGTTAGATTATACCCTTTTTTTTTCTTATGTCATTGGAACTTTTATATTGGTTGATGTAGTGAACTACTAACTATCAATTATGAGGTTGTTGTTTCTAAAATTTGAAGGTTCATGTCATAGAAAAAAAATACAAACTCTAAATTGTTTTTGAGTGATTCACAATTTCAATTTTTGCTCTCATTGACTATTCTTTTATCCTAGTAGTCTAATCATGTTAATTGCATTCCTTATTTTTATTGACCTTGGTTAAATCCTAGTTCTATTGATTGCTTTCCTTGATTGTGCCACATATTTGAAAAGATTAGTTTAAAGCTAATATATTTAAGTTTTGATTTGTTTTAAATTAGTTTGTTTATAACTATTAAAAGAGCTCTTAGAGTTTTGCATTTCATTATATGAAACACGAGAATTGAGGATTACTGTAGTTAAGTGGAGAGCAAACATATAAGGGAATAAGTTTTATGAGGCATATTTTTTTATTTATTAACAATCTTACAAGTATAATATTTAATGGTAAATAAGGTAATTTCCCACATGAAAAAGAGGAAATAGTTATTTAAAACTTTAAATTGCTTACGAAATTCTTAGAACAGAAGTTTGATAAGATTGACTAAATGTTTTGAGAAGTCAATAACATAATGGATAAAATAGAAGGAGAATCGAGTGTAAATCCTAAAAAACCAGTTGAGAGGATTGTGAAAGAGTAATTTAAACATGATTTTAGTAAAGATAATGATAATTATTATGATGATGGTGATAATACTAATAGAAACTTCGGAGGTAGATTTAGAGGAGGATATGGTAATAAGAATGGTAGAGGAGTACAAGGCAATAGAAATGTTTATAATAGGTATAATGAAGGTTGGGATAATAGAAATAAAGTGAAGGAAAGAGTAGACAGAAATTTGAGCAATATTAAAATGAAGGTTCGCCATTTCCAAGAAAAAGTTGACCTAGATGGTGATAATTATGCAGTAATGTGGTAGAACTAGTAGATTAGTATTAAAAGGAGGAATTTTGAAAGACTAATAAAAGTCTAGAATAAGTTGAAGATTGTGATGAGAAGGAGGCTTGTTCTTAATTCTTATTACAAGCATTTGTATAACAAGTTGTAGACCTTTATATAAGGTTTTAAGAGTGTAGAAGAGTACGAGATAAAGATTGTTATGACTAGGGCAAATGTAATAGAGGATAGGGAGATAACCATGACTAGGTTCTTCCGAAGGTTAAATAAAACCATAGTTGATGTGGTAGAATTACAACACTATGTAGAGCTTGAAGACATAATGCACATTACTATAAAAGTTGAGAGGCAACTTAAAGAAAGGAGTACTTTTAGATATAATTAGAACATAAGTTTGTCTTTTTAGAAGCCAAATTAGGGAAAAAAGGAAAAGAAGATGACTTCTGAGTTTAAAATCGATACACATAAACCCAAAATTAATGAGAGCAAACTTGAAAAAGGCAAATTTGAGGATAAACTTGATGGTACCCAAGAAAAATCTAAAAATATCAAGTGTTTTAGATATTTGGGTAGAAGTCATGTAACATCACAATGTCCTAATAAGAGGTTTATAATCTTTAGAGAGGATGGTAAATGTAAAATTAAAAGTGAGTTTAGTGATAAGACTTATATACCATTATTAATAAATATTAATGACATTAATGAGGGAGTAAAATACTTAGAGTATGGTAGGAAACTTTTAGTAGTATGGAAAGCTTTTAATGTATAAGTTAAGAAGAAAAATGATATTGATATGTAAAGGGAGAAAATCTTTTATAGTAGGTGTTTGGTGAAAAATAAAAATTGTAACTTAATTATAGTTAGAGGTAGTTGTACCAATGTAATTAGTATAAAGTTAGTGGAAAAGTTGGGTTTATACGCAACTAAAGATCCTAGGTCATATAACTTGCAGTAGTTAAATGATAATAGAGTGGTAAGAGTGACTAAACAAATTGTAGTTCCATTTTCCATTGGTATATATAAGGACGAAGTGTTTTATGATGTACCTATGTAAGTAGGGTATTTATTATTAATTCGTCCTTGGCAATTTGATAGAAGAGTTTTGTATAATGGTTACAAAAACCATTATTCTTTCACTATGAATGTAAAACTATTCACAATTTTTCAATTGAGTTTGAAATAGGTGTATAGAGACCAAATGAAACTTTATGAAAGTGAACAAAAGAGAATAAACAAAAAGAAAGAGAGAGTATAGAGAAAAGAAAGTGAAGGAGGGAAAAACAAGGTAAAAGCACTTAGAGCGATAAGTACAAAAGTGGTCAAGTTCAAAAGAGTGAAGATAAGAGAAAACAAGTAAGTGTGTTTATAAAAGGAGTAGATGTTAGGGTTGCTTTCTAAGTTAAGCAACAAATAATCTTAATCATTTACAAGGATTCATATTTCTCTAACACTAACCTTGATTCATCTTTACCTAATGTTATTTCATCTTTGTTATATGATTATAATGATGTATTCCTTAAGAAAATTTCAGATGGCTTATCACCAAGAAGAAGGATTGAACATTTATTCCTAGAACTCTCATTCCTAACAAGTCAGCGTATAGAAGTAATTCTGAGGAGATAAAGGAACTTTAGAGGCAAGTTAATGACTTAATAAAGAAAAGACGTGTAAGGAAGAGCATGAGCCCATAGGTAGTGCTAGTGTTATTTATATTACTTCTCTAAAATTAACCTTAAGAGTGAGTATCATCAAATTAGGATAGGGAAATTGATAAGTGGAAAACTGCATTCAAGACTGAGTATGGTTTATATAAATAGTTAATTATATCTTTTAGTTTGACTAATGCATCTAGCATTTTTATAAAATTAATAAATTATGTTTTGAGACTTTTCTTAGAAAAATCAAAGGCATCTTGTTATTCCTTACCTCAGTTGTATGCTTGATGTGTTGAGAAAAGAGAAATTGTATACCAATTTGAAAAAATGTGATTTTTGCAAAGATCATGTCATTTTCTTGGGTTATATTGTGTCCACTTATGACATAGAAGTTGATAGAGAGAAAATTAAGGCTATTCAAAAATCACCTATACTTAAAAGTATGAGTGATATGAAGAGTTTCTATGGTTTGAATAGGAGGTTCATTAAGAATTTTAGTACTATAACTACACCATTAACTGAGGTGATTAAAAAAAGTGTGAGTTTTAAGTAGGGTAAAGAATAACAAGATACCTTTAATTTTCTTAAGTCTAAGTTGTGTAATGTACAACTTTTTACTTTGCTTGATTTTTTTAAGATTTTTGAAATTAAATATGACGCATCAAACATTGGAATTTGGGGAGTCCTTATGCAAAAGAAACAACTTATTGCATTCTTTAGTGAGAAGTTGAGTGGAGCAACTTAAATTATCCAACTTATAATAAAGAAATGCACGTACTTATTAGGACTTTAAAAATATGACAATGTTACCTTTGATTTAAAGAGTTTGTAACTTATATTAATCATGAGTCTTTAAAATACTTAAAAGGGTTAGAAAAGTTGAATAGAAGACATGTAAAATGAATTGAATTTATTGAAACTTTTCCTTATATAGTTCAATATAAGTCAGGTAAGGAAAATATTGTTACTGATATATTATCACATAAATACACACTTTAATAACATGTGTTCATTATAACTTTATTTTAATTAGTGCTCATAATAATAAGTTTTAGATTTTCAAAATTTGACAAACTTTTACATAAAGTATAAATCAACGCTAAATTTGTTGTTTTAAATTACTTAATTTCAATTAATGATTTTAAATATTACTTAATATTTATGAATTTATTTACAATATTAGTGTATAATAAAGTGTGATGATTTTAAATGTTACTACATCTTTATAAAATTATTTAGGGTATATTAGTTTATTTGTTCAATATTACTGTTGCTAATTACTTACTTCTAATTGTTATTAATGATCATTGAAAATTTAATAAAATGCTTGATTAGTTTTATACTTGTTGTTACTATTAAATAATAAAATACTAATTTATATATTATATTAATGAAACAAAATTTATTAATTTTTAGTATAAATATTATAAGAATAATATGAAGAATTTTCTTACTTAGTTTAAATTTTTTTATAAAAAATATTAATATTCATGAGATAGTACAAAAAAATATATGATATTTAAGATATTATTTTATAAGTATTAATACTAATTAAAAATTAAAGTAAAAAATATTGTCTAAGAGAAAAAAATGTCTAATTTATATAAATATTTATGAAATATAATCATAACCTAACCCATATACTAAGTGAAAAATAATAAAAAAAGTATAAATATTTTTTAAGGAGTAATTTAGTTTATATAAACTATTTTTATGTACAATAAAGTAAGAATACTTAAAGGTACATTTTCACTACTTTAAATTAGTTACTGTTACCTATTTTAGGATTATATAAATAAAGCAACAATTCTTGATAGTGGTATAAAAAAATTTACCCAAAATCTTTAGAATTGTTTTTTTTAATTTATTAGAACATCCATTAAATCATGAGTTATATAATGAAGTAGCTTTTTTTAGAACTATTCTTAATATTCAACAAATAATAAAATCAAAAAGTTAAACCAAAAATCCTTCTAAATTACATATGAGAGTGCACAAATTTATATCTTATACCTTAGGTTTAGAATATATTTACATTTAATATTTTAAGTTTTTATAAATTATAAGAAATATATTAACAATTGCAAATGATAACAAAGAATAATCTAGTAATTCACTATTAATAAAAGTTATTATTAATTACAAAAATATTATTAAAAATGACTTTATGAAATCAAAATACCTTTATAATCATCTTTCTTATATTTCTCGTATCATAACCATTACTTCTCCACCTACGTTACCATTTTTAGCCATTCACTACCACTATCTTTCTATCATTCTCTTTATAAAATTTTATTTATGTTAATATTA
Source organism: Ceriops tagal (assembly GCA_021533255.1). Classification (NCBI taxonomy): domain Eukaryota; kingdom Viridiplantae; phylum Streptophyta; class Magnoliopsida; order Malpighiales; family Rhizophoraceae; genus Ceriops; species Ceriops tagal. Next base: position 5,763,793 of record CM038609.1, on the reverse strand, counting down.
CCTTATCATCTTTCTCTTTCCTCCTTTACCAACCACACCATTTCTTTTTTAATCTTTCTTTAAAAGTTCATCTTAATCTTATTTTACTATTTATACTTTTTCCCCCTTTACTGCTACCTTTACTTACCTACCATTATCCTTTTCTTATATTCAACTACAAAGAATTAATAAAAACTTTTAAAAGTGATCTTATACTTCATACAACTTTAAGAAATATAAACAATCAAAAGATTAATGAGTCTATAAGGTAGTTTCAAAGACAACCAATAAAAATCTTTTCAAGTCAAAAATTACAAATCTTACAATAATAAGATATGAATACAAAATGAAGAAACTAAATAATAATAAATCTCAAACACTATTTTACTTATAATTTATAGAGATTCAGGAAGAGTTTAAATAAAATATAGAGTAATTAAAAAAAAAATTTAAGGTTTAGAGAGAAAAAAAAGGAAAGAGAAAATATTTTAAAAATGAATATTTCTAATTTGTAATCTTTTATAATATACGATGATATGATTATTTTTTTATTATCTTTGATTGATATATATTTGTTTAGATATATTATTTTATAATTTTTTAAAATTTGATATATTAAATATAAAGATACTTTAAACTTAAAATATAAAATATAAAATTTTCATTATTTTGGATCAAATACCAAGTGGCATTTACACTTTTTTTTTTTTTTTTGTTGTGAAGTTTTTCGTTTTTAGCTTCCCCTCGTTGTGTATTGTGTTAGTTCAATTTAAAATCAAGGACTCAATCTTTTTGGAATTAAGAAACTCAGTTGTAGTATGTATACGTGAGCTTCAACTTAGAACAATCTATCATAGTTTACTTTTGCATGTGTTCATTTTCATTCCAGTTTTTTTTTTTTATTTTTATTTTTGAAACGCAATTAGACATTTGAATCTAAATAAAATTGTCATCTAATATGTACTATAAATCATAGTTCAATGTAGTAATTTTTTTAACAAAATATTAAAAGATTAAAGTGCATAGTGTCACGTTATCCACATGTTTACTTATTGTGTGCTAAGCCACGGCCACGAACTTGCACTTGGCATAATGGTTTTCAAATACGTCGAATACATATATTATACAATTGGAAATATTTTATGATAGATTGTTTTTTTTTTCTTTTTTAATTAGTTAGTTAGACTGCAATAATTAGATAACTATTCTTAATAGAGACATGATTCTGGTCAGATTCAGTTTGAGCTTTGATTAAAAATCGCTAGTTTGGCTAGATAAAGATTATTCCATTTTTGATTAAAAATAATTTCTAATTATTTGACTTTTAAAAAAAATTAATAAGATTGAGAAAAAAATATGGAATATTTCAATGGAAAAATTTTTAAAAAATAAATAATTTAATTTGAATTAGTCAATAAATTATTTTTTGTTAATATGATTAGAATATAAAAATTAATTTTTTGAATTATTAAATTTGAAAGAGATCATTATTTAATTTTAATTTTAACAATTAAAAATAGTTTAATGTCATTAAAATTTAAAATTAAGAGACTAAAAAATCGTGTTCTATATATATATATATATATATATATTTATATATATATATATATATTTTATCAAAATTTAATTTAATAAAATTTAAAATTTAAACTTCACGCATTGAAAATTCTTGGACATCGCCCTCCCCCAAGTGCCAGGCAGGGGCTAAGTTCTGAAGAAAAAGTTTGGCGACGGAGAGGGACGAATAGCGGAAGGCAAAAGAGAATGAGCGCAGGAGGTGGAGGAGGAGGGGGAGGAGGAGGAGAAGGAGGAGGAGAAGAAGAAGAAGAAGAAGAAAGGGAGGGTTTCGAAGAATGGGACACCGATTTTTTAGACCAATTAATCCAAGTCGAAGAGCTCGCTCTCTCTTGTTCTTCCTCATCCATTAACGCTAACCCACCACCACCACCACCACCGCAATCCTTCGCTTCTCTTTCTCTGCCATCCACTGCTGTGCTTACTTTCTCTTGTCCGCCCGCGGCAACATCTCGATGGGTTTGCCAACGACCGCATCACAGCGATCGTGTTAGTCACTCGCCGCCTCGAGAGCTCTCTCAGAGGGTAGTACATTCGAACGCCGGGTTCGATGCCGCTGCTGTCACTTCTTTGGCCTCCCATCCCGATTCCAAAGACGTAGAAATTGATGGCTTGAAGGTTAGGATTCTCTCTCTCTCTCTCTCTCTCTCTTTTCTCTCTTTTCTTTTTATGATAGAGCAAATTCATGAAATAGAAACCTTGGAGAAATAACGAAACATTCTCATTTGATATTGAAATTTCTTAAACGATTTTTGTTTCTTTGTTTACATTAATTTTCCATACGACCAAGTAAGAGGAAAAAAGGTGCCGAAATAATTAATGAAAGTTCTGATTGAAGTATAATGTATTACAAATGACAGAAGGAGTTGGGATGTGTCTCGAAGCAGCTTGCTGATAAGGCATGTCTTCTTTGCACTTGGCAGTTTTAACCTTTTTTTATGTTTGATGGTTGATAACTACGCTTGCACTTCTGTAATTTTTTTTTTCTATCGATCAGAGGGTCTTTTCAGTTGTCGGATATATATTAGGAGCTGCCCATCCCATAAATCACCTCCCCCCCCCAAGTCCAGTGGACAGTGCTTTTGTAAGTTAAAATTGTCTCAGTCACAATAAATTGTTTTTTGGGTTGCTGCAATTATAACTGGAGTGGCTCCTGTTCAGGGCACGATTTCTCCTGTCACCGAAAGGCATCCATAAAGTCATTGGTTGTTCTTTTTTCCCTCATTGAACCTGGCTAGAACCCAATGGAGACAGTTTTGGTTAGAGTTCTTGACTTGTAGTGTTTGGAAAGATTACAAGAACAGTTTTTGGGAATCCAAAGGGATTTGTTCCTTCCTACTAATCGAGTTTCAAACATTGTAAATCCAAAAGATGGTGTTTAACTCAAGCTACCAACAAGTTGATGTATTGACGTAGAAAGAAAATGCTTTTTACTTTTGAGGAGAGGGTAGGTGTTCCATCCTAAAATTCTTGTTAGGATTGAGCTATGCATTCAAGAATATAGGCCCCTTTCATTAAATCTGTGCTCTCAATTTCATACCATGAGGGAAGTCCTGCAGTGATGAGGTATTCTCATATGTTTGCAATGGTTTCTATCGAGTATGGGCTAAGTAGCAACAACTCAGCATTTTGTATTTTCAGTGAATCAATTTTTTCTAGTAACAACCAAGTGAATAAGCCACATTGCATAATTCTTGCACGATTTCTTTTGTTCGTGCATTTGCTTTTCCCTGTGTAGTTTATTGGACTCTTGAAATATCTATTTTCCCATTTTCTAGTTTGTTGGTCTATAATCTTAGTCTAATGCTGCAGCCTGAATATGATTATATTTCCATCATTAAGATTGTCTTTTAAGAAGAGCCCTATATATCTAAAATAATGTTATTGCAGGAGCATGAATGCTTTGAACTTAGGAAGTATAAAAGGAGAAAAGAGGAACAGATTAAATCCGAAGAAAGAGTTTGGTGTGTGAATTGCGTGAGAAACTCGTGAGTATTTTCTTTCCAATATCTTCTTTTTGTAAATGTATAAGTTGTCTGGCAGTAGTGTTTATCATTTTCTTTAAAATATTATAGATTGATGCATTTCAAAACTTTAGTTTATTGGCATATAACTTTGATAGATGTATGCTTTTGAAAACATTTTTCTCCTTTTTTGTCCCTATTTTTCTCAACTTTGGATTTCTTGGATTCTTTAAAAATTATTCCACTGATCAATTTTTAAACATGAAAAGTATTACTTGTGCTGAATTAATGTAGAATACTGAGGTGAAAAGCCTTATTTATTTTGTCTTCATTTGGCTGGTTAAGTTCCTATAATGTGGTGTGAATATAATTTCAAGATAATTATGAAATTTATATAACTTTTGCCCAATCATATTTGTGGATGCTTCCCAATGAATTCATCTTGGTTGAACTTTATCTTCTGACATATATACCCTCTCCATGTAGTATGGGCCACACTGACTTACATTCCAAGTCTAGCATAACAAACACTTTCATAGATATATATACTAGCTTGTGTAAATGCGAACTGGTATTACTGACAGGGAGTATGGACCTTGGGCTGTGGATACTCATGGGATTGCTCGGCAATCCAGGAATGGAAAAGGTTTAGATGATCAAAATGGTTTTCAGAATGATACGGGAACAATGTGTGAGTTGGATAAATTTGATGCTGATAGAATTTTCATTTTCCTGATTTTTGTTTGTGTTCTTTTCCCTTTTTTCTTTTTATGATCATGTTGATACATGACATCTCCTTTTTTAAGCATCTTTTTGATTTTTTAAGTATTTGTCTTTGTTAGCTGCTTCTTTGTCTAAGACTATAGGAGTCCAGGTGGGAAAAGCTGATGATTCTAGTGAAATAGATGATGGCTTATTTTCTGGTCTTGGTCTTTCTGAGAAGTTGCTGGGCATATGGGGCTGCACAAGTGACCCAGTGCTGGGAAGAAATCTGATCTCCAAACTGGTCATGGTCTGTCCAACAGATTTTCATGTTCTTTTTGGGTGCATGAACATGAATATGTCCTCCAAAATACCAATGGGCTCTGTGGCAGGTGATAGCTCTTCTCACATATTTTTGCGGTGCCATATGAGCTATTTGCACACTGTTGAGGCTACAAAAGTATTTGACCTGCACTCTTTGTTGACAAAGGTAGAGCTGTGATGTTGTCAAATTTTTGCAGTCCCTTTTATTTGATATCTATAGCCTTTTAACCCTTTTACCACCATGAAGGCAAACCTATATTTCACTTAAGGATGATCTTCACCTTATGTTTGACATACAGTGCAACTATTTGATTATTAGTCTTTCTCCTTATTCATTGTTCTTCTGCAATTCAGATCGGTAATGGACTGCTGCCATTGGAGGCTTTGATTGCACCTTTAGTTGATCTCTGTAATCTTGAAAATGTGAGTTACTTAAGCTGCTTTTTGCAGTCATTTAAATTCTGGTTAATGTTTCTTCCAAAGTGGGTCTTGGAGACTGTCCTATATGCCTTTTATGGTCGAAGGGGCTGTCCTTGCTTTATGAATAGTCGCCTTTGACATTTTTCCCTCTTCATTTGTTTTGCTAAATTGTGCCACCATTTGGCAAGAGAGATCCATATTTACATTTTCATTCTGTTTTTTATTTTCACCCTACTAGGGTTTGTTGTTGGGGAGTGGGGGAGGTGGGGCTTGTAGGGATGTTGGCCTTTGTATGCAAACTAATGATATTTAGGCTTTAAAGAAATCACAATTAGCTAGGTGCCACTGCTGGAGCTCACTGTTACTTGAATTTGGCCTTGGGCCCTTCTCAATATGCAATTAAATGGGCATGAACTGTTCACCTGGTGGGATTTTGTCCCTTTGTTTTGGAATCTGGCAGCTTATTCATTGTGTTTGGCAGTAGTGGCAGCTTGAAGACTGAAAGTTTTTGTCCATTATGTTCTCATTTATGGTTTGGTGTCATGTCTGTAGCAACATTCTGGGTTTTCATGCCCTTCAAATCAGCTAAAACACTTGGCTAACCGCTAAAACAGGGTCCTCACAGTTCATGTGTAACCATGATTTGCATTGTATATAGACAACCTGTTTTATGGATTAATCTTGGTACTCTCACCTTGTTTTCTGTGAATTCAAGATAACATAGGATTCTTGTGACACTTGTAATAGCAATGTATGATCTTGGCTTGTGGTGTTTATAGCTTTGGAATGAGGAGATAAATGATGTCTTCAATACTTGCATCAAATTCACCTTGGAATTTTTCTAAAACTTGCCATATTGCTTGTTCAATATATCACAAACTTAACATTGATGCCAATATATTTGTGTGTTGGTATAGAAAGCAATATTTTTTTTTTTAAATAAATATGCAGTTGCAGACCATGTTCAGCCTGATATTACAGGACTAAACCTCTTCTTTTGAGAACTTTCCTCGTTAGAAAATGCCTGCTGAACTCAAACATGACTCCTTGTATTTTTGGTGAAAGCTTAAGTTTATTTTGAATTTGAAAATTTGAAGATTTTTATCTAGTGCTTGATGAGGTGCTTGAGATTGGTAAAGTGTTGAAAAACAAACTATGCCTAATTTTCTCCTCATTTAATTTTTTTTATTTTGGGTATTTTCTTCAATCCAAATATTCATGTTTGTTAAGATGAGTATGTTCTAAAAATATCAAACATTTGGAGTGACTGAGGTTTTCTGATGGCTTGATTAAAGAATGAGTCAAGTTAAGAATTCTGCTGTTTTTTGCTAGCAAGTAACATTTGCAGAGTGTTAATGAATCAATTCTTTCTTGTCCAGGTTCCTGTTGTTTGTTGTTCTATGCATATCTTGCATGTGTTTTTGAAACATCTGTTCAGTTTGAGAAGAAGATTGGAACTAAGGTATGGTATTTTGCAACTCATGTATTCTTTGTTTTTTTGATAGACGTGAAATGGAGGCTTGGGATAATAAATGCTAAATTGACAAGATGAAGTTGACTAGAGGCAACTTAATGTTTTATTTTTACTTATTCTGACTTGGATCAAGATATATACAATTTTAAAAGTTATTTTGCTGCTGTTAAAGCTGTAATTTAATGTGAAGTTTTCCTCCTTGTCTAAAATGGATAAGGAGTAGTGCAATATATTTAGGTGAAGGTTTCCATGTTTCACTTGGAATAGCAAGGGCTAGGCTTTTTCTGGTGACTTGTACTGCTGTATCTTGTGTAGTAGGAGGTTGAAATTGAATTGACTAAGGGAAATTAAAGAATCCCTGGAAATGCATAAGGATAATAGAAGATGTTTAGCACAAGGGCTGAAGGCTAGTCAGTTAGCTTAATGTTCCAGATAATATCGTAGTTTGCTTGATGCTAGATGTTTCCTAGTATGTTACATTAATTTAGACCATTATACCGCGTCTAGTTGCTAACAAATATGCAAACCAACTTTTGTATTCTCATCAAATTCATAAAATCTTTGTTGAACAATCTCATCTTGGTTGGAAGGATGTGTGACTGATCTCTGTAATAGAACTATGAACATCCTTGGACTTATAGACCTACAGTGACACAATAAGATACTAACAGAAGCTTGAATTGGCTTTCACTGAACTTAATGAGGACTTTTTAAAAAATATTTTAAAGGAAAATTATTTCTTTATTTTCTTGGCTATTTGATTTACCTTTATACACATGAAATTTGAAACTTATATGCATGTGTGTTTTGTAAGGCAAGACACAATGTTTATTTTAATTCTAAATGAACTTATGTTTAGTACCAATGCTCAAGGTGAGTGATTGAGCATTGTTTATTATTTTATATTGATATTATAGGTCATTGAAGTGTGAGCCTTGATGTAACGGTAAGGTTATTTCATTGTAATGTGTAAGTCATAGGTGCAAGTCACGGGACTGCCTTTGTGTAAAATCAGGAATGAGGATTGATGCATTTTATCCTTCCTCAAATCTCATGGCATGTGAGTCTTTTGTATTTGGACTTTTTGTTTTTTAATATATTCATATTATAGATCGCTGGTTCATAGATTATAGTTTAGCTTAGCACTTTTGTTCTTGAAGACCTTTAGTAACCCAATAAGATTCTAGTTGAAGCTTGAATTGGCTTCAACTGAACCTAATGAGGAATTTTTACAAAACATTTTAAAGGAAAATTCTTTCTTTTTCTTTTGGCTATTTGATTTATGTTTTTTCCACGTGAAATTTTAAACATATATGCATGTGTGTTTTGTAAGGCAAGACACAATGTTTGCTTTAATTCTAAATGAACTTATGTCTAGCACCAATTCTCAAGGTGAGTGATTGAGCATTGTTTATCAATTTATATTTATATTATAGGTCAGTGAAGTGTGAGTCTTAGTGTAATGGTAAGGTTACTCTATTGTGACTTGTAAGTCACAGGTGCCAGTAACAGCCTTTCTATAAAAATAGGGGTATGGCTGCACACTTTTTATCCTTTCTCAAATCTCATGGTGTATGAGTCTTGTGTATTTAGATGCTTTTTTTTTTTTAAAATTCACATTATTGATCATTGGTTCATAGATTATAGTTTAGCTTAGCACTTTGATTCATATATCATACTCTCTTTTAAATTTTCTCTTTCAATTATTTAGAGCTTGGGAAGTTTGGATAAAATTGAATGATGCTAAGTTACAATCACTCCTAGTTACTGGCCGTCAGTTTGAAGTTTTAAAGCTTCTTTGCTTCATGAATTTTATCTATATGGCTTGTTATTTTATTTGCATTTTGGGGGGTTTGTATTTGATTTATCACCTACTCGTGACATTCCTGACTACCCATGTACCCAAGAAGAAAGTACTTGAAACCCAAAATATTGAAATTCAAAGTAACCAGATAACTGGTTGACTTGAAAGCTGATATGACCTAAACACAAATGATTCACACCTGAGTGATCCAAAACCCAAAAGAGCTGAAACACAAGGAACCCAAAGCCTGCAGTGGCCTGAACCTCACCTAATTAAACCTCCATTTTCCACCTTTCACTTTAAGTAAGAAAGAGGGCTGAAAGTAATCACTGCCTATGAAAGAGGGACAACTTGTCAGCACAGCCTCTCAAAATTCATTTGTTTTCTGATTATAAACTGTTTTAGCAAGATCAAAAGGTGACACAGTTAATTATGTGCATAAATGGCAGTGTCAGTGTTGATATAATAGTATTGTATGATTGTGCCAGGTAGCAATTGGTAATTTCAAACAGATGCCACCTTAATGTAGTTCTTCAAGTAGTGGTGCAATACGTTAATGCTATGAGCTATTTCTTCTGTTCTCTCTTATAACTTATGGGAGTGTATGGTTCTTGTTTAAACATTATGGATACTTGGTCCTCTATGTTGGCCATGGGGTGGCATTACTTTGGCAAGAGGAACTAGTACTTGCCTATGCATTTGCCCTGGTATTTTGATGTGATGATGTTCTTTAAAATGTGCTTTCAAAAGTTCCTGCTTATGTTGCTGTGCTTATGAACTTTGATGTGATCTTTCCAGTGCACTCTACTCAGGGACAATGCCCGGGTCGAGGGACTTTTGTCTGGTAAAAGCACCAATGCTAGAGGCATGTCCAGTGCGAGCAAGGAAGTGGCTTTTTCTGCAGGCTGGGGCTGTTTGGCAAATACATCTCTTGATCCACAGCACTTGTTCAAGGAGGAATTCATGAATGCTGATTTTGCAATGTCACTTTCTTGTATGGACTGGGTTTATGTATTTCAGTCAATGCTTCAAATTGCTGTGAAGAATACTGAAGAATATCTAAGATTGGAGGCACTCTCCATAATGAATGCTGTTCTGATGAGAAGCAATGCATTCACAGAAAGGGAAAAGTGAGTTCTCTCTTATCAACTTGTAGCAGCATCCCAACAATGGACAATTCTTATAAGCCATTGTATGTTTTTGGCTTGAACAGGTTTGGTGGTGCAGTGGTGTTTGAGGGCATTGCACAATTGCTGAAAAAGGATGCTGGCTCACATGTACAAAAGAAAACTCTTCATATGCTGTACTTGCTACTAAATTGTAAGCCCATGCTTTGTCTCTTTCTTTTCTATTTTCTTCTTCATTCCTTCCCATTTCCTCTCTTTCTTCCTGCAGAGGGAAGAGAGCAAAAATAAGGACCAATTGTGTGGAGGAATTAAAGCAACTTATTTCTTCCTCACAGAAAATATAATGGAACTGGTTAGGGGCTGAGGAATAGATAATATAGCATCTGATCTGTAAGTTTTAATAGAGTGTCTTGCTTGCATCTGTATTTAAAATAAGTCACTTTTGGCAAAAGTCCCAGCCAAGTAATTATAGTCAGTTGTGAGGGAATTAATGGGAGAAAAACAGCTCAAAGGTACAAAATTGCTGTATGCTGTCCTCATTTCAGAAGAATTTGCAGATTTGAAAATTAAGGACAGGTGTTAGTCCATTGAGCAGGGAAGATGGTGCAATTTTTAAGATGGATAATTTAAGAAGCATTTGACACTTTCAACATGAGTGTACAAATGCTCCAGTTAAGAGGGGTGGCCACCAGGAGGACAGTAAGAGGATAGGAAGAGGACAACCTGAGTTGAGCTGAAATCTTTGGTTAGGGAAAATTTAGATCAATTACATCTCATGTCAAACTTAATCCGTAATTGAATAAATTGGCAAGAAAAGCTTCATGTGGTTGGCTCCCATTGAATTTTGGATAAAGGCCTTGTTTCTCTTGTGATTTTGTTATAGATTCTTGGGACTAAATGGAAGAGATGGATAGTTGAATTTATTTCTTACCTACTATTTATA
>CM038609.1:5668281-5753471 GCA_021533255.1 Ceriops tagal | reverse complement strand
AATAGATTGGGTCCTCCTTGTGGAAATACGCCAAACCATCCAATAATTGACATCAGTTTTGGAACCCCTGTTCTGTCCGTCATTTGTAATTTAGTTCCACCACCAGAGTTATTACAAGCACTAGGCACCTGGTTTATTCTTGTAAATTAACTTGTGAACCCTATCATAAAAGGGGCAAAATTGTCAAGCATGTTTCTATGCCATTAGACTGTAAGGATAATTGGCCACTATCACATAAAAGTAGGCGTCTAGATGCCAAAGTTTCCAACATTATGGGGTTTGGGAAATGAGCTAGATATACACTGTCTTACCTTTTTTTGCCTTAAACTTATCTTCATAAAGACGGTGTTTCATGATCTAAACTAATGTCCTCCACATCACATTGAAGTAATCTTACCGTTACTCCAAAGCTAACCCTTCATCACATGAACACTAAGTTTAAAGGGAAAAGTAGTTTGGGAAAATAAAAATAGTCTTCCACAAATACTCTTTCTTTCGCCATGGTTATGTCCATGGTTCAGAGACACTTCATATGCCTTTTTTTTGTGTAACTTCTTGGTCTTTTGTCCCTCTCTCTATCTCTCTCCCCTACTCACACACACACAAGAGTTACTCTTCTATTCCTACCCTACTCATCTCCTTTATTTATTCCCCCCTCTCCCCCTCCCAACCACTAAACAAAAAAAAAAAAAAAAAAAAAAAAAAGAAAAGAAAAGAAAAACAAAAAGAAACATCCCATTAATACATAAGACAGTTTTTTCCTCATCCACTGCATCTCTTCCTTATTATATATTTATATCAACACTGAGTTACCCAAGCGAGAGCTTTGCGCCTTAGTGCCCATGTAAAGGGTTATATTGCATTAAGGGTGTGTAGAGATTTTAACACACAATTCCATATGTCAGTGTTTTAATCAGTGTAATCTATCATGTGGAAGTCTCATACACTGGGACACTCCATTCTATCAGATGGGACATAGGTTGTTATGCCTAATAATTTTCCAAGATAAGGGTTTCTAGGGTCACTCCTTTCTCATTTTTTTTTCATAGAATTTTTTATATTGGAACATGTCAATGGCTAATTATTGATTTGAAGTTTTGAAATTGGGATTGGGCATTTTGTATTGTCAATCGAAAGTACTTTGGGGAATTAGTGAATCTACCAACTGGTAGTCTCCTATAATATTATTATTATATATGTAGGTTAAGAGAAGTACATAATGACCAAACTACCTACCTACTTAAAATATATTTCTACAATGTTTTACTCATATTATGTTAGCAAGCAATTCTGTCATGCTCTTGAGTTGTAACTTCAAACAAGTGATTAATCTTCCTTTGAATCTATGTGGATAAAAGTATATTGCTGTTTCCTAGAAAAGATTTTGCGTTGAAGTGTGTGGTATCTCCATGCATAGTGGCCTAGGGCATTCTGTGGATGCAAAGCATGTTTGACTCTATGAAAAGTAATTAATTTGAGTTTGAATTTGAGTCTTCAACAAAGGAGATTATGTCTTTTAGATCTGGGCTCATACTGGCTGTATCTATGTTAATCTTCTTTTGTCTTCTTGCGTTCCCCTTCCCATTTCTTGAGTTTAATATTTAAAATTGTTTTATTTATTTATATCTTAAGCTCTATTTTCTCCGTTAAAGGTCCCAAACTGCTGGGCATATTCTGCTCTGGTTGTAAAGCGAGTGAGGGTGATGATGCTGTAAATGATGTGAGAAATGCTTCTTCATTCAAAGAATTCAGCTTCATCCTTGATGGCTTGGCAAATTGTCTGTCTTGCTGTGGAAATTGCTTCCAGGTGGGCATGATATTTTATTTCATTTCAATAAAGTTTGATGCTTGCATGCAGCGGCAGAGTATTATTGGTTTGCCATATGCAAGAAAAAGCAGTGGCATTACACTTGTATAAAACACTCCTATCTGTTGCATGGACCAGTTGGCTTTGACTCATTGTTGAGTTAGCCGCTAGATGGCACTTGCCTTGGGTATCTTCATATGCATTCTCTAGTAAAATTGTGCTAATGGATTCAAGCTTCTGGTCTTCTAGCTTGGAAATGTTAGGACATTTGTATGTAAAAGAAATCTACATCAATTATAATTTTTTTCAAAAAATTATTTTGGGTGCTCTTTTTTGTAATATGCTTATCGCAAGAGTTTTGAGGTGTTGGCATTTGTACTAAGGAACTTGCTGTGGTCCTGTTGCTGTTTTCCTTTTAATGCAACTGATAGACTTGTTAATTTTTGCAAAATGCAATATATTAGACCATAATTGGTGCAATTTTGCAGGACATAGAACTCCGCAAAAGAGCTGTTAATTTCCTTGCTTTTTTAGCCTCATCTGGGAGATCTGGCTTTGAAATTCTGGTGGGCCACAACTTAACAGGGGCGCCAAACTTTATTGTGCTAATTTTAAATGTGTTGGTCTCGGAAATAGATGCAGAAGTATCTGTCCCTGTTGAACCAGCAGAAAGAATTAAAGCAAGGTAAGTGTACTAAACAAATGGGATCTTTTATAGCATCTCAGAATTAGAGCTTATAATGTCATTCAAAAAAGAACTCGTATTAAATCTATGCCATGTTGGATCAATTATTATGCCCTAGCACAAATGTGATAATATGCACTGATATGTGTTTTGTCTTCTGCAAATCTTAGAAGTTGATTCCCTGTGTGCAAGATAGATATTGCATCTAGTTAAATTTTGTTTTTTTCACTTGTATTCTTAGAATTCCTATTTGTGGGTTGAGAATGCTAATAGGTGTAGTAGGTGTGAGAAGTGAGTGCCTGCATGTTACCTCAATGGTGCGAAATCTCGACGATTTCTATGCATTGCTGAAATCATTCTCTTTTGATCATAGGTTCTTTTGCATGTTTTGTCCCTTGACTGCTTACTGTGCTGTCACATTGTTCTTTGGATGCAGGACCTTGCTGATAAGAGAGGCGCTGATATTACTGAATAGGCTTGTGTCAAATCCCGGGTACTCATCCACTGTGTTGTGCATTTTGACAGCTGCTAGGGATATTGCCAGTTTGACCATTGATATAGCAACCAGGTTATCCCAAGATGACCACAGACCAGGGCCATTGGACAGCATAACGTGGAAAATAAGGGAGATAGAAATTCCCAATTTAGCTCGTGTATTTAAGAAAAGGGTCTGGTCTTATTTGGGAGATAAGATATCATAAAATGGATCCGTGGGATTTTGTTACGGCATAAGCTTGACTTTTGTTTTGGAAGATGGCCATGGATGGTTTGCTAGCGGTCAAAGTTATCTTATTCGGTGGGGTCTAACTCACTTTTGAGTTTTCCGCTTTATCCGGAAAGTTTTGGCAGACCCTGCCAGATTGAATCTTGTGTAACCTTGACCTATGCATTTAATAATGTGCCGGAGAATAAATACTCAGTGCCTTAATGGCATATTCATCCTCAAGAATTTGTGATGTTTAGTTAAAGAATTATAACTTATGCTTCATTTCATTGGCAGTCAGTGCGTCCCCTATGATTATTCCTACAAAGCATTTGCTGGTGAAGAAGGCATGCAAACGGCGCACGTCGTCTAATTCATATCCATAAAATTACTGGTGTCAAATTGGTTCGGTGAATTTCAGTCGGTTATTCTAAGTTTGGAACATTTTCTGGTTTGGGGTACTTAAGTGAGAGAGGAATTCGGGTCGGACGAGGCTCGACTCACAAGTTAAAGTACTATTTTTCAGATTAATTTTTTTGTCCGATTTTTATTTATTCCGCATAGAGCAGATGAAAGAAATATTATCATTTATTTTTATTTTTTATCTAATAATTTACATTAAATGTATATAAATATACAAGATAAATGACACATACAAGTTTATATATATGTTTATGTGTGATAGAAATTACATCTTTTATGCATAAGTAATAAGGAATCATTTCGACTTTCTTCAGGCCAGGGCCCATCGACAACTGAAACTCAGCCCCACTCAGAAGCTGAGGTCTACTGCTAAGTACAAGTTCAACTCGAAAGGTCAAATAAGAGTTTGGTTAACTCACCTTTAACAAATAACACTCTTTAAAGTCTAGTTTTCTATCATATTAATCTTTAAAGCCCATTTATTTGAATGAATATAAAAAGAGAATCAATGGCCGATATAGAAGGTAATGACATTTCAATTTCTTCAAACTTAATCTCTACTCTACTTACTCTTCAAAAAATTAACATGGGCATTAAAGTGCTGACATTTGAGACAACTCTAGCCTTAGTCTCCTTTGTTTTGCATATTATTTATTAAGGCTAAAAAATGCATTGGGGCATTGATGCTATTTGTGAAAATGATATGTCATATATATATCTATGATTATGGTTCTTAGCAAAAGGACTAAGGACCACAACATTATTCAACATTCTCTTGTGTTAGGTGGATGGAACCAATTGAGCGCTATATACTCCCTATGTTCCTTCCCTTTTCACTTACATAGGATGCATCTAACACAATGTCCTCACCTTAAAGTCTTAATGTTAATTCTTTATTCTCATTCATTTCAATGAAGACCTTTTTAAAACTTAAAGTTAGATGGAATACAACTTCCACCAATTAAACATTAGGAATGGTGACAACTTTGCATATTGTATCATTGGAAAACTAAATAAAGACATTCATAATAAGTTTTATTGTGTTTATTGCATCATAAGGTATTAATATTATTGTAGGCCTTAACATCATGTCAAATAAGGCTTAGTGAGGAGACCTTTGGTGAAAATGTTCATATTATAGTACATGGCAATTAAGCATAGCAAAACTAAAAGGGAATCTCTTAAGTTAGAAGTTGGGGCCTAAATCCTCCTAAGGAATAATGCCTAAAAAAGGTGCACATTTGGGCCATGCCCAAATGTGATCAACATTCGTCTCATGTAATTTCATGGGACTTCTCGTTTGAACTCTCTTTTGTTTCATGTTAATATCAACAAATATCTTGGAGACCTTGTCTCACAACAAAATGTTAAGAGGCCATCAAGGAAGGAAATGATGGATTCGAAAGTCTATTTCATCTTATAAATAGAATGATTAGTGTTGTTCCTACAGCCTTGTATGGGTTGTAATTGTTGTCAACTAGGTTTAAGTGTGCAAGAAAGTAAAGCCACATGGAAGGGTAAGAAGGTAAATCCATATGGAAGGGCAAGAAAGTAAATTCGCATGGAGGGGCAAGAAAGTAAATTCGCAATGTAAGGGCAAGAATGTAAATCTACTGCGTAAGGGCAAGAATGTAAATCTGCCACATAAGCCTTATTAGGGTTTCATGGAAGAGATATATAAAGGTCTTGGAAGACAAAGAATAGGGTGTCGGCAATATTGAGCATTCAGCAAAACCTAGACAACCGACCAACCAAAGAGAACACCAAACCCTACACAGAAGAACACCATCTGCAAAAGAAAAGAGTAGCCGTATTGAACAGTGTCGTTGAAAATTGAACAGTGTATCCGGTAGGGCAAAACCTAGAGAGAGAAACCGTCAAACACTTGGAAGAGAGAGAGAAAACAGTAGCCGTCAACGGGAAGAAGAGAGACGGTCGACGGCTGGGTTGAACGAAGAACAAAGGTGGACGGCCGAAACAATTGAGTAGCTGTCAACAAGAAGGAGAAGAAAACGCAGCCATCGACGGTCGAAAAATCGAGCAAAAAAGCAAATACATTGAGAAAGAAGGAGGCGGCCGAAGGGGGGCTGAACGTTGAATGTAAGACGATCAACGACTGAAGGGGGGCTGAACGTTGAACGTAAGATAGCCGAAAGGTGACTGAGGAAGGTGACGAGAGAGTGAAAAACCAGACCATCGAAGTGAGAAACCCGATATGGCTGGACAGCCGAAGGTGGGTGGATGGCAAAGACCTATACGGCTAGATCGGGAAGAGAGAGAAACTCGACGACCAAATCGAAGCAGACTGACGGGAAGAGAGAGAAACCCGACGGTGAACGGAAAAGTGAAATCCGGTGGGAAAAGAGAGAAATTCAGCGGTAGGAGAGAGAAATCCGGCTGGACGGTGAGAGAGAAACGCACAAGTGAGTCGTGGGGTGTGAGACTACGTCGGTGTGAGACCAGAACGTGCGTGACAAACCGGAAGTGTGGGGTAGGCCGTGAGAAGTGAAACGACGCACTGAAAACATGAAATAGTGAGACTATGAAACAAGAGACGGGTGAGATCATAAGACGGTGAAAGCAGGAATTGTGTGAGACAACCTATAGAAGGAATTCGGCGAAGCATGAAAAGAACTCAACGTATTTCCAGATTTCTTTAAGAGAGGTTAGAGAGCGTTGCGGTGAACTTCTAAGGGGCAGTGGAGTAGCCTTTCAATTCAACAAAGGCAAGACAAGCTAGAAGAAGGGTAAACAAAGTAAGTGACACTTTTTGTATTGTATTTGCTTAGTAATTTCAATAGTGAAAGGAGCAGAGAATTAAAGACATCCATTGTAACCTGTATTCACAAGTATAGTGGATAGTCTCGGTAGAGGGAGAGTCCCTACCACCATGGATGTACGTTACATTGACGGAACCACGTAAATCTCGTGTGTCTTTAATTTGCTTTACGTTCTATGTTTTGAATTGAGTTGTGAACTTAGTTAGAGTATCGGCCAACCCATAACCTAACGAAGACCTATTAGGCAAGGTGTCTGAAAGGTGACTTTGGGGACTATTGTGATTAGTAGGTAGCAATAGATCTACCTTAGTCGAGTCTGAGAAAGAGTTTGTTTTTAAAAAGAGGTTGAAGTTGTTCACTTACCTGCGAATTGTGAATTGTGGTGATATTGATTCACCCCCCCTCTTAGTATCACAAATTAGTAGATCCTATGGAGAAGTCAGGAACTTCAATTAGTATTGCCAATAATTAAAAAACATGCAAGACTAGGTAGGAACTTTAAAAAGCTTGAAGTGCATTAGGGTAAGAGAGTCACGAAGAGGCCTTGAGCCACCTCTTTTTAAGGAAATTAAAAATGCTTTAATTCAAGGCAAGTTCAAACTTTCTACACTAGACACTTAAAATGAGACTAAAGATTCTTTAGAGCCTTAAAGTCAATTTTAAACTTTAATGCCACTCTATGTAACCTTAGATGCAATTATATGAAAAGCCTTTTCCATTATCCTAAAGAATGTTAAACGATGTTAGCATTTTGAGTCTTAATCTCATTTTATTAAGAATACTAAGCAATTAGGGCACTTATTTATGGTGAGGTTCTTTACTAATAAGAGATGCAAGTAGAACATTTTGGCCTTTATCAAATAAATCCTTCTAAAAATTTGTGGTCCATTTTAACATGGTAATGCTTAATGTGGAAGACTTGTAGCTTAAAATTTCTATGGATAATTTTATGAGTAGTAAGACATCACTATAAGATCTTGTTAACCTTATGATGAGAGCTGAAAGGTTCATAAAGTGGAGGAGATTAACAAAGCCTAAGATGAAATGAGTGAGCCTTAGGTGACCTATGATCACCTTAAAAAGGAACTAAGGAAACACTCCAAAATGTTAGGACATAAGAAGTTTCAAAATCCATCCCTATAGCACAATCTCTATAATTATAGCTAGAGGCTTCGAAGTGTATTAGTTATACCTCTCCCTTATGGTAAGGCTTTCTAAAGATCTAAGATAAGAATTTATTGGCTTTAACTCTTAAAAGGTACATCCAAGATGTTGCAACACAAAAAAGTACTACAACTTGCATAAGGATTTTGGCCATAACATTGATAAGTGTTAAAAATAGAGTAATGAACCATAAAAAAAAACCCTAAAAAGTGCATTGACACATTAAGTGACTAAGAGAGTAAATAAGCTTATTATATAAACTAAGGCCAATACAGTCCTTAACATCTAGGAGAAAAGAATTTATGACAATGAAAATGATGTTTTAATTACCTTTAATGACCTATATTAGACTTGAATTAGGTCATTTACATATGTGTGAGGCCTTTTTTGGGTATTTATTTTTATAAGGTATAAGATAAATATTGTTTTATAAAACATGTCAAAAAATTTTCATTTCTAATATGAGATAAAAGTCTTTTAAAATATCTTTATTTTCAACAAATAGTCCTTTTACTCTCCTTAGCCTCACTTTTGACTTCTTCACACACACCATTATCAATAGGCTTCATAGTATCACCTTTAGTAATAGGGATGAAGCTGTTAATAATAGATTAAAAAATATCTAGACCATGTGCCATCAGATATGAGAGCATTTTATTCTTCCATAACTGATAATTTTGCCCATCAAAAGTGAGAATGCCCTTACTGTTAATACTATTCATCTTATCCATGATATTAATTAGCAATAAAGATAAAAATTCACAGTAGCAACAAATAACTTCAGATCAAAGCAAGTAAAATGGATCAACAGAGGGAACTAGCTCTAATACCACTTAATGAGGACCTTTTTAGATCTCACACTGAAAGGAGGAAGGGATGAATTAGTATGAGATGCTTGTTTTTTACAAATCTTTCCGGATTAATTTCTGTGACTTGTTAGAGTCGATGATCCAATGTTTTATCTTTCTTCTTTATATGAGAGTGGCCGTACGAACATCAATTAAACGCAAGTATCAGAGAACATACAGAGATTTTTACATGGTTTACCCACAATGTGTGAGTTACGTCCACAATGTGATAGGATCACTCTTAAATCACACAATCCACTCTTGTTATCAAGGGATACAATTATGGTGTGGAAGGATCACTCCTTAACCACTTACAATGATCTCCTAATCATTGAGTTGATCTCCTGATCACTCAAAGGTTTGATCTCCTGATCACTAGATGAGATGATCTCTTGATCACTCTAAGGGTTTGTGACTAACACTTTCTTGAGGAAGATCACTCGATGTGCATAGGTTGCTAGTATAAAACGCAGATATTCTCCTTCCTCACTGCCAATCTTTGCTTAGGCTTTGTCGGTCTCTTCTCTGCACTCCCACTGGTGGTTATCTCGATTGTCGGTTATCTCTGCTATAGGTTCTCTCACACTGCTGGTTCTCTCCGTTGCCAGTTATCTCTGTTGCAGGTTCTCTCCCCCTGTTGCCAGTGTTGCCTCACTTGTTATTTTGGTAAGTTCTCTTCCCTTGTTGCTAATGTTATCTGCCCTGTTACTAAGGCATGTTTTCTCCTCTGTTGCTATAAGCTATCAAACTTGCTATTAGGACACATTTTCTCTTTTGCTGTTGCAAGCTACCAGACTTACTATTAGGGCAAGTTTTCCCCTCCTGCTACTGGTTGTGTTTCTTGCCTTACTGTCAAGACACGTTGCTGGTTATGCTTGCTGCTGGTTGTGCCTAATGCAATCTGTTGGTTGTGATTCATTTGCTACCAGTTCTGCATGCTACTATTGTTTTTGGTTGTGCTTGCACTTGCTGCCTTTGCTGATTGTGCCTACGCTTCATGGTGTTGCTACCTACACCTACTACTGCTACAATTTGCAATCATTACTGGTTTGCTTGCTCCTATTGTTGGAGCTTGCTACTGCTGTTGCAATTTGTAATTGCTGGTTGTCTGCCTACACATGTTAGTGCTGCGGGATGTGTTGTAGGTGTTGCGGGCTGCTGCTAGTGTTGTAATTGCTGGTGTTACTTGCTGGACTTACTGCTAGTACTGTAATTGTTGGTATTACTGGATGTGCTGCTGGTTGTGCCTGTTGCAGGTTGTTGGTTTCTTTACTGCAATTGCAGGATTCCTTGGGCTATAACTCCTTCTCTCTTTGGTTTGGCTAACTACTTCCTTCTTCTTTCTTTGGTGTGGCAGCTACACACCTTTTTTCTTGGTTTGGTGTGGCTACTGCACGCCTTCTCCTATAGTTTGGTGTGGTTGTTGTAAGTCCTTTCCTCTGGTTTGGTGTGGCTGTTGCACATCTTTCTCTCCTTGGTGTGGCTATTGCACCTTTTTCTCTCCTTGGTGTGGTTACTACACGTCTCCTCTGTTAGTTTGGTGTGGCTGTCGGTTCCTGCACCTCCTTCTTTAGTTGGTGTGGTTGCCTCCTTCTTTGGTGGTTGCTGTCACCTTTTCTTTGGCCAATTGCTGTTGCAATCTCTTTAGCTGGCTGTTGCACTCTCTTTGGTGCTGCACCTCTTTTGGTCGGTTATACCTCTCATTGGTTGTAACTCTCTTGGTCGGTTGCTACTGTAATCTTCTTGGTCGGCTACTGCACTCTCCTTGGTGCTGCACCTCTTTTGGTCGGTTGTACCTCTCCTTAGCTGTAACACTCTTGGTTGGTTGCTACTGTAACCTTCTTGGTCGGCTACTACACTCTTTTTGGTGCTGCACCTTTCTTGGCCGACTGCACTTTTCCTTGGCTGTAACTCTCTTGGCTGGCTGCTGCTGCACCTTCCTTGGTGGCTGCTTCCTTTGCCTTGGCCTGTCACTCTCTCTTTTGGTGGCTATCTCTCTCTTTGTCACTCAACCTCTCTCAACGGCATTCAAAACATCACATAAACACAAACAACTATGTGAGATGCTATTGATAACAAATTTAACATTAGCCATCAAAGATGAGCTCAATAATCTCCCTCTTTGGATTTGTTGGCAACACATTAAATCCAACATTTAGCAACCTTTGACATTCACAGCTCTCATTGAAACATGCATCTCCCTTTTGCATGTATCTGTACCTTTAGCTCCCCCTTTTTTCTACTTCCCCTTAACAATTTCTCCCCCTTTATTCATCAAGTTTAAAGTTCTTGACTTCTCCTTAGGATCTACTAGTTTGTGATACTGAAGGGGGGGTGAATCAGCATCACCACAATTCACAATTCGCAGGTAAGTGAATAACTTCAATCTCTTCTTAAAAGCAAACTCTTTCTCAGACTCGACTAAAGTAGATTTATTACTATCTATTAATCACATAATCCCCAAAGTCACCTTTTAGACACCTTGCCTATTAGACAATACGGATGTTCTTGTTTAGGTCTTCATTAGGTTATGGGTTAGCTGATACTTTAGTTGCGTTCATAACTCAATTTAAAACATAGAACGTAAAGCAACTTAAGGACACATGAGATTTACGTGGTTTCGTCAACGTGACGTATATCCACAGTAGTAGGGACTCTCCTTTATCGAGACTATCTACTATACTTGAAAATTCTAGTTACAATGGATGTCTTAATTCTTTGCTCCTTTCAAAATTGCAATTACTAAGCAAGTACAATATAAAGAGTGTCACTTACTGTGTTTACCCTTCTTCTAGCTTTTCTTGCCTCTGTTGAATTGAAAGGTTGCTCCACTGCCACTTAGAAGTTCACCGCAACGCTCTCTAACCTCTCTTGAAAAAATCTGGAAATACGTTGAGTTCTTTCCGATGCTTCGCCGAATTCTTTCTCTACGTTGTCTCACACAATTCCTACTTTCACCGTCTCATGGTCTCACCCGTCTCCTTGTCTCACAATCTCATTGTCCGTTTCTCTCTCTTTTGCTGTCCAGCCAGATTTCTCTCTCTTACTGCCAAATTTCTCTCTCTTACCGTCTAGCTCCTTTTCTCTCTCTCAGACCTTTGTTCTCTGTTCAGCCCCCAAATCTGATTTTTAGCCATCCTGGTTTTCCGTCGATTGTCCTGGGTTTTCTTTCTTTTCTGCTAGTCTCGTGTCTGGTTTTTCTCCTTCCCACCGTCCAGCTGAATCTCTCTCACCATCCAACCGGATTTCTCTCATTGTCCAGCCTTGTTCTACCGTTGACTCATTTTTCTACCGTCCAGCCGTTCACTCTTCTTTGGGCGTATTTGGGCGTGTCGGTGGTGTGCCGTTTTAGATTTTTCTTTTTCTTCCAACGACTCTTCGTTCTAGTGGTGGCTCTTCATTTTCTCTCTCTTCCAGTCGACCTTTCTTTGGCCGTTCCCCGGTTTTCCTCTATTCTGCCATGGTCATCTCGAATTTTCTCTATATTACTGTCAACCACCTCTTTGTGTGTATGTCGTGTAGGGTTTGGTGCTGGCTGGTCACTCTAGGTTTGCTGAATGTTCAATTGTCGATCGACCTTCTTCCGACAACGACTTTTCTCTCTCTTCCAAGTGTTTTCTCTCTTTTCATCTGACGATTGCTCCTCTTCTCCCTTTTTTTTTCATCCATCGGCCACTTCTCTTTGGCCGTGTTGGATTTTCTCTCCTATCTCCGATGACGGCTGCATTGTTCACAACGGCTGCATTGTTCACGACGGTTACTCTTTTCTTTTACAGGTGGTGTTCTTCTATATAGGGTTTGGTGTTTTGCCGTGTATTCAATTGTGTTAGCCTTACCCTAATTTTGTCTTCTACGGTCTTTATATACTCTCTTCCATAAAACCCTAATAGGGCTTACACGGCGGATTTACGTTCTTGCCCCTCTATGTGGCTTTATTTTTACTTTCTTGTCCTTCCATGTGGCTTTACCTTCTTGCACACTTAAACCTAGTTGACAACAATTGCAACCCATACAAGGCTGTGGGAACAACAAAGCTACTCCCCCTTTTGATCAATATATACTCTTTTTGGATTTATGCAAAATATCTTCCCCTTTGACAACAAATCCAAAGAATAATAAAAGAGGGAAGGAGAGAGGGGCTAGACGCATACCTTAGCTTTTAGGGGGTGGCTGAATACTTAAGTTCAGCCTCTTTTGTCCAAGATGTCCCAACAAATTCTTATCTTTAGTTCTCATATAGTATGTGTTATTGCTTCTGAAAACTTGGTATAAGTTTCTATTTGTTCTTTCTCCTTTAGTAAGAACAGCACCATCTCCTAATCTCTTTATTGTGCAACCACTCTTGTTGAAAGTAACTTCATATCCATCATCACAAAATTGGCTAACATTGATGAGATTATGTTTTAAACCTTTAACATAAAGCACTTTCTTCGATTTCAATTTTTCTACACCAATTTCAGCAGCATCAACACCTTTAATCTTTAAGGTACCATCATTGCCAAATCTGACTGACCCTTCATCATATTTTGTTACTCCTTTCAACATCTTGGAGTCTTCTGTGATGTATGAAAAGCAGTCACTATCCAAGATCCATGACTTTTCTTTCTTGGAAGCTTTTAAGGCTACTTTAACAACCATAGTCATTTTTTTTCCTTTTCTTCTTCTTTGGCCGAATGTAAGAGCATGTGTAGGTGTTCTCCTTTGCACTCTTTGACTGGGTAGCAATGTCAAGCAATCCTCAGCATTGTGTCTAGCCTTTTCGCATCTTCCACAGATTTCTTCTAGAAAATCAAATCTGTTTCTTAGTGGAATATGACTTCTTTTCACTTGAGACTGTCTCTTTTTTTGATAGAGTCTCCCCTTAGACTCTTGTCTCACATTCCTTTTCATTATAGACCCATTGTTCTAGCACACATTAGCCTTGTGCCCATACTTACCACAACTCCAACAAAATCCTTCAAATCTAGATTTTCTTCTTTTACCAAGTTCATGTCTCCCATCTTCAACAACTGTTATGGCAACCTTTTTATCATTTTTAACAACCTGTGTCCTTTAGATGAGAGTTTTTACCACATCTTTCCTAACCCATTTTAACTTGGGTTGGTTTCTTTTCTCTATAATGTCATTGTGCTTGCTTTTAAGAACAAACACAATTTTCTTCTTCTCTATTACCTTCTCATTTGGCTTTTTGATATAACCAAGGCCTTTCTTCCCCATGGAATGAGGACTTTGTTTGCTTAGACACTTATCCAATTTTTTGGTAGCATCCTTCTTGATGGCATTTGCTGAAGACGACTCTCCTCTCACTTCCATGGCCTGCATAAAGCTTTCTTCATGCTTCCTCAGTTCGCACTTAGCCTTGTGGAGCTTGGCTTGTAAAATCAGCACCCTTGCTCTTGTGTAATCACCTTAGTGCCAAGATCTTCGTGTATCTTACCTTGATTTGCCTTAAGTACAATTAGCTCCTCAATTCTCTTTAAGTACTCCTTCTTTTTTGCTTTAAACTCTTTTTCTTTCACCTGGAGATTATATTCATTAATAGCAGAATTTTCATATAGTTTTTTGAGATGCTTTACCTCTTTTTCCAGCTTGCTGTTTTTGTATAAACAAGTTCTCAATTCATTCTCAAGTTAATGTACCAACTCAACCAATTCCTCTTCGGTTTATTCCTCATCACTTGAAGATTCTTGTTCAACATTTGCTTGAGCAACTAGCACATTTTTTGTAGCATCATCATTAGAATCATTATCAACTTCTTCTTCAGAATCTTCTTCATTCAGCTTGCTCAAATAATTTCTTCTTTTGGATCTGAAGAATTTTCTTTTCCCATTGGCATTTGAATTTCTAGCTTTAGAATAGCTAGATTTCTTTGTTCTCCTTCATAGGACCGACTTATCATCATTATCACTGTTTGCTTCTTTTCTTTTTGGGTAGTTTATGGCAAAGTGCCTTATGTCTCCATAGCTAAAGCATTTCAAAGGTAATTTTTCCTTGTACTTCCCTTTTCCTTTCCTTATATTGTTGGTGATATATGTCATGACTTTATCTAGTTTAGTATCACTATCTTCTTCTTCAAAGCTGCTGTTAGATTCTTCTTCTTGGTCTTTAATATTTAAGTTCTTCATTGCCTTAAAGGCCAACTCCTCTACCTTAAACTTCTTTTCTTTCTTCATTAGGGTTATTCTTATTTCATAAGCCACCAATATACTATGCAAATCATCTAAGGGTAGCTTATCTAAGTCTTTATCTTCTATGAAGGAAACTTTGGCATTGTAAGCTTTTGGTAAGGTTTTAAGTATTTTCCTTACTACAGTAGTATCATTGATCTCCTCTTTATAGCCTCTAATAGAGTACACAATTTCATTGACTTTTATGAAAAAAGGCATCCACAAATTCATTATTCTACATCTTTATGTCTTCAAATCTTCTCCTCCAGATTTGTAATTTGGCCTCTTTTATAACCTTGTCTCCTTCATAAATGTTCTTTAATTTGTCCCAAATTTGCTTGGTTGTATTGCATCCTATCACTTTGGTGAATTCTTTGTCTGATAAGGAGGTATGTAAGGCATTTCTTGCCTTTCTATCACATTCTAAATTCTTCTTATCAATAGGCGTTATAGCATCACCTTCAGTAATAGGGACGAAACTACTAACAATAGATTTTAAAACATTTAGACCAAATGTCATCAGATATGAGAGCATTCTATTCTTCCATAACTGATAATTCTACCTATCAAAAGTAGGAATGCCCTTGCTATTAACATCGTTCATCCTATCCATGATATCAATCAACAGTAGAGATAAAAATTCACAGCAGCAATAAACAACTTCAGATAAAAGCAAGCAAAATGGATCAATAGAGGGAACAGACTTTGATACCACTTGATGAGGACCTTTTTAGGTCTCATACTGAGATAGGGAGGGGTGAATCAATGTGAGATGCTTGCTTTTTACAAATCTTTTTGGATTAACCTCTGTAACTTGTTAGAGTCGATGATCTAATGTTTTATCTTTCTTTTTTATGTAAAAACGACCATACGGATATCAATCAAATGCAACCACTAGAGAACACACAGAGATTTTTACATAGTTCACCCACAATGTGTGAGCTACGTCCACGATGTGATAGGATCATTCTTAAATCACACAATCCATTTTTGTTATCAAGGGACACAATTATGGTGTGGAAGGATCAGTTTTTAACCGCTCATAATGATCTCCTAATCATTTAAAGGTTTGATCTCCTGATCACTTTAAGGGTATCCCACCCTTTTTCAATAAGTTTATCAAAAAGTTTGTGACTAACACTTTCTTGAGGAAGATCATTTAATGTGCACAGGTTGCTAGTATAGAATGCAGATCTTTTCCTTCCTTATTGTCGGCCTTTGGTCAAGTTTTGCTAGTCTCTTCTTTGTAAGTTATCTCCGTTGTAGATTATCTTTGTTGCAGGTTTTCTCCTTTGCTAGTTCTCTTTGCTGCCAGTTATCTCCATGGAAGGTTTTATCCCCTTGCTGCTAGTATTGCCTTAATTGTTGCCTCGGCAGGATCTCTCCTTTATTGCCGGTGTAAGTTCTCTTCTCCTGCTGCTGGTGTTACCTCCTTCAGCCTTGGCAATTTCTCTTCCTTTGCTGCCTCACCTGTTGCCTCGGCAGGATCTCTCCTCTACTACTGATGCTGCCTCCCCTGTTGCCTTGGCAGGTTTTCTTCCCCTGCTATTAGTACTGCCTGCCTTGCTACCAGGGTACGTTTTCTTCGTTACTACTGCAAATTACCGAACTTGCTATTGGGGCAAGTTTTCTCCTTCTACTACTAGTTGTGTTTCCTGCTTATTGCTGAGACACACTGTTGGTTGTGCCTACTGCAATCTGCTGGTTGGGATTCACTTGCTGTCAGTTCTACATGCTAGTATTACTACTGGTTGTGCCTACACTTTCTAGTATTACTGCTTGCACCTGTTACTGTTGTAATCTGCAATCGTTGTTGGTTTGCCTACTCTTGCTGTTGCTGCAACCAGCAAATGCTAGTGCTGTAGGATATGCTACTAATGTTGTGGGCCGCTGTAAGTGTTACGGGCTGTTGTAGGTGTTGCTGGTTGCTACTGGTGTTGCAGGCTGCTATTGGTGTTGTGAACTACTACTGGTGTTGCGGACTGTTACTGGTGTTACAGACTATTACTGGTGTTGTAATTACTGGTATTACCTGCTAGACTTGCTACTGGTGCTATAATTACTGGTATTACTAGATGTGCTGCTGGTTGTGCTTGCTATAGGTTGCTAGTTTCTTCTGTAATTGTAGAATTCCTTGGGTGGCTATTGCAATTCCTTTTCCCTTTGGTTTAGCTAGTTGCTTCCTTCTTCTTTCTTTGGTATGATTGCAACACACCTTTTTTTTTGGTTTGGTGTGGCTGTTGCATGCCTTCTCCTCTGGTTTGGTGTGGCTACTACAACTCCTTTCCTTTGGTTTGGTGTGGTTGTTAAACGTCTTTCTCTCCTTGGTGTGGTTACTGCAAGTCACCTCTGCTAGTTTAGTGTGGCTGTCGACTACTACACCTCTTTCTTCGGTTAGTGTGGTTGCCTCCTTTATTAGTGGTTGCTGTCACCTCTTCTTTGGCCGGCTGCTGCTGTAATTTCCTTGGCCAGCTACTGCACTCTCCTTGGTACTGCCCCTCTCTTGGCCAATTACAACTCTCCTTGGTTGTAACTCTTTTGGCTAGATACTGTTGCAATCTTTTTGGCTAGCTGCTACACTCTCCTTGGTATTGCACCTCTCTTGGCTGGTTGCACCTCTCCTTAGTTTTAACTCTCTTGGCTGGCTGTTGCTGCACCTTCCTTGGTGGCTGCCTCTTTTGCCTTGGTCGGTCACTCTCTCCTTTGGTGGCTGCCTCTCTTTTTATTGCTTAACCTCTCTTTGGCTGGCTATACACCCTTTGCCACTCAAACTCTCTTTGTCGTTCTCTCTCAAAATTTTGTAGCCTATACATATCTTGAAAGAGACATAGGTGTATTTATAGAACCTTGAAATTAAGGTTGCACACTCATCAACGATCAGCGTTGATTCCCAAAGGTTGTCCTACAATTAACAACCAAATTTAATTCCTAAAATTTAAGGTTAATGGTCAACGTTGACTTCCTAAAATTTAAAGTCAATGGTCAACGGTCAACGATTAACCTTGACCCCTAAAATTTAGGGTTGACAATTAACATTGACTCATCAACTTCAGGGTTGACCTACCATCAATGGTTTTGCCCAATGACCTCTTTACATCTCAACGACATTCAAAACATCATACCAACATAAACAATTATGTGAGATATTGTTGACAACAAATTCAACATTAGCCATTAAAGATGAGCTCAACACCATTATCAAAATCTAGATGAAGAGTTCCATTTGAACTTATATGTTCCTTATATATAATTTCAAGTTACTTTACTAAAATAATCGGTCCCTAATCCAATATTACTCTTGCCTAATTGTATCAATATATTGGGGAATATTTTTAGGTGTGTGAATGATTTTTTTTCAATTCATTAATGACTTAATTTTATTATTATTACTTGAAAGATTAGCATGGAACATCTTAATCATATATGGTTAATAGTAATTATGCATTGTTATGAATTTCATCCAACCTTAACCCTCAAATACCTCCAAAAACATTGATCATGGAATGATTGACAAAATTAAAGGAAACTAGGTTATCAAGTTTCATTGTTGGATGTTTAAAATCACTTTTATGGTTATTAAAAGCATTCATGGAGCATAATTTGTTTTGATTATAGTGCTTATTATGTTCGCTTTTTTTTTTTAGTAAGTATAACTCACTTATGATCTTATATTATATAAATTCATTTTATTATTTTTTATTTCAAGTAAACCTTACTTATTATGTAGTATAAAATAATGAGTGAGTTATCCTTACAAAAAATATGAGTTAAAATAGAATTTTTCATCGCTTATACTTTTATATGATATTAAATTTTTAGTGGGCATAACAACTTTCCTTAATCATTCATTGCATTTTTTTAGGTTGCTTCTATACTATTAAAATATGTCCGTGATTGCTCATTTTTAATAAATTGATAAGGAGAAAATTTTCACAATTTTCCCTTAACAACATTACACAAGCATAGTAAAAAAAGAAAAAAAGTGACATAATGGATCTCTTTAACAAGACTAGTTATTAGCATAAGATTTGTATTACAAACTAGGGCCATATTGGATACGCGCTTGATGTTGCAAACTAAAGGTAGAGAATCGGAAGTGGAGCCTTAAATTTATTATACTAGCTTTGACCACTACATTTGCTTCAATCATCTTGTCTTCTCTTCCTTTTTGCAAAGGAAGTCATAGTGTTACTTATTATGGTTCAATTAATAATCCTAGCACTTGAAAAATGCTTCAAGTAAGGTTGTCTTTAGTTAATAGTACAATAAGAAATGCTATCTTTTATCATATGCCTCCTTGGTTCAAGTGTAAATAGTTTCCACACATTAGATTTCCTTGATGTAGAAATTAAAATATTATGTAAATACCAATGTAGGTCTTATAATTATAATTTTTGTTATTGCTTTTCATTTGATTAATGAAAAAGAGTTTTTTTTCCTGTCTTTGTGAATGATATTTATTCAACTTATCTTTATCTTTGCTTGCTTCTTCCATTGCCTCTCAAACTATTATTCTACCTTTGCCTTTTTTTTCATACCTTAGGGTGAATCACTTATTCAAATCTATTTAAGTTGATTTATAAAATAAAGTTTAAGTTATTGTACTTGGATGGAGTGGTTCATGTAAGTGTATAGACATGTTTATCATTTTTAGCATGCCCTTGGTTTGGTGAACTCATTATTCTGAATGTCTTACTTCGGTGTACAATTTGCTCATTGAATTGAGTAGGCCTTATGCTTAGGTTTCTATATCTTGATGAGCTCTTTATTTTATAGTAATATAAATTGAGTAAGCCCTTTATTACTTAAAGGTTAATGACTTATTTCAATAATTACGTCTTTGGGCTTTCATAACTAATAAACTTTTAAGTTTTAAATTTTCCTATAAAGTCATGTGACAAGTTTCTTATCATAGTTACTGCTTTATCTTTTTTCTAGTGGCTTCTATATGGTGTCATGCCATAAGTGAGAGTTTGTTATGAATTGGGGATTTATCTTTTTTCACCTTCATCCATTCAAATTTTCATAACCTTCCTTCCTATCATGGTTTATTGTAGCTCCCTTTATTGTCATTGTTATTTTCTTGGGGCCAACCTCCTAATGTTAGTCCATATGATTGGTGAATTGTTAAGAAAGACTACTCTGCATCATTGCCTTTTTAAGATAAACTACTCCTCATTATGCATTGCCGTTCTTAGTCATCTATCTTAGTTAATTGGTAAAGCTAGAGCACCTTTCTTGTCCTTTTCTTGTGTTGACCATGAAGCTTTAGGTCTTATTATGTCTAATCTACAATTGACTTATTAGTCAGTTAATGTGAGTGAGATTTAAAACTTTTTTTCTATATTTAACTTAGGATGAAGTCAAAAGTGCTAATTGTTTAAATGTTTATTTGGAATTGCAATTGAGTTTTGCTATTATGGTTGACAAACTAACAATAGCAAAACTTATTATTAATAAACATAATTAATTATTTAGTAATTGTTTATAAAGTTTTGAAAAAAAGAAAAAAATCTAATAAAATAAAAAAATCACAAAAGGAACTCTTTTGAATTGCTAAGTAGTAATTATTTATAAAATAATGAAAATTATTGTCTTAAAAAATTATTAAATAATGTTACACTTTTTATGTTTTTCATTATATTAAAATATTCTACATTTTCAAAATGTAGGTTTAAGTTATAGTTTGCTTCTTGTGAACATAAATTCTTTAATTTACTAAACATTAGCAAAATTACGTTTTAACTCAAAATGCAAGTTTCCAAATTGCTACCATAATTCTGAACACACCTTAAGTTGGCTTAAATATATGACTTAAGTTAAGGATAAGCAATAGACAAGATATGTTGAGCCATTTCTTTAGCACAACTTCCTTTTATTTAAGCCAAATTGTTGCAAAGTACATTCTTTCAAACTTAAGCAACCTTATTCTAAGTGTATGCATCACCTTCTTAAGTTTGAAAGTTGCATTTAGGTTACTCATTTCAATCTTTGTTTTATAATTCATACAGTTTAGCATACTTCATATTAGCATCCGCTTTCATGTTTTATATGACTAATTCTCTTAACTTATGATATTTGCAAAGGTTAACCTTTAATTGTAATTTTTTTTATTTATTTTTTTATAATATTTTTCAATTACAATTTGGAAATTAAGGCTAAGTTTTTAATAAAATTATTGACTAATTAGGATGCAAAAATCTTATTATTACTAAACATTAGGTTGCAATCATGTATGTTCACAAAGGTTTTCACTTGCTCATTATTTAATTATTCATATACCTAGTTATTATCTTCTATGGATACAAGGGCTTTTTGCACCTAACTCAAATAAAATGTTTGCAATTCTTTATGCAATCAAACTCAATCTTTTCCTTCAATGCATATTTGACTAATGCCCTTTAAAAGCATTCATATCTTTAAATACCATTGATAGATTAAACTTTAGCTTTTCTTATTTTAGGTTATAGACTAAATATTTCCATCTTCTTCTCATTGTATAATATTAATCTTCAATACCATTAATTTCAAAACTACCATAGTGACTAATATCCTAATAACTAGTGGCATCTTCATCACCCTCCTCATCATTAGATTGGTTCATATTAAGTGTCACCCTTAAAATGTTCCTTTCTAACTTTAGCATCAAGCATATACGTGTCTTTTGTCCTAGTTCTTTACCTTATTTAAATTTCCTTACATTAACTCTAGCTTCCTTTAATTTAAAATCATCATTATCAAACAACATATGTATTTTTATTATGCTTTTATTATATTCTTCATCCTCAAAATTGTTCTTGTTAGATTCTATGTTGGTCTCCCAATGTTATACAACAATAAATTTCTAATTCTTAGGCACATCATTCAAGCTTGTATTTAAACTCTCCCATGATAACCGATAATATAGTTCTTTAAAACCTAAATATCCTAATACTTTAATCACTATATTTTGCACATCCAAATATTTAAATTTATTAACCTCAACTAACATTTTATTTATACTACCCTTTTTATAATAAATGAAAAAGTCTTTGTGCAATAACCCATCATCGTACATACATGACCTTATTAATATCATTCATCCCAAAGACAAAAATAACAATAAACATAAAGTTTCATATTATAAAAGAATTTTCCAATAAATGTAAGGCACAAACAGACAAGTTTATTATTTTGTTGGGCTAGTGTGATTTCATACATATATATGGATGTGGTTTTAAAAATAATAACTATCAAGACAACACTTTTAAATTAATGAATATATAAATACTTAGTTTTGCATCTATCGATCTTTATTGTTAAATTAAAACTGACTATTAAAGTCTTACATCAATTGCCTTTAAAATAGCACTTTGAATACAATAATATCAAATAGATACAAATACACAACAATATTTAAAATCAAAGAATGTCATGCAACTTAATACAAGCATTCAATACTTTTTCTAAAAGGATAAATACCTTAAATGGAGAATTTTTCATGTAAACATGAAAATAGAAACCTTAATTAGACATACTTATGAATATACAAAGAAAAAGATAGAAATAATAAAAAGACAATTATACAATGTCTTTATGTAATAATTGTAAATAATGAAAGACCACTAATTATAGATAAAGAAAAAAAAACATAACATTTGTATCATTTCAGAGTAATAAGACTAAACTATAACATAATAAACTTACATAGTTGTTAAAGAGTTCCAATAATTAGTATAACAATAAAGGTTAAATCTTTATTTGATTGTTTTTTACTTTTTTTACAAGTGGTAAACATCGAGATAGAAAAATCCTATTTTGGGAAAAATTTATAATATTTAAGATCATAATATGTTCAGGTATGTATTTTGATTATTTATGCAAATTCTGTCAAAAAATAATAAAAGAATTATTTTCATATGTATTTCTATATGTTGATCATTAAAAACAATGTTTTACTTATTGATGAGAATCTTCTTAGGTCTCACACTAAAAGGGAGAATTAGTGAATTAGTGTTAGATACTTACTTTTTACAAATCTGTTCTGATTAAACCTCTGTGATCTATTAAAGTTGATAATCTAATTTTATCTTACTTCTTTATGCAAGAACAGCCGTATGAATATTAAGTAAGTACAAGCACCCGAGAACATATGAAATTTTTACGTGGTTTACCTATAATGTGTGAGTTATGTCCATGGTGTGATAAGATCACTCCTAGATCACATGATCCATTCTTATTATCAAGGGATACAATTGATGTTGTGGAAGGATCACTCCTTAACCACTAACAATGATCTCCTGATTACTCGAAGGATTACTCTTTCAATCACTTCGAGGATCTTTCACCCTTTTTCAAGAAGTAAATAAAAAGTTTATGAAAAGATCACTCACTGTGGACAAGTTGCTATTACAGAAAATGGATCTTCTTCTTCTTCACTGCCGATTACTTTCCTTAAGCTTTGCAGGTTCTCTCCTCTGTAAGTTCTCTTTGTTGTAGGTTATCCTCTCCGTTGCAAGTTATCTTTGTTACAGGTTCTCTCTTCTGCAGGTTCTCTCCGCTACAAGTTTTTTCCGTTATAGGTTATCTTTGCTGTAGGTTACCTTCGCTGCAAGTTCTCTCCGTTATAAGTTATCTTTGCTAACGGTTATCTCTACTGTAAGTTCTCTCCATTGCAGGTTATCTTCACTGCAAGTTATCTCCGTTGTGGGTTATCTTCATTACTGTTGGTTCTCTCCACTACTGTAAGTTCTGCTTTCTGCAAGTTCTTCCTTTACTGTCAATGCTGCCTCCTTCTGCCTTGATAGGTTTTCTCATTTGTTACCAGTGCTACCTCCTTCTAACTTGGCAGGTACTCTCCTCTACTGACAGTTCTCTCCTGTCTCTACATGTTCCTTCTTCTACCTCTACAGGTTTCTCTTTTTGTCTCTGTAGGTTCCTCCTTTTATAGGTTTTTTTCTTTATTGTTGGTTCTCTCTTGTCTCTGCAAGTTCCTCCTTTCCTCTGTTGCTAGTGCTACCTCCTTTTGCCTTGGTAGGTTCTCTCCTCTGCTACCGGTGTTGTCTCCTTCTTCCTTTTCTGCTTCTATTACTGTAATCTTTTTGCTTCTGCTGCAGTTGCTACCTTCTTCTTTCTTTGGTGCTGCTGCTGTTTTCTTTTATCATTGCACTCTCCTTCTTCCCTTGGTGGTGCTATTGTTTCCTTTTGTCACTGCACTCTCTCTCTTTTGGTGCTACTGCTATTTCCAATCTGCCACTGCACTCTTTTCTGTTTTATAGAACACACGTTTTCTTCCTCTTAGTGTTCTGTAGCTCGCATAGTTTCTTCCTCTTGGTGTTTTGTAGCTCGCATAGTTTCTTCCTTTTGGAGTTCTGTAGCTCACACGATTTCTTCCTCTTGTCATTCTGCAGCTTACACAACCTTTTTCCATTCTCCTTAGTTATTCTTTTTGGTGGTTGCTCTTTGTCATTTTGCTCCTTTTCTTTTTGGTGGTTGCTTTTTGTTGTTTTTTCTATTTCTCTATTACGTTTCTGTAGCACACAACCTCTTACCATTCCCCTTACCTATTCTTTTTTCGTGGTTGCTCTTTGTCGTTCTACTCCCTTTCCTTTTGGTGGTTGCTCTTTGTCGTTCTCTCTATTTCTCTATTACGTTTCTTCAGCACACACCTCTTTTAATAGTTGCATGGATATATTTATAAGTTTTGAGTTTATGGTTGCCATATTATCAACGATCAGCATTGACTCGTAAAATTTAAAATGAACAGTCAACATTGGCTCATTGACTTTAAGGTTGACCTGCTACCAACGGTTTTGACCAACAATATCTCTACATCTCAAGCTCCTTGACGAATACAAAATGTAACTATGGGTAGCAAATATATCTCGACAAATCTATGAGATGCTGTTGACAACAAATCTAACATTAGCTATTAAAGATGAGCTCAATAATATCCCTTTTTGGATTTGTTGGCAATACATCAAATTTAAAAATTAGTAATTAAGCACAAGTAGCAGCTTTTGACATTCACAACTTCCTCTAAAATATGCATCTCCCTTTGGCATGTGGACATGATATCAATTAGAAACAACCTTTAACTCCCCTTTTTTTCTGCTTCTCTCCTTTGACAAATTTTTCCCTTTTATTTGATTTTCCCCTGTAGATTTATTAAGCTATTCCCCCATTTGATCAATATATACTCTTTTTGGATTTATGCAAAATATCTGCCCCTTTTATAACAAATTCAAAGAATAATAAAAGAGGGAAGCGGAGAGGGCTTAGAGGCATACCTCAGCCTCTAGGGCATGGCTAAACACATTAGGTTAGCCTTAACTTCTGGAACATCTCTCTTGACAAAGATTTAGTAAATATATTTGCAACTTGCTTTACGGTAAGCACATATTCCATCTTTACTTCATTTTTGGACAATTTGTTCAACCTCTTCTGTCCAAGATGTCTCAATCTCCTATGTCACAACAGATTCTCATTTTTGGTGCCCATATAGCATGTGTTTTTGCTACTAGAAACTTGGTATAAATTTCCATTTGTTCTTTTTCCCTTTGTAAGAACAATGTCATCACTTAATCTTTTTACCGTATAGCCATTCTTATTGAAAGTAACTCCATATCCATCATCACTAAGTTGGCAAACACCATTTAGATTATGTTTTAGTCCTTCAATATAAAGCACTTCCTTTAATTTTAGCTTTCCTGCACCAATTTCAACAGCACCAACACCTTTGATTTTTAAGGCACCATCATTGCTAAATGTGACTAATCCTCCATCATATTTTATTACTTCTTTCAACACCTTAGAGTTGCCTGTCATGTGTGAAAAGCAACCACTATTTAGGATCCATGACTTTTCTTTCTTGGAAGCTTTTAAGGCTACTTCCACAACCATGACCATTTCCCTTCTTCTTCTTTTTCTTTGGCCAAACATGGGAGCATAAGTGTTCTCCTTTGCATTCTTTGATTAGATAATAATGTCAAGAATTCCTCAACAATATGTCTAGCCTTATCACATTTTCCACAGATTTCTTCCAATGTATCAAATCTATTTCTTAGTGGAATTTGACTTCTTTTCACTTAAAGCTGTCTCCTTTTTTGATAAAGTCTCCCCCTAGACTCTTGCCTCACATTACTCTTTATTATAGGCCTATTACTCCAGCACACACTAGCCTTGTACCCATACTTACTACAACTCTAGCAAAATCCTTCAAATTTAAATTTTTTTCTTTCACTAAGTTCATATCTCTTATCTTCAGCAATTGTTGTAGCAACCTTCTTTCCATCTTTAACAACTTGTCTCTTTTGGATAGGAGTTTCCATTACATTTTTCCTAACTCATTTTATCTTGGGTTGGTTTCTCTTCACTATAACATCATTGTGTTTGCTTTCAAGAATAAACACAATTTTCTTCTTCTTTGCTACCCTCTCATTTGGCTTTTTAATATAGCCAAGTCCTTTCTTCCCTATGGAATGAGGTCTTTGTTTGCTTAGACACTTATCCAACTATTTGGTAGTATCCTCTTTAATAGCATTTGCTAAAGAGGACTCTTATCTCACTTCTATGGCGTGCATAAAGTTTTCTTCATATATCTTTAATTCAGATTCAACCTTGTGGAACTTTACTTGCAAAATTAGCACTTCATGCTTTTGTGCAATCACCTTAGAGCCAAGATCTTTATGTATCTTGCCTTGTTTTGCCTCAAGTACATTCAGCTCCTCAATTCTTTTCAAGAACTCATTCTCTTTCACTTCAAACTCATTTTCTTTCACTTAGAGATCAGATTTATTAACAACAAAATTTTTATTCAGCTTCTTAAGATGTTCTACCTCCTTTTTTAGCTTGTTATTTTTATGCAAACAAGCTCTTAGTTCATTCTCAAGTTGCTGCATCATCTCATTCTCTTCCTCTTCAACTAATTTCATATCACTTGAGGATTCTTGTTCAACATCTACCTGTGTAACCAGCATATTTTCTGCAATAGTATCATCAAAATCATTATCAACTTCTTCTTTAGAATCTTTTTCATCCAATTTGCTCAAAAAATTTCTTCTTTTAGATATCAAGAGTTCCTTTTTCCCTTTGGCACTTAAATTTCTACCTTTAGAATAGCTAGATTTCTTTATTCTCCTCCTTAAGATAGGCTCATCATTATCATCATCACTATCTACTTCTTTTCTCTTTAGGCAATTTATGGCAAAGTGCCCAATTGCTCCACAACTAAAGCACTTCAAGGGTAATTTTCCCTTATACTTCCCTTTTCCTTTTCTTATATTTTTGGTGATGTATCTCATGACTTTATCAAGTTTAGTATCACCATCTTCTTCTTCAGAGCTGCTGTCGGATTCTTCTTTTTGATCTTTAATCTTTAATTTCTTCATTGCCTTAAAGGCCAACTCCTTCTCTACCTTAGACTTTTTTTTTTCTTCATTAGGGCTATTTTTATTTCATAAGCCACCAATACGTTGTGTAAATCATTTAGAGGTAACCTATCCAAATCTTTATCTTCTATAGAGGAAACTTTAACATTGAAAGTTTTCGATAAGGTTCTAAGTATCTTTCTTATCATAGTAGTATCGTTAATCTCCTCTCCATAACTTCTAATAAAGCTTACAATTTCATTTACTCTTGTAAAAAAGGCATTCACAGATTCATCATTCAGCATCTTTATGTCTTCAAATCTGCTCCTTCATATTTGTAACTTGGCTTCTTTCACAACCTTGTCTCCTTCATAAATATTCTTCAATTTATCCCAAATTTGTTTGGTTGTGTTACACCCTATCACTTTGGTGAATTCTTTGTTTGATAAGAAGGCATATAAGGCATTTCTTGCCTTTCCATCACACTCCAAATTCTTCTTATCAGTAAGCGTC
Source organism: Ceriops tagal (assembly GCA_021533255.1). NCBI lineage: Eukaryota > Viridiplantae > Streptophyta > Magnoliopsida > Malpighiales > Rhizophoraceae > Ceriops > Ceriops tagal. The sequence continues at coordinate 5,726,034 of CM038609.1, read as the reverse complement.
ATAGCAGTACTTTTAGTAACAATGGTGAAGCTACAAACTGCAGATTCAAATATACTCAGACCAAGTGACATTAGATATAGGAGCATTCTATTCCTTTATAACTAATAATTTTGTCCATTAAAAGTAGGAATGCCTTTACTGTTAACATTGTTCATGCTTTTCATGATATTAACCAATAATAGATGTAAAGATTCATAGCAGCAACAAAACCTTTAGACCAAAGTAAAATGGATCAACAGAGGAAACCCCACTCTGATACCACTTGATAAAAACCTTCTTAGGTCTTACACTAAAAGGGAGAAAGGGTAAATCAATGTAAGATGCTTACTTTTTACAAATCTGTCACGATTAAACCTCTGTGACTTGTTAAAGTCAATAATCCAATTTTATTTTAGTTCTTTATATGAGAACGACCATATGAATATCAAGAAAGTACAAGCACCCAAAAACACAAAGAATTTTTACGTGGTTCACCCACAATGTGTGAGCTATGTCCACGGTGTGATAGGATCACTCCTAGATCACACGATCCATTTATATTATCAAAGGATACAGCTGATGTTGTGGAAGAATCACTCTTTAACTATTTGTGGAAGGATCACTCCTTAACCACTTATAATGATCTCTTGATGATTAGAAGAGTTGATTTCATGATCACTTGAAAGATTGATCTCCCGATCACTCTAAGAGTCTCCCACCCTTTTTCAAGAAGTACATAAAAAGTTTATGACAAAACTTCCCTGAGAAAGATCACTCAATGTGCATAAGTTGCTGTTGTAGAAAGTGGATATTTTCTTTCCTCATAGCCAGTTTCTCTCCTTAAGCTTTGTTAGTCTCTCATCTACAGGTTCTTTTTACTATAAGTTATCTTCGTTGCAAGTTCTCTCCTCTATAGCTTCTCTCCGTTACAGGTTATCTTCACTGTAGGTTTTGTCCACTGTAAGTTATCTTTGCTGTAGGTTCTTTCCATTGTAAGTTATCTTTACTACATGTTGTCTCCGCTACAACTTCTTTTCGCTATAGGTTATCTCCTCTACTGTCGGTTCTGCCTCCTTTTACCTTAACAGGTTTTCTCCTCTGTGGCTGATGTTGCCTCCTTCTGCCTTGGCAAGTTCTCTCCTCTATTGCCGATGTTGCCTCCTTCTGCCTTGACAAGTTTTCTCCTTTGCTGCTGGTTCTCTCTTGTCTCTACAAGTTCCTCCTTTTGCCTCTGCAGGTTTCTCCTTTTACCTCTGCATGTTCCTCCTTTTATAGGTTCTTTTATCTGTTGTCGGTTCTCTTTTGTCTCTAGAGGTTCCTCCTTTTACCTTTATAGGTTTCTCCTTTCCTCTACTGCCGGTGCTACCTCTTTCTTCCTTGGTAGGTTCCCTCCTTTGTTACTAGTGCTACCTTCTTTTGCCATAGAAGGTTCTCTCCTTTTACCTCTGTAGGTTCCTCCTTTTACAGGTTCTCTTCTCTGCTACTAGTTTTCTCCTGTCTTTGCAAGTTCCTTTTTCTGTCTTTGTAGGTTTCACTTTTCCTCTGCTACCTCCTTTTGCCTTAGTAAGTTCTCTCCTCTGCTGCTAGTGCTGCCTCCTTCTTCCTTTTCTGCTTCTACTACTACAATTTTTCTACTTCTACTGTTGCATTCTTTTTGCTTCTGTTACAATTGCTGCCTCTTTCTTTCTTTGATGCTATTGTTGTTTCCATTTGCCACTATATTCTCCTTCTCTTCTGGTGATGCTGATGTCTTTTTCTGCCATTGCATTCTTTTCTATTTTGCAGAACACATGTTTTCTTCCTCTTTGCATTCTATAGCTCACACAGTTTCTTCCTATTGGCATTTTGCAACTCACACAGTTTCTCTTTCTTAGTGTTTTGCAGCTCACATGGTTTCTTCCTTTTGGCGTTCTACAGCTCGCATAACCTTTTGTCGTTCCCTTTACCAATTCTTTTTTATGGTTGCTCTTTGTCATTTTGCTCCTTTTCTTTTTGGTGGCTACTCTTTGCTATTCTCTCTATTTCTTTATTACATTTTTGTAGCACACAACCTCTTGCCATTCCCCTTGCCTATTCTTTTTGGTGATTGCTCTTTGCCATTCTGCTCCTTTTCCTTTTGGTGACTGCTCTTTGCCATTCTTTCTGTTTCTTTATTACGTTTCTTCAGCACACACCTTTTTTGACAGTTATGTAGATATATTTATAAGTCTTGAGTTTAGGGCTGCCTTATCATCAATGGTCAGCATTGATTCCTAAAATTTAAGATCAACAGTCAGCATTGACTCCTAAAATTTAGGGTCAACGATCAACATTGATTCATTGACTTTAGATTTGACCTACCACTAATGCTTTTGACCAACAATCTCTCTACATCTCAAGCTCTTTGACAAATATAAAATGCACCTGTAAGTAATAAACACATCTAAACAAATCTATGAGATGCTATTAACAATAAATCCAACATTAGCCATCAAAGATAGACTCAACACTTATTTTCTATCTTCAATTGGATCACATTGGAAAAATCAGTAATGCTTAAGACTAAATTAAAGAAAAAAACTTGTAAGGTTCAGGTCTAAATTAAAAAAAATTAAAAAGATTAAGAATTATTTTTTGGCTTGTTCTACATTTCAGTTGGATAAAAAAAAGCATGTCAAAAAAATGAGAGAGAGATTCAATTGGAGGATAAAGAGCTACATAGTAAGAGATAGAATATCAATGGACAACATGTTTAGAATTGGAATGGGTTATAACTACTAATAAAAATTGAAATTAAAGTTAAAGTTAAAGAAATTAAGAGAGGAATTTTAAGGATTACTTTGCATTCAATGTAGCAAAGTCTAAATCAAGCCATACGGAGAGAGAATGAGAGATGAAAGTATAAAGAGAGAAAAGTGAGAGGGCACGTGGATAACAACCCATCAACACAAAAATTTCAAAGAGAAAGAAAGAAAATGACCAAGAAATGGCAAAACAAGAAAGAGATAAAAAGGTAGAAAGACATAGAGATGAGGCAACAAAGAGAGAGAATAGAGGGTTAAAACTAGTTTTGAGAAATGATAATTATGCAACACCCTATCATGGTACATATACATGACCCTATTAATATCATTCATCCCAAAGACAAAAATAACAATAATCATAAAGTCTTATATTATAAAAGAATTTTCCAAAAAACGTAAGACACAAACAGACAAGTTTATTATTTCTTAGGCAAGTGTGATTTCATACATATATATGGATATGGTTTTAAAAATAATAACTATCAAGACAACACTTTTGAATTAATGATTATATAAATACTTAGTTTTGTATCTATCTATTTTCATTGTTAAATTAAAACTTGACTATTAAAGTCTTACATCAATTACCTTTAAAATAACACTTTAAATATAATAATATCAAATGTATACAAATACACAAAAATATTTGAAACCAAAGAATGACATGTAACTTAATACAAACATTCAATACTTTTTCTAAAAGGATAAATACCTTAAATGAAGAATTTTTCATGTATATATAAAAATAGAAACTTTAACTAAACATACTTATGAATATAGAAAGAAAGGATAGAAATAATAAAAAGACAATTATACAATGACTTTATGTAATAATCGTAAACAATGAAAGACCAATGATTAGAGATAAAAAAAAAACACAACATTTGTATCATTTCAGAGTAACAAGAATGAATTACAACATAATAAACTTACATAATTGCTAAAGAGTTCCAATAATTAGTATAACAATAAAGGTTATATCTCTATTTGATTGTTTTTTTTATAAGTGATAAACATCAAGATAAGCTTAAGCATCAAAGCGAGAAACCACAAACATTAATGGATTTCTTTTGGGGTTATGTTAGAAAAACCCTATTTCAGGAAAAATTTCTAATGCTTAAGATCACAATATGTTCAAGTATGTATTTTGATTATTTTATGCAAATTCTGTCAAAAAATAATAAAAGAATTATTTTCATATGTATTTCCATATGTTGATTGTTAAAAATAATGTTTTACTTACTTTCTGTCTTCAATTAGATCATATTGGAAAAATCAATAATGCTTAAGACTAAATTAAAGAAAAAAAATTATAAGGTTTATGTCTAAATTAAAAAAAATTAAAAAGATTAAGAATTATTTTTTTGTTTGTTCTACATTTCAATTGGATAAAAGAGAGCATGTCAAAAAGATATAGAGAGAGAAATTCAATTGGAGGAGAAAGAGCTACATAGTAAGAGATAGAATATCAATGGACAACAAGTCTAGAATTAGAATGGGTTATAACTATTAATAAAAATTGAAATTAAAGATAAAGATAAAGAAATTAAAAAAGGAATTTTAAGGATTACTTTGCATTCAATATAGCAAAGTCTAAATCAAGCCATCTAAAAAGAGAATGAAAGATGAAAGTACAAAGAGAAGAAAGTCAGAAGGCATGTAGATAACAACCCATCAACATAAAAATTTTAAAGAGAAAGAAAGAGAATGACCAAGAAATGGCAAAACAAGAGAGAGATAAAAAGGTAGAAAGACATAGAGATGAGGCAATGAAGAGAGAGAATGGAAGGTTAAGATAAGTTTTGAGAAATGATAATTGATTTGGAAACACATCAAAAAAGGATTTAAAAAATTTTGTTTTTTTTTTACATAAAATTGGTTGTAAATCTTTATGAATTTTTATAATTAAATTCTCAACCCTTTTATATTTTAATTTAATTTTATATTTCTTGAATTCGTTTCAGATTGTTCCATTTCAAATAGACTGCAATCAAATCGTTAATAATTTCTATTTGATCAATGTATGATTTTCAATGACCACTTTTATCCAAAAAGGACCGATTTGAAACAAATTAAAAATTATAACACTTAAATAAAAACACAAAAACATTTAGGATCCAATTGTAAATATCTATAAAAGTTTAGGACTAATTTTTTGTATATCTCATTTTTAAACTAAAAAAAAAAACAAGAAAGTAGAAAATACAAAACTACAACATTACCAAACAAGTCCTTAACTTGCATGGAAAAGTTTATACATTGTCATTAATTATTGTCAGTAATTTTATGAGATTGAATGATGAAAGTAATAAGATTGAATTGTCTTCCAAAGATAAGATGCCTACATTGTTTACAAGAAAATTTTATGTTGAAATGGGCCATAATAGAGTCAATAAAACTAGTCTTAAGGAAGAACACCCACAACTTGAGTATGCTTAGTAAAAGCTTTAGGGTAAACTCCATCTAAGGGCATCCTATGCTTTATAGAAATCATGTTGACAATAAATACATCATTCTTTCTCCTAGTCTTAGACAAAGCTATTATCCAACTACTAAAAGAATGTTCACCTAATTGATTAGGAAAAGGTGGACCTTCCTCAAAACTTCCTTATTGGGCAACCTTTTGCTTGTCACTTCAATAAGGACCATGGTTCCCTTAATAACTCACTCTTATAATTTGTAAGAAACAAGTCATCCTTTGGCTTCTTAATTAGAGAGAGATTTTTTTTTTTCACCCCTTGCTTATAAAAGGGAGATCACCCTATTCAATGAGAGGTTATTTCTTCATTAAGTTTTTATTGAGGGTGGGAATCGTCTCTTAAACTTGAGTAGATGACTACATTATAAATTCTCTTTACAAGCTCATTAAAATTAAATAAGATCCTCAAGACCTTTTGTCTTACATTAAAAAACACAAAAATTAGCACAAGGAAAGTAAAGTTTATGAAAACTTACGATGATGGGATGACCTGGTTCACCTAATCACTTGAAACTAAAGGTTGTATGAATAAATAAGTTTTCTTGTTTTGGAGACTTATAAAAGCTTAAAGAGGGATCATCCAAATCATCCACCTCAACTTATGACATCCCTAGATACTCATTATTGTTGTTGAACAACATAAGGGGGAATGCTTTAACAATCCCTATTAGGTTGATAAAGCCAAAATCTATATATTCCTCCTTTGTCACCAAGTTAGCAAAGTCTTTATATTAGAGTAGTCACATAATGAGCTCTTAATGACCATCAAACATTGGCAACATGCCCAATTAGTTTTGTTCAAAGATGGAGATCACAAACAATTATGGTAAGTAAAAGAAAACCTTCAAATTTAGTCCTATAAAAAAAAGATATCTTTTTAAGAACTTTAAAAAGAAAAACTCATAGATAAAGGGTTTAAAAATAGCAACATCCCTTCCAACAACTTCAAGATGTTAGCAAACTCATTGAGACACTCCAATTGATAAAAATCCATTTTAAGGGTAGGCCATAAAGAGCACATAGAGTAACAATAAACTAGCATGACTTTAGTCATCATTAAATGGGCTTAAACACAATGTAAGTAAATTGGTCAAATGACACTAGTTGGATGATGATAATTGTCTACAAATGAAATGGTACTACATCTAAAACACCTATAACAATGCATAGGAAGTTTTAACCAAGCCACAAATTGCTCATAATAAAAGGTGACATATATGCTTTTTCATAAAAAAGAGGAGCCAACTATTTATACCTTTCAATAATTTGGAAATAACAAAACTTTCTATTTAAAAGCTTTTAATTAGCAACAAAAGAATAAGAGCACATAACACATTTCCATTTGTTACAAAAAGGGATATGAGGTAGATGATTCATTATCATCAAAGTTTTAGGACTTAAAGTTACAGAGGTACTAAGTACCAAACTCATAACTAGAGGCCTTATTGCCTTAACACTAGTTTGAGAACTTACCTTATTAGCACGCCTAAGTTTATGACCTCAAGTTGGTGCAAGAGAAAGTTGTAGAATGACATCATATAGTGTATAACCATGCCTTTAAGGGATGTGCCTATAACACAAACCTAATAATGAACTTGAGTACTCTTTTATATTACCCAATCCTTGCTTTTTATTATTAATGCTTTCAAGAAAATTACATGCTAAGCACACTTAAAGAAAGAAGATACTCTTTTGATGAAAAGAAAGACAAGTGAAAAAGTTTGAATAGGGCAATAAAACCTTTAACAAAGTCTTCTATTGGTTTTGCAGGATATTATTTTGTATTTTTTAATAAATTATATAATTCATCATTTAACTTATTAATTATTTTCATTTTTCTACTAAATATTAATTTATTATAATTAAATCACTTAATTTTAATTTTATTTTAATTTAATTACTCTTAATAAATTTGATGAAAGTCTATAAAATCCACCCTTAAAAAATACATTTTATACAACTAAATTTATCATATTTGCTTTTGTTCAATTAATGTCCTAATATATTAAAATTATTATCATTCTAGATTATACGGTGCAACAGTGATAAGGACAATTATAATAAAAATAAAAATAAAAAATATAAGTTCACTCAAATGCTAATAAAAAAATAAAAAGTTACCCTTTTTTAAAAATTATTTTTTTAAATTTCATAATTTGGAGATTTTTTTTAACACATTCAATTTTCAAATCCAAGGTTGACTAGAATTAGATTTTTAGTGCAAGTGATAAAAAAAAAAGCAGAAATTACAGCATTTTACAAAGACTATCGATACACAAAAATGAAAAAAAAAGTACATTTTGATTAAATTCATGTCCTTAACAATTATTTTATTGTCATTGACACAACTACTTCGGTCTTATACATTTACAAACAATACCGTAGACACCTAATGTTATGGGTTTTTCCTTTTTTCCTTATTTATTAACACAAAATAACCCATTTCAAGAGTGGAAGTAGATTTATTTCCAAATATATTGTTCCCTTTTCCTGTTGGACACGTCAAGCCATGCAGAATTTTCTCCTTCTTTGAAGCTCTCCGCAGAGAAAACATCCCAAATACCATTTTTCCAGTACGTACAATACACCTCTAGCACGTGTGCAACCTTCTGATAATCTTCACCGTCGCCATCAGGACGAAGCGCTTTGATCATTTTATTGGGCATATTGACAAGCTCCAGTAGTTTGAGCTTGGTCAGGTGTTCAATTCCTGAAGGGACTTTTTGCAGAGATTTGCAGCATTGAACTATCAGCTTTTCAAGGCAAGGCATTGTTCCCTTTTCCATGATTATTGATTGGAGTCTGTCTAGCTTGTTTAGACCCAAAAACTTGAGCCTTTGAAACCCTTCAGCTCGAAAGGACAACGTCTCCCCATCATAGACCTGCACAAACTCAAGATGCACCAAATTGGGCAAGTGTTGGAGAGACGGCAATGGATCCACACTTAATCGGCTCCATTTCAAGACGATCTTTTGCAGACTATGTGAACAAGTCATCCAGTCTGGCAACTTCTCCAAGGGTCCTGTCAAGTAAACTCGTTGCACGAAATGCGGAAGGGAGCGCAAGTATTGCAAATCAACGATCTCACTTTCCTCTGCAGATATAGACAAGGCGCGAAGATGGCTCATCTTTTGAATGGAAGAACAAAGTGCTTTCCCATCTTCTCTTCTCAACTTTAAAATGCCCAACCTCCTCAGCTGGATCAGCTTTCCTAACTCTGTCATCAAAGGGCTACCGCCTAGATTTGCCATTATGAAACAGAGCTTTTGTAAAGATTGCAAACATCCTATTTCCATAGGAGCTTTAAATCCAAACTTGGTGGGAATGCCATCATCTGACTCATATTTGTAACGATAGACCAGTAGGTGGCGAAGTTTCCTGAGCTTCAAAACCTCAACCGGCAATTCAGTGACATGGGAATGTTTCAAATCCAATGTCTCAAGGTGCTGAAGCTTCCCAATAGATCTTGGAATGGAATTCACCTTTGTATTCTTCAAACTTAAATATTTCAAGAGCAATCGGTTGACAACATGATTTGGAAATTCCTGAACGGGTGAACCTTCCAGATCCAACACATTGAGCAGCTTTAGAACTCGAGAATGGAATTCGAAGCTTGAACACTCAGTTGAAGAATCAGTCCCCCTAAATACGAGCAGTGAACGAAGTGGAGAATCAATGTGCTTCTGTTGTAATGTTCTTAGTGGGTTGTGCACGGACAGGCGGCGCACCTTTTCTGGCCACATCATGTTGTTCTCCTTAGCTATGGAGACAAAGTTCTGATCTTTTGACTTCAAATTTATAATCTCTCTTAGAAGGTCGTGAATGCGGCATGTTTTTAAACGCCCGTCAGTTGTTAACTCTGCGACTTGAATCAAGCTTCTGCTTAAGAGCTCCGTGAGATAGCCCTCTGCGACTTCCTCCAGCGTCTTTCCATCCTTTTCTTTGACAAAACCTTCAGCTATCCATAACCGCGTCAGCCTCATACATGCTATCGGCTGATCCTGGGGAAAAATGCTGAAATACAACAAGCAGGATTTAAGATAGTAAGGTAAATCGTGATAGCTGAGAGACAATACTTTTGTCATGGTCATGAGTCTATCATCGTCCTCTAGTTCAGAGCCAAGGCTACAACGAATCATTTCCCATGCATCTATTCTGCTCTTCTCCTTTGTTGCCAGGACACCACTGATTGCCACAATTGCAAGAGGCAGTCCCTCGCATCTTCTCAGGATGCTTTCTGAACTTTCTTTTAGGTGCGGTGGGCAAGACTCCTTGTGAAATATCTTCTTGCAGAAAAGAGTCCAAGACTCTTCAACAGATAATGGATGCAGGGGAAACACGTTGTTGGGAGAATCCACAGAGGCAGTAGAGGCTACGTCATTTTTGCGCGTTGTGAGCAACACTCGGCTGCCGTAATTGTTGTTTGGCAATGCATGTTTGACAGCATCCCAAGTATCGATCTGCCAGACATCATCGAAGACAATCAAGTACCTCTTTTGCTGAAGGAACTTCTTTATCCTTATTTTCAACTGGTCATTGTTCATCCTTTCCACTTCTTGAGGGACCTGCTTCTTCAGTGAGCGGAAGAGTTGATGGATTATGTCTTTTAGGAGGTCTTTGGTCTCAAAAGATTGGGAAACAGTGACCCAAACACGGAATTTGAAGAGTTTCTTGACATCTGCATCATCGTAGACTTTCTTCACCAAGGTGGTTTTTCCCAAGCCTCCCATCCCAACCACCGAAACCACTTCACGTTCAGTTTCACCTCCAACAAGGATCCCAACCAGCTGACATCTGGGCTTCTCAATGCCAACCAAATCAGCTTCTTCAAGCAGAAGTGCATCCCCTCGACGCTCCAGCCGTGTTAGGCTGCTGGATCTTGAAGTTTCCTCCGAAAATTTATTTTTGATACAATATCTCCTGTACCCTTCCGAGATACTAATAACCCTGGACTTGATGTCTTTAATTCTCAAATAAACTCGATGCCGAGCTCGAAAATTCCTGAAGAAACAGGATATCTTTTGAAGAGGAGAACTGAATCCACGTCCATGATCATGTGCAATGCAGAGTCTGAAATCATCAAGAACATCCTCCATGTCATGAGCTACATCTCTTACTTGCCTTACCCACACATTCAGTATGGAGTCAACGTCTTTCTTTGCATCTGCAACTGGCAAGAAAGCCCTAATGAACTCGAGCTCATCACTTATGTGCTGAACTTCTGCCTCGAACCCCGTCAACAAATGCGACTCCTGCAGGCACTCTGAAAGCTTGTTGAGTAGGAAAGACACTGCAGCGTCAGCCATTCTCTTTTAGTTTCCTAATTTTTTGTGTGTGTCTCTCCCCCTCCCCCCTCCCACCCGAAAAAACAATCTATCGGCGTCTCTGTCATTTGAGTAGGCCCTGAAAGTTTTGCAAAAGTTTGTTTGTGTGTCTGCCTCACTCGCCGACTTTCTGTCTCTCTATCGATCACATTCCCTCTTTTAAAGACTGGGCCTTGAAGTTTTGAGATGGCGTTGAGTTGTGATCCTAATCCATGCTTTATGCTGTTTCCTCGACGCTGATGCCAAACTTCGCGGCAAATTCTTTCTATTCTATTGTCAACTTTCCCGATACTTGGAAATCGACTTCTTTGATTGGGATATCCATTTGTGATAGCGGCATCAGCAAGCATATTCTCTATTTCTTCTTGGTAGAAGTGTGGGTGTTGCAGTATTGCTCGACTTTTTTCCGCCATAATTCAATATTTTAGTTGTGGTGGTCACCAAGTAATATTAAATAAGGAATTATATTAATTTGAATTTTAAAATTTAAATTAAAGTAACAAACAATTACTACTTTTTTTTTTAATTTTTAAAATTTATATGTAAACATGTAAAATACTTCTTTGTAGTTAATAAAAATAAAAAAAAAATTATTTTAATTTTTTTTTCTTCCTACGTATCTGTCTGTAGCAACTTGATGTATTATTCTTTTTTTAGCAAATATTTAAAAACTTTTGCTCTTATCCATGTTTTCTCTCCTCTTAAGATTGGTTGCTATCTTCTTGTTTGTGTCAAGAAACCAGCAAGAATAAAGTCATAAAACCAGAAATCTTGAACCCAAAAACACAACAAAGTGGTATTAAAGTAGTATTATATTCAAGTGACATGTAATTGATGAAAGAGCGAAGAAAATGGTTCAAACATTTGAGTAAGAAGCATAAAATCAAGAATGTCTCCTACCAAAGTAAAGTAAAATTAGCATATGATCTCCATAATTTTCAAGTTTTGTTTTTCTTGATAATTTGTAAAGACAACAACAAAAGTCTCTTTTATCAATAGGAAATCTTTGTTTTCTAGCAATACTACTTTCTATTTTAAATTGTTAAAAATCTTTTATTGTGAGTTCAAAGAGAAAAAAAAAATTCAACTTTAAATACTAGAAAAAAATAAAAATAATAAACACTTGTCAAATTTTAATTTTAAAATCATAAAACTTGAAGACTTCAAAGGAGTCAAAACTATTTGAAAATTAATTGCAAAAATTAACAAGTTTGAAGACTTTAGATAACTTAAACATATTTAAAAACTGATTTCATAAAATGAAAAAAGGAGAATAAAATTTTAAATTAGATTTTTCTTGAAAAATCTAATTTATTATGCTTAAAATATGCAAAACGTTGGCACAAGGAAACAGCAAAGAGCCATTGTGCTCTCATTTTGCGCTCAAGTGCTTTATGTTCAAGTTCTTCCCTTTAAAATTTGGGTTCTTGTTACGGCAAAAAGGCAAAACTCATGGAAATTAAATTAAATTTATATTTTGCAACAAAAAGCATTGATTCAATACAAAATCACCAAGAGGAGTGCGGAAAAAATTGGTACTACTGCACTCAAGTTTTTCTCTTTAGAACTTAAGTTTTCAGTTATAGTAGCCAATAAGAAATTTTGGAGAAGAAATTAAAAATTTGAATTAAAATTATAAAAAGTTATCAATTTTTTAAATTTTAAAATGTATATTTAAATTTGTATTTGAATCTATAAAATAGTTTTACGTAATAAAATTTTTATAATTAATAAATATAAAAGTTATTTGGATATTCTTCTCTTTGCTGCAACTCTTAATAGGAGGGCTCTTTTTTAGAAGTATTCAAAACTTTTGCTACAGTCTATATTTCCCTCCACATAAATTACAAATTTTCCGCAACTTCATTCCGATTTCTTTATTTTTTTTTTCATTTTTTATCAAACTAAAATATAACCAAAACTGCCGTCTCAACTTCCACTCCAAAGGGACCATCGGAATTTACAGAAGCTTTCCAAACATAATCATCATGACCTGTAGCCAAACTGATAGCAAGACCGATGGACAATGGCGACAAGAATATTATTATAACTTCAGAAGCCAACTGCAGTGCGGATGACTTTTGGCGTATCCGACAATTACTAGTGACACTTGTTCTTTCCAAAAGATTCATTGGCAGATCCCTGTCATACCAGCGTGGAAGGGTTCAAAGAAATTCAAGTGGCAATTGGCTATTTTGGTCTAAAGGATAAAAACAAGAAAACGAAAAGAGCCGATTATGACTCTGCGTAGCCAGATGCTAATAAAATACATCGTCCACCACGCTTTTGAAGGCTCCTGTAGTCGGTTAGCCGTCTCGATCATGCGTTGCAAACACTGGCTAAAGCAGCTTATGGTTACGCATCAAATAATAAAGCAGACAACCTTGACTGGACTGCATAGATTTACTTGCAGAACACTCTCCGCGTAGAATATTGCCTTCCATTTTTGAATTGCTGCGGAGCATCTTGTCGTCAGTTCTCGTGGAGCTGTTCAAACGGGGTAGAAATGGTGGACATTAATGTGTGATGGAATTTTTTGCTGTAAGATTTGCAGGGATTAACATTTGTATTTCCATTTCATTTAAAGTATTTTTTTTCAAGGATTTTAATACATTGATTTAGTAAAACGAAGAAGAAGAAAAAAAAAAACATTTTCTATACTTTTAAATTGACTTCTATAAATAACTTGAATAAGACAATTTTTACTGACATTAGGTTCATATTTTTTGCTTTTGCGAAAGTAATATTAAGCACGTAAAAGACGAATGGAACAGAACCTGACTTTGTCACATAAACCTCAGGGTGTACTTTCCTTGTTTCGAAATAATACGCGAAATTACCCTTCGTTTTTCCAGTGACTCAGTGGTGGCCGGATTTCGACATTATGTCGTCAATCCATCTGCATCCTCAAATTTCCATAAGCCAGCTCTTAATTTAAGAAGAAATGTTTGGGGTCAAATTAAAATAATAATAATAATAATAACAACTATAAAAAGAAAATATGGGAAATGGTTTGGAAATTCTTGAAGAAGAAGAAACATTTTGTCACAAGTTTACAAAAGTGGAAAGAGTTTTTTCTATTACAAGATCGGATTGTTGCAGTTCCAAAAAAGTTTTCATCGATTGCTCCTCCCTCCCTAGCCTTTCACCATCTTCTAATATATGTATGTATGTATAGCTATTGCTTTTTTCTTTTTTTTTTTTTTAAGCAAACTCTGCATAACCTTCTTGCTTAACATGCTTGACCTCCCTTACGACACTCTTACTTTGTTTGGGGTGGGAGTAGTAACATTACTCGTGATGTTTTCTTGTAACATGAGCATGTAATACTTTTTGACATGTACGTCACATATGCCTTTTAATGTGTTTGAAATTAGTTTTCACATGTTTATACTAATTGGTTTAAAACTATAAAACTGCCGCTACTACTCTCATTCAAAAGATACTCAATGTTATTAGTCACAAAGGAAACGCTCAGGTTTTTTTAGAAATTTAAATTTGAATCCTTCAAAGGAGATGTAAAATTTATGAAAATTATCTTCTGCTGTTTTGTTTACACAAGTTACACTTTAATATACTTTCCCATAGACTCAAACAATCAAATATTATAATTACCATATCTAAAATTTTTATTTTCTTTTTTATTTTATCAACGAAAATTGAGTGGAAACATACACTTACACATATATTATTATTACATTACATTTCCCAACAATTTTTAAAACTAGACTAGATCAGACAATCAGACAAGAAAATTAGTAACTTGTCATGGGCTCCGTCCAGTTTGATTACAATTTGATTACATCATTGAGTAAGACACCGAGCTAGAGAAAACTGTTCGACATAAGCTGCTCAGAGCGATTCGACTAGATAGCCAAACTATTGAATTGAGAAGGTGTTTATCATTTTTTTTTTAATTTCTTTTTCAAAAAATAATTGTATGTAATCATATTATTTATTAATAACATTTGTAGATATATCGTTAAGTTATATTTTACTAATATTTAATTAATTTTTATATAGTATAAGAATATTAACTATTTTTAAAAATATTAATTGGTTTATTGGTCGAACAATGGGGTTAGTAATCCAATTGGAGATCGAACAAACTAACCCTTTGTTCCGATGAGTTCCGGTACCTTGCCATTAAATCTCTTGAAAAAAGGTTAAAGGGTATCGGCAATGTGTATGGCTGGTCGACACCTTTCGTAAATTGGATTGATGAAATTGTTCTCATGGGCATTGCTTTAAAGGACCATCAAACTAGTAGAGTGATATTTGTAAACCGAGAAAGTTATGTTAAAGAAGTCATAAGAAAGTTTCAGATGGAGAATTGTAAAAGCATTAACACCCCCTTTGGTAGTTGGACTAACGATCAAGACAGAAGATAAGACTGCAAAAGTTGATCTAAGTAGATTTGAAAATCTTGTTGGATTTCTGCTATACTTGATTGCATCTAAACCTAACATCAAGCAAGCTATAGGAAATCTCTCCAAATTCATGCATGATCATACGGAAACTCACTATAAATTAGCCAAGAGAGTACTCGGGTACTTAAAAGGATCCACTGACTATGAAATTATATTTAAAAGAGCAAACAAGTTGGAATTAGTAAGATATACAGATAATGATTGGGGAAGCTCACAAGATAACATAAAGAGCACCTTAGGATATGTCTTCACCCTAGGATTGGGAGTTTTCTACTAGAGTTTAAAGAAACAGCCCACAGTGGCTTAGTCAATAATAGAAACAAAATGCCTTCTTGTCATAACAAGTGTGAGTTAAACTGTTTGGCGTTGATGGATGCTAACGGATCTAAAAGAAGAACCAACACAAGCAACAACTCTATATTATGATAGCAAGCTATTATTGCAATCAACAATAATCTTGTTATGTATAGGAGGACAAAACACTTTGATAAAGCTCTATTTTGTGAAAAAAGCACAGGAGAATAATGAGATAAAATTCACCTTTTGTTCACACAAATAGGTAATTTATTGATATTCTAATAAAGCCATTGCACAAAAGAAGATTCAAGCTACTAAGAAACATGTTGGGAATTCAATGCAACAACACCAAGGAGGAGTGATATAGGGTTAGTGTTGTTAGGAATTTAAGCAACTAAGAAACATGCTAGGAATTCAATGCAACAACACCCAAGAAGGAGTGATGCAGGGTTAGTGTTGCTAACTTGCCATTTTAAGGATCAAAGTTTAGCTGTTTGGGTTATGCAACTTTTCAAGTTTAAAAATTAGTTAAGTTAGTTGATAGATCTGGCTTAGAAGTTTTTTGTTAATCATTCCTATCAAGCTAATTAGTTGTTTATAGTTGATTATATTCAAATTTAAAGTTTATATTTGAATTTATATACAAATTTGCTGATGTGATGTTCAAACTTATGAATTTTGATTTTATAAAGCTACGTAGCTTTATAATTAAAAAGCCATGTCTGTCAATGAAAGAATGATGATGATGCTATACGAACTTAGTTCCCTTTCCTTCATTCTCATTAGAAATACAATTTAATTCACATCACGAAACTAGTAACCTTAACACCAAAAAAGGCAATGAACTTGAATTTCTTTATAACATAGTTTTTCTCAACAAGTTGTTGAGAGATTATTGGATGAGTAAAAAACTCTAGAAGGATCTTGTGAAGTCTTCTATATGAGTTAAATTTATTAACAATAAAATTTAGGATTAGTTGGTCTTGTATTTCACTAAAAGCAGATTTGGTTGTTAAGAGGTGGATGAATGATTTACAATTTTCTCTATAGGTTGCAAGTGGCTATAGAATTGGATGAATAGTAATTTTTTTTCCAGGAAAATGTAAAACTCATATTCCCCTATTTTCATCTTTTGTCTTTGCATTGATTATAGACATGTAAAGCTATTGGGGAATGTCATATCCACCACAAACATACAAGAACAAATTGGTAGGACGAATACCCCTAATGGATTAGATAAAACTGAATACAAATGGTGCTTCCTAAAGGAATATTGGATTCTCAAGTACAAAGGGTTCCTATGAAATCATGAGGGAATTTTACTTGGAGGCTTTACCTGGTATATTGGTTGCTCTTTTACTTGCTTAGTGGAATTATGGGGTATTATCATGGGTTAGAACTTGCTTCACAGTATAGGGTCTAGAGGTTGATTAAAAAATAGCTTTGGAAGTCATTCAACATAGGGTCCTGACCACCTACCCAAAGCAAGCCTTGTCTAGCGTGGTTGTGATTTACTGCGAAAGGATTGGCATCTTCACCTTTTACATATTTATGAGGAAGGTAACCATGTTGCAAATTGGTTAGCCAATCATGCTCTTACAATGTCATAAGATCTATGCGTTAATAGCTTAACCATTCATTAGTGGTTGCTACTAAAGGCACTCTTACTTTTGAGCTATGATGCTACAAGTGTGTAATGGTCTTACTTATGTGTTAGTTAATATTACTCTTCCTTATGCTTAAGCCTCTTAATTGACCTAAAAAAAGAAACATAAAAGGTTTTTCTTTCTTTGAAGATTTAATTCATTATAACCCACAAATTGTTTTAATAATTATTAGATTATAACTGATAATGTAATAATATCACTTCTTAATTCTAGGTTCTACACATCTATTAAGTCTTTCAATTTGATCATCTGACTAAAGATGGCATGTAGTGCTTATGTAAAGGTAAGCACCAAAGAGTTTAAAATGCTTTTGCCAAAACAAGTTGAAGAATACTTTATTTTTATCAAAAACAATAGAATGTGACATTCCATGCAATTCCAAGATATTCTCCATGAAAAGTTTAGTTACTAAAAATGTAATGAAAGGGTGAGATATAGTAATGGAATGTCTATATTTATTGAACCTATCAATCACCACTAGAATCACATCCTTACCTTTTGACTTTGTTAGTCATCTTATAAAGCCCATGTTAATGTATCTCTAAACTCGTGTAGGCACAAGCAAGGGTTGCAGCAAACCAAAGTTCTTCATATTCTCTCCTTTGCACCTTTGACAAATTTTACACTGTTGGATAAAGGTATAAACATGTTTCTTCAACCCAGGCCAATAGAATAGTTGCTGTAACCTAGCAAAGGTGACTTTGATGCTAGAATGTCGTTAAATAAAGGATGCATAAAATTGCTTCATCAATTAATTTTTGGGGTTGCCATGAGACCTTATATACAATCTACTTTTATGCTTAAGAACCCTACTATGCAAAGAAAATAATAGTTTTGATCCTAAAGACATTATTAACATGAGGAGATTAGAAGCTAAAACATTATCCTTATAGCTCCTAAGCACCTTATTAAGCCACTAAAGTACTTATGTTGTTATAGTATACCTAGTTGCATACTTCTCTTGTTAAATTACTTTAGGCCAATAGAAGAGCTGCTATAACCTAGCAAAGGTGACTTTGATGCTAGAATGTCGTTGAATATGGGATGCATAAAATTGCTTCATCAATTGATTTTTGGGGTTGCCATGAGACCTTATATACAATCTCTTTTAATGCTTAAGAACCCTACTATGCAAAGAAAATAGTAGTTCTGATCCTAAAGACATTGTTAACATGAGGAGATTAGAAGCTAAAGCATCATCCTTATAGTTCCTAACCACCTTATTAAGCCAAAAGTACTTATGTTGTTATAGTATACCTAGTTACATACTTCTCTTGTTAAACTACTTTAATTCCCTTATTCCTTCTTTTAAAAAAGGCATCAATGACCTTATTTTCTTATCCTTTCTCATACTGTATGTTATAGTCTAGCCCTAAAAGTTTAGTCACTCCTTTTAACTAGATATATGTATGTAATTCCTATTGTAACGAAAAACTTTAAATTTTCTTGATTAGTTTTAATGATAAAAAGATGCCCTTCTAAATAGTACCTTTACTTTAAAACTGCCACTAGTATAACCAACAACTCCTTGTCATATATGGATAAATTTTGGTGTGATGTAATCAACCTCTTATTGAGGTAGACAATAAGTCTACCATTTTGTATTAACATATCATCTAGGCCACTTCCACAAGCATCTGTCTCTAACATAAATGGTTTGGTGAAATTTGCATTGCTAACACTGGGGTAGTTACCATAGTATGTTTGAGTTTCTAAAAAGCTTATTTAACAACCTTATTCCAAAAAAAGTTATTCTTCTTCAATAGCTTAATCAAAGGCTTGCTAAGATGTTTATATCTTTTGAAAAATTTCCTATAATATCTAATGAGATGTAAGAAATCTCTCAAGTTCCTAATTGTAGTAGGGGTTGGTTAACCAACCATAGTTGCTGCCTTTTTTAGATCAATCGCACCCTATTGCTAGATATATTGTGGCCTAAATACTCCATATGAAATTGCCTAATTAAGCATCTTAATTTCTTTACATAAAGTTTGTGATTTCTTAAGACTTGTAAGGCCTGAGATAAATGTGCAACATGATTTCTTAAGGAAGCATTATACACCAATATGTTATTAAAAAAAAACTAACATAAATTTCCTTTGGTAAGGTTTGTATACATGATTTATAAGGCCTAAAAGGTTGTTAGGGCATTTATTAACTCAAAAGGCATTACCTTAATCTTCAAATGGCCTTGATAAATTCTAAAAGTTGTCTTTGTTATATCTTCTTCTTTCATCCTTATTTGATAATAACCAATTCTAAGATCAATCATAAAGAAAATAGTTGCTCCATGTAACTTTTCCAATAAATCATCTATAATGGATATTGGACACTTGTCTTTAACTATGAGAGAGTAAGTTGCCTATAATCTGCGTAAGACCTCCAACTACCATCCCTCTTCTTAACAAATAAAACTAGAGATGTCAAAGAATTTTTACTAGGCTAAATTATCGAATACCGCAACATTTTAGCCACTAACTTTTCAATTTTAGTTTTTTTCTTTTTGGAAATGAGGGTACTTGTAGGGTTTCAAGTTCACTAGTCAAGACTTTACTTTGAGGGGAATGACATGTTTATAGCATTTAAAGGGTAGCATACCTATTCGTTCTGCAAACACATTCTTATACTATTCTAACATAGGTAGCAATTCTGTTGGAATCTCACAAGTGACATCTAGTAAAACCAATACACATAAATAAGTTTACGTTACCCTCTCTTCTTTCCTAATTAAGTTTTCTAATTGCAGTATTGTCATTATCCTGAATATAGCCCCCCCCCCCACCTATGGGAGTTTCTCAATAGCTCCACCATTTTCCTTTCTTTGATGAAGGATAACTTGCAATATTTGAAATCTAGTAACACAAGATTGTATTGCCCTAAGCAGTCCACTCCTAATATCATCATATCCAAAGTTCTTATTTCAGGGTCTCCCCTAGCTCTAGTTGAAGCTTGTGTTCCAAATGGAAAATTCCAGTGTAGGATTGCACTTAATAACACACTGGCGTCACTAGATCTACGTCAGATGCCTCTCTATCTCTTTCTGTTTTTTTTTTTCCCTTTTTTTTTTTTTGCATAAAAAACGTTCCCATGAGCACATCAATTCCAATATAGAAGAGCAGGTTCCAGGCTTCATTTACCATACCAATGAAGCCTTGGGGCATAAGCCACGTTCCTAGATGCTGAAAGGTCATTTATTTAGTTGCATTTTTAATCCCCCCTGTAGCTACACTAGGATTGGGCAATGTTCTAATTATATGTAAGGCAAGTGGCATGCCGAGATTAGGAGGTTAATTAAACTATAAATTATACAACAAGAGTTACTTCTGTCCTGTACCACTATTTGATTGATTGACTATACTACAAAGCTACTATTCAATATATAAGCCTGTGTTACCTCAAGCAAATATTCTTTTTTTTTTTTTGAGTTTATTAAAACATTTATAAGTTTATTATAAATTACAAGTGAAAATTTTATAAACAACCCACAGAGGACAATGATTTCATAAAGCATTTAACCAAACATTTACTCCTCCCAAATTCAAATCTTCACATCCCTCATCCATTAAAATGGCAACCCCTGATAGATGGGAATCTCCATAATTAACAAGAACATTGCTTTCATGCCTCAACCAAGGACAGTCATTGCATTCTCGCTCTTAAAAAGTAAAATAACGAGAGAATGATAACCAGTTTGTTCTCCCAATTCTTTGTTAATTCTTTTTTTTTTTTTTTATTACAATATTGATGCCGTGTAGCCCTGACCAGCCCCAAAACGTGCCATGTTTTATTTTACATGTTATAAAGAAAGAAAGCACAAGTAACTAATTAAAGCAGACATCACCATACACGAAATGTAACAATAAAATGATTCGGAAAGAATGAGACTATTGCTGGTTTATAAATAATGAATTCCCTGCGCAAGTCTCTACCAATCTTACAAGAGACCCATCGACCACATGATTCAGTCATCATCATCTGAATTGAAAGTTATTTTTTTAGACTTCGGGGCATCTGCGGATATTTCTTTGAAGTGCGCCCCATAAAGCTTCGATTCCTACGTTAGAAAAGCAATGTCATACATATTCTTGACTTGTACAATCAATTCAACCTCAAAATGCATCAGATGATGTTGTCATAACTCCCAACTACATGAATTTTACTCTCAAGATTTTAGAAATGTCGAACAGTATGCATATTAAAGATATTTTTAAAATGCAATAAGCAAGTTATTGCAGCTCATGGCCAAGGTTTTGAACCTCAAGTATTAAGAAACAACAGCTGACATCTTAAATTTGCACATTCAGCAAATTTGCCTCGTATATATTATGTTATTTTTTATAAAATTAGTTTATTTATTATCTATTTACCAAGTTCAGGATCACTTTCACAAGACTTTTTTATTTGTAGAGTTTTCTAGCAACTCCTAGTCCAAGCAAACTCCTTTCTAGTTGATTTCTGTGCCTCAGGTGCACCAATCAAATATCACACTTTTTGTTGAAAGGAGTAACTACAGCAAAAGGGGAAACTTTAGTATAGTGTTTGTACAAGTGTATTCTAGTATGTATTTGAATTCTTGCCTCAAAAAAATATTAATAAATATTTGGTCCATATATTAATTATTAATCTCTATGAAAACAAAGTTACTCCATTATAACCTGGTAGTCATGGGTTGAAATCACAGAAACAGATTCTTCATAAAAGTAAGCGTAAAACTACGTATATCTTACCTCCTCTTCCCAGACCCCCAAATGTAAAAGCCTTGTGCACTAGGAAGTCTTTTTATTTTCTTTTTATTTTTCAAAATTAATCAGCATGAATTAGATAAAAATCAGTGCTTTTTGGACAGTCATGGTACCATATAAGCAGCAGAAATGCACACCTTTTTTTTCACATGAGTACCAAATTTTAGAAGGGCAGCAGGCACAATTTGATCAGCTTCTCGGAGAACATTCACAAGCTCTCCAGCAAGTCCCTGGAACAAAGCCGTCATTACGTTTTATAAGAAAAAAATCAGAGCAAAGCATGAATTTTAAGACATCACTTTGATATAAGTGAAAGTAGGTAAAAGATATGGTACCTTATTGTGACGTGTGAAAAATGTATGAGCAACACCCTTCTTACCAGCTCGTCCAGTCCTCCCAATTCTATGGACATAATCCTCTGTAGTGAGGGGGAAACTATAGTTGATTACTACTTCAACATCAGGAACATCCAACCCCCGAGCAGCCACATCAGTGGCTATCTGCAAACATGTAAGATTTTAACCAGCTTGACAACTAAAAGGCACTTTGAAAGAATAATCACAGCCGAGAAGTCTATTGGCATAGCATCAAAAACTAATTGCAGCCAGTGGATCATACATGGAATCATTTTACTAATAAAGACCAAATTTGAAAGGGAAATTCTATTTCAGTATAACATCCTACTGAAAAATGAGAAGGAATAGCTATCAGCAGGATTATGTTATTCACTGGGTTCCATGATGGAAACACCCACTGCTACATGAGAAGGACCATATTTCTTTCAAGTCCTCATCCTTTTTCACATGTAAATATTGCCACAATTTTGAGAGAGGAAATAAGCCATTCTTTTGACAGGAAAACAAACTAATGAGAAAAATTTTGCAATCTAACAATACTGTCGAGATATTATGCTTGCACAACTGTCATTGCAACATACCATCAAGGGGCAAGTGCCCTGCTTGAATAATGATAATGCCTTTGTTCGTTGATCTTGAGCTTTGTCACCATGAATAGAAACAACCTTCCAGCCACTATAATCCCATAGAAAATGATTTTATGAAAAATGAATCTAAAGACATAAAAAAAATAATAATAATAAAACAACAGTGCCTTCCAGTTGTACAAGAAAATAATGCAAAAACGTGTATACACCTTGCTTTCAGCATTCCTTCAAGACGTTGCACTTCCTTTTGGTACAAGCCAAAAACCAATACCCTGTTCCTGATCATAAGCACAAATCATTAAAATGCAGGATGTACAAGACAATAATAAATTGCAATCAAAAACTCAAGGAATTCAAGGTTTTACAAATCATGTGGCAAAGAGAAATAATGCAAGGCATAGTCTCTTTATAATAAACCAGACAAATAATCTCTTCATTCTAATTCTCAAATACCTATGAAGAAAGCCAAGAAGGAAAAGAAAAGAAAAAATTCTGGTGCAAAAAATACCACTAATCCAGCTCAAGCTTTTCTTGGAGATTATTAAAAGAAGTAACAAAATATGAACAGAGAATAGAAGTCAATACTGTTGGGCTTTGTGATATTTTTCCAGCAATGCATTCAAACGGTTGTCCCGTAAATGGTCATCCAAGACCTACATTTGTAGTGACAATGCTATCAGAAGAAAAACGGTATCTGTGGTTAATATAAAAATGTTTGATGATTGTAGAGGCCTATTGCTGAGAATTCAGAGACAAAACCTCAATAATTTGCAAGACATCATGGTTGGCAGCTGTATACTCCGAACCAACAACCACCTGAAATAGAGCTCACTGATTTAACAGATGATGAAGATAGTAAATAAGTGAAATGGAAATATGTATATATATAGGCCTTAAATTTGTATTGGACTACAGTATTGGGTTTATTTTGGATATCTAAATCTGGAGCTGTGAGTCCAAAAATAGGTTTAGGCCAAGCTATTCAGTTTAATTTAGGAGCTTCTGATTGGTAGGTGTTGTCTTGTGAATTTTGGTCCGATGTATGTATGGCTTTGGATGTTAAAGGTTCAGTAGTAGAAAGTTGGGCTTTTCGGGGTTGCAAAAATTCATTGCTTTGGGCTGGAGTATTTTGAACGGGCTTGTGTATTTGAAAAGGTTTAAAAACAGGATATATGTATATATATATATATATATGAAAAACCACACCTTTACTGGGTTGGGATCCATGTATTCCTCAGCTAAGGAATGAACATCTAAGGGCCATGTAGCACTGAACATTATCATTTGACGAGCTGCACATGTTCAACAAAATAAATCCATATGCAAATACATATATAAGCTACACATGTATATCAAATGAACTAATAATTAGAACTAATAGAATTCAAAATAAATTTAATCAAAAAACTTTCCATTGAGAAATTTAATGGAAATGCTTTGAAAGGATGCCCATCAAAATTCTGCTGCGCAAAGTCTTTCATGCATGTCATATGATTACTCATTGCCATGTCATCTGATTAGTTACAATAATACCTCAACTCCACCAAAAACTGTGCATCTAACCATTTCCATCCATCCCAAATTATCAAGACACAAATATCATGGCAGTATAATTGCCAACGACCAATGAAATCCATTTCAATAAATTCTAAAGAAAATTGTGCAATAATAGAAAGCAATGAAGGAAAAGGAAATTAGGTGCCAATAGGCACACATTTATAACCTAGTTTCTTTTGCAAAACAACAAAACCAAAGAAATGAACTTACTCTCTAAGTATCTCTCAGCAAAACTCCTCCCATCAACCAAAAACAAAAACTCAAACTTCCTTTTTAGCTGTGTGTGGGAATACAGACTTCCCCATGGTTTCAGAGACTCAACAAACAAGAAAAACTTGCGCCCGGCCATTCATTTTGTGGTTTTAACTCTATATCCACTTAATACGGGGTCTACTGTCCCTTTCAGTTGACCAGAGAAACATATAGCATTCAGGCCCATCTTAATCTTATAATTAACGAGGATGCATGGATACTTATCCCAACTAAATATGTCAGAACAAGAAATTCATCTCTCACATCTGATAAATTGTTGGGCAGTTGCCACAAGTATACAATATGGATAAGGTTCAACTACTGTATACACAAAGAAGGCATACATATTTATTTGCAAGCATGAGTGGAACAAATCCACTCTTACCTCAGAAATAATGACACATACCCGAACACGTGTTGCTCAATATTAATCGAACTTCCTGTCTAAATCCCATGTCAAGCATTCTATCAGCTTCATCAAGCACCTGCAGAGGTCAATGTCAACCTTTTCTGAGAATTACAACTGCTGGCAACTCATTTCATTACAACAGTTAAGGCATCTACACTGAGTCACCAAAAAGAGGATTCTTTGATCTTTGGACTATAACATTCAGAGCATTTACAAGGGGCCAGTGTACAACCTTTTCAATTAGCTGGATACTGGAAAAACTTATTCAAATATCCTAAGGCAACATTGAAAAAAATGGTTGGTTTAAAAAAAAATACAAATCACATAGATGAAATTCAGAAGAAAATAAAGGAAATACAAGAAAAGGTCTGCCACACAAGACTGGTTCCACAGGCTTTGAAGAAAAGAAGTTTAGTGAAGTAAAATGGAAAAACGAATTAAAAGCCTGTTGAACCAGTCTTGAAAAATGAATCAATTAAGTTATTCTTGAAAAATGAATTAAAATAACCTCATTATGGTACAAAATTATAATCAATTAGTCACATTGCTCCAGGATATAGTCTCTAATAGCTGACACTTATTTCAAGAAAACAATATTCATTTCAACTACCATGACTTTACATATATATGATCCCCCATATTCCCAGGGAAGTCACAATATTGAGTTTCTTGACAATCTAACTGCTTATTCAACTAGAGAAAAGCCATAACCTCAACAAAAGTTGAAAATAATCAAATTGTCTTTAACAGAAAAATTTGCCCTGTTTTCAGAGCATGTCAGTGAGACGACATTTTTTCCAATGTTTATCATATCTCTACACCCTAGACAGTTGCCATTGCTTGGATGGCAGAATTAATAAGCATGATCTTCAAGATCTCTAAAAACACCAGGATTACATTTGGGTGTCCAATTCAAGTTAATTTAACAAATTATAGCCATGTGCAAAATATTCCATTACATGGATAAAAATACCAAAGCTGACTAAAAATAAAATTTTCAGGTTGACTATTGACCAAAGCACCATTGAAGGCCATCCAGTACAAATGTGCACTTACCACAAATGATACCTCCATAAGGTGGCATACATTCATTTCCATCAGATCCTTCAGACGTCCAGGGGTTGCGATGACAATGTCCTAATGTACAAGGGAGATTGGTCTTAATGTTACAATTATGACAAGAAAAGGTGTTGGCAAATGTACACTGATTACCACTGAATAAGTTATGACGATAATCAGAGGAGAAAAACAAGAAGAATACGAGCATGAAAAAGCAAAAAAGAAAACATATGCAGCTCAAATCCTATCTTACTGGATAAAAAGAGCAAAAAAAAACATTCTATGGCTAGACTTTTAAAAGACTGGGATGAGGAACAGATCGAGAGGAAGGAAAAGTTAACAAGCAAAGATATTTCACAACCCTAATTTTCATTTTTTTCTTGGAATGTGGAAAAACCTTGACTTCTTAAGTTAATGCACAAAACTTTTCAAGAAACAGAAAAAGACAAACAATACACAAGAAATTAAACACCAACTGGCATTCCAATACAGGCACCTTTGTTTAAGCTAAGGCACCAATATTTCTCCAATATCAAACACTGCATATCAAAATGATGGAAAATAGCAAACAGCCAATTTCCAAGCTGAACCTCTACTTCTCCCCAAACTCAGCCTGTAGATCCTTAAAAAATTGCCAATATGACAATGTAATTTCTTTTTATGTAATTGAAAGGGTCAATGTGCCACTGTTCTTTTGTCCAACAATTCTAACTCTAATTTGTCGGTATTTGTTAATTCCAGTTTTCTGGAACACATTAACAATTGATCACAATGTTTCACCTTCAGTATAAGGAAAATGCAGAAAAACTAATTAAATCAAAGATAAGGAGATAAAGAAAATTTAATTTGCTTTTATGGCTTCAATCAAAATGTAACCGATGACCCTTTCAATGAGTACAATTATCCTCACATAAAACATTAGCAAGTGAGAAAAGAATTCCTACGATGCCAGATTTCAGGGAAGAAATTTGAGGCCCTTTGGATGTTCCCCCATATAAGCAAATTGACTTCACGCCACAAGGTTCCCCTGCATCACGCAAAACATCCCATATCTGCCAACAAGAAAAGACAACAATCATCCCATTCTTCAGTAAAATGAGCCACAATTCATCATATAAAAAATGTAGTTATAAAAATGTGATCCATGTGGGAGATGCAGCAGTGGGGTCATCTAGCAATGCTGGGGTTTTTCTGAAAGGCATTCCTCATCATAAAATAAGAATTGTAATCCATGTGACAAGTTACAACTGTAATTAAATGTGTAGGAAGAAAAATAACAACAACAGGAAAAACAATTCCAAATCTTACACAAAGCAATGCTGCACACAAATTTGCCAACTCTGAAGATTTGCTTTTTGGTTGTTAAAAACAATATTTGATTCCAAACAAGTTCAGCAAAAGAACCATCACTAGCAAATGCTTTATGCACCTTATGAAGTAGTGTTTTCACCTCCCAGAAATTAGATCCTAAAATTCTACCCTCACCATGGCAG
Organism: Ceriops tagal; assembly: GCA_021533255.1. NCBI lineage: Eukaryota > Viridiplantae > Streptophyta > Magnoliopsida > Malpighiales > Rhizophoraceae > Ceriops > Ceriops tagal. Next base: position 5,698,620 of record CM038609.1, on the reverse strand, counting down.
GACTTTATTCACTAAGTAACATAAAATTCTTATACCCCATTTGAATCTCAATATCTCCATTTCTTTCTCAAGAATAATAGGAAATTTACTTCATATTGTATGAATTCTCTGGGAAACAAGCCAATGCCTATTCACAGAAGAATAGGTGGCAAGACAACCAAATCTTTTTGCTTGATATAAGGCACTCCAAGCAAATTCTGGTAGACTCCAATCCCACTGTGCATTGCTTCCCATATAAAAGACTACAGAATAAACCACAAGCATTACAGAAATAATTTTCATATGTAATTATTCCATTGCAACTTGTCCGCATCATACTGGTAAGAGCTCAAGTTTCAGCGTACATAATGCCAAATTAGCAAGATATCACATTTAAAATACAGTCTGCATAAATGACTTACCAGTGAAAATAAATTGTAATCAATGCGAATGGATACATACCTGATCAGCTAACTCTCTTGTTGGGGCAAGAACAAGACAAAGTGGATTCAATGTCTTCGCTGTTTTTCCCTTTCGCTTGCCCAGCACATGCATCATCGCTGGTATCCCATATGCTAACGTCTTACCTAGAAACAAACACCGAGAGCACAAATCAGGAACCTGTATTAACAATCATGACCGTGGTCCACATTACCGAAGTCATCTTTAGCATAATTATTGAGGTGACATGTGAAACTATGGATTATTGAACAAACCAGAGGACTAGCCCAGTCTGGAAAAACCGAAAACCATATCTCATAAAAGCAGACCAAATCAAAAGGGAAAGAGCAATAAAAGGAGGCCAGATATCACTGAAAAATGAGAGAATTTTACCCGAACCAGTCTTTGCAATTCCAATAAAATCACGTCCACCCAACAAGAAAGGCCAAGAATGGGCCTGAATTGCAGAAGGATTCTTGAAATTCTTGCAGCATTCCAACACAATATCCGGTAGATTTGACTCAGCAAACGACGTCAAAGGCGCGTACTTTGCCTCTTGTGCATCCTTCCCACTAACTACCACTCTCTCTTCACCAATTTCATTAAGAACTTGGTTCGATTCCACGTTAACATTACGCGCGTCGTTTTGCTTCCCGTTCTCGTTATCTCCTTGAGGCATCTTCTCGTTCCTGTTCTTCTTCTGTTTCCGATCTTTCTTGCCATTTTCTTGGGGAGGATCGGCTTCTTCTCTGTGGGTTTCTCTTCCTAGCCCATCTTCTTTCTCTTCCTCTTTGCGCTTTTTATTCTTGTTGAAGCCTTGTTGGAATTGGGTATCTTGCAGCTTCCGCTTTAGACTAGATTCCTTTCGTTCTTCAAATTCTGTGTCATTGTGCTTCTTCTTCTTCTTATTCTTCTTCTTCTTCTTCTTGTCGTTGTTTATGTTGGGGGGTCGTTGTTGGGGCCCCGGCTCGCCGTGAAGAAGCGTCTCTTCGAATTTTCTGCCCATTGGAGAGACCGGAAAACCAGACCGACCAACCAACCCCCCAAGGAGGCTTTGGAAAAGGAGACTTTTGAGGCTTTTATTGTAGGGTTTTAGCTTTCTGCAAAGTTATCGAAAACGGCACCGTAACTGTGCTTTTGATTCTCTCAAAAGTCCTTTTTGTCGTCTTTATTAATAATCTAATATTGGGCCAATTACTCCAAGCCCGCGCTCCCATGCTCGTAACTCTCAGTTAAAAAGGCTCAGTGAGTAAAACAATAAAAGAAAAATAAAAAATAATTAACTGTACTAATAATTCTCACTGGACCACCAAAAAAATACATAAAATAATTCATGTTTGGAGGACAAAAAAAAAAAAGAAATTTAGATAAACAGTGAATCTCATTTAAACAAACAAAAAATAATTAAAAATTAACAGTAAACAATAAAAACAAAACAACACACAATAAAAAAAAATAATAAAAAATTAATAGCATAATTAAAAATGCACTTATGGCCTATTTAATTATTAGTCTATTTTTTGTTGTTTATTTTTTTATTTTATTATCTTTTTTCGTTGTTTACTGTCAATTTTCGTTTCTTTATCATTAATAACTATTTTATTTTTTAACTAGAAAACATGTGAAATTATTATTTGTGTATAATTTATTAATAATAAATTGATAGTCATGTATATACATATAAATATATATTATTAAAATTGAGAAAAAATTTAAATTAAAGATATTAGAATATGTCATAATTATAAAAATTAATTACAATTAAAATAAAATTCTATAAATTAATTAATATAAATTTAATTATAATCAAATAAAAATTCTATTTATTCATAAAATCATACTTTGATTGTAATTAAATTTTTATAATTATAAAATGTTTTGACAAAAGAAAATAAAAGACAAAAAGAAGAAAAAAAACCCTAAAATCTTCTTTTTTAAGAAAAAAGAAAATTTTCAAATTCACTTATTTTTTCTTAAAAAAAATTATTCTCAATTTTTTTCAAAAAAAAAGAGAAAAAAAATCTCAAATCCTTACTTTTTGTTTTTATTTTATTAAAAAAATAGTTCTTAAAATAAATTTAATTTAAATTTTTTTTCTAAATTTAATTAAATATAAAAGCAAACTTGACCTAAACTAGATTTAAAAAGAAAAAGAACTATTTCCAATTTTTTTTAAATAAAACTTAACTTTTGAGTACTTTTACTTTTTTAATAAAATACAAGTAAAAATAAATTTATCAATAAATATGATTAAACTCACGAATTAAAGTTCTAATAATAATAACAATGTAAAATAAAAGTTAGAATATTATGTATCAATTAAAAGAAAAAATCTTGTAATTTTTAGAAGCCCATATAATAACAACTTCAATATAAATATGAGTACTAACTATTGTATTATTGTTATAAGGTTGTTGCAATTTCATTTTAAACTTAACTCAATTGCAATAGTTAGCATTATGTAATATTGACCACTTAAAGAGTTTTTAAAGTCTTGCTTATATCATTTTTTTTTCAATATCAACATTCTCATTAGCATATATATATATATATACATTTTGATAAAATTATAGACACAATAAACAAAAAACCAATATATTTTTACTTTTTAAACTCATATAACACAATATAGGAAAGAGTTGGAAGCCTTGCTGTTTAATACCTAAAATCATTTTCCAATTACATTGCATGATGAGAAATAGTGCAAATGTATTATTCTTTGTCTTTAAGGTCATTATCCTTGTTAGTAAATACGCCAAGTCATAACATTTCTCACAACAAGGGGTAAGAAACTTAAGAATATTAGTAAATGTAGAATCATCTATATAATACTTTCTTTATGGAAGCATAAAAAATGATATTTTAGTTAAGATAATGATTTTATAAGTATTCACAAATCATTGATTGTTCCTTTTCAACTTGTTATACTAAATGTAAATTTCATATAAAAAACATATATATATAATATTTTAAGTGTTTGTAATCTTTTCTACAAGATGAAATTTGTTTAATAACTAAAATATGTGTGAAATTATAAGTACCATTAATTACTTTAACATAAACCTATCAAAAAGTAAGATAAGAAAAATATTTCTACTATTACTAGGCCTTAATTAGAAAATATATAAAGAGAGAGAATTACAACAAATGAAGTAAAAATTTTACCTTAAAAAAAAAGAAAATATTTTGAATTATTTCTAATCTTTTATTGCATAGAAAAAAATTTAGAATTAAACAATAATCTTCCTTTTTTTTTTTAGCTCTTTATAAAAATTCTTAAATGCTCACATCTTTATCTTAAATAGGTCAACATGTGTATAGATGACTATTCAAGCTTTCAATCATTAACTTATAGCCAATCAACTTTGATATTCACTGGTCATAGACTGTCTTCATTATATGTATAATATACAATCATAATGTTTAAAATATCATCATTAGAATATGACATTAGATATTTTATATCATATTCTTTTATATTTATCTTAATATCTCTTGAAATATAGTTTATTATACATATTAATTTTTTATTTTAGATAATTCTAAATGATCAAAATCAAGAATAACAATAGATAACATATAAAATAATTGCATGCATATGTTATATAGTAGTATTCAAACATGTAGATTAAGTTCACAACATAGCATTCAAAATTAAAAATAATCTAATAATGCACACATTTTCATCAATTAAAAGACTTAAGCATTTTTTACTTTGGGATGTTTAAAACCCATTCTCTCCGTCTTGTAATTATTGTCTTTAAGAACATAAATCCATATCTCTCCTTCATTGAACAATTTAATTGCCTTTACATATGATGCTGCATTTATCTTATCCAACTCATATTAATGTATACTTCAAAAGAGAGTTTAATTTCATTTGTTGGCATATTTATATTTCCATTAATAGAAGCTTATAAAGTTAAGCTCATCTTTTTCTCAAATAGGTTTGGTTTTTTGTTTGAATTTTCTCCAATTAAGGCCAAGACATTCACTATAGCACTGAGAATTAATATTTTTTTCTTTTGGTTGAGTTAACCTTGAACTATTATCATTTTAGGACTTTTATCTTAGTGGGTATCATCAAGATTATCATCAACATCTTTAAGCTCTTCAGTTTTGTTATTATTTTCATCATTTTTACTAATAAAAGGACTTTAAGTTAAAGCATGGGCATATACCTTAGTGGTAGTTGTATTTCCAAAAATAATGTGTAACTTATAATAAATCTGATAACCCTTCTTGCAAAATTGCTTTGTGCTTTTATTACTTAAAAATAAGTATCTCATAATTAATTATAAATGATAATACAAATAGGATTTGATGATATAATAAATAAATTTTATAAAAAGAAAACCTTAAACAACTTTTGCCATTATTCATCAGAAGTAAAAATTGTATTGGTCATAAAAAAATTTAAGATCTTTGTAAAGTCCTTTTAATAACTCTTGAGTCCATTGAATTTATTTTTCAACTAAATATAAGTATAAATTTCATTAGTTTATTTGTTTATGTAGTTTTGAAAAATTTTCCAAATATAAGTAGTAAAGGTTATTACTTTCTTATGATCCCTTTTCACTTTTTTTAATCAAAAAAATGGAAAGGTCTTCAAATTCTTTTACTAATACACCATTTGATCTAACCTCAATAATGTCATCCTCACTTACATAAATATATTGACTTGGTTTTGCTAACTAAATATCCACTAAAGCAACTATGAACAAATTATATATGTAATTAGGAATAAAAAAAAATTTTATTTTTCATGAAAGATCATAACACAAAATAGAAATTTTGTTAAAACTATGATTTTTGGATCAAGTATATTGCTAGATTGCATTTCTAAGGTGATAATGCATGAATAATCATATTGAGGCATGAATATGCATGATTCAATTAAAATAAACACATAAGAACAATTTGTACCTTAAATTACTTGTTTTATGTAGTCTACAGTATAAAGTTAACTTCCTTAATTTATAAGTAAAAAATTATTCAAAATGGGGTGTTATTGAATTATATAGCTTTTTATCAATTTAAAATAAAAGCCTATTGTTACTCCTTCATGCTTTTAATGTCTTTAAGTGAAGTGTCCAAGAACCATTTCTTAGTAGCTATGTCTTTAATTTTAACCACTGTTTTTATTATTGAGAAAACATTATTACTTATATCATTTCCAATGGCATAAAGAAATTGTGCTTTGTATCTCCTTTTTAAGAAGCATTCATCAAATGATATGATTGGTCTATATCTTCCAAGGAAACCCTCCTTATATTTAGAAATAACAAGTCTCAAAGTAACCACTTAGTGACCTTATACATAAACTAAATCCTATATTACTATTCCTTATAACTAAATAATGACTTACAAGATTTTCATATTGTTTGCCCTCCTGGCTTAATATCATCTTTGTAGTAATTTCCTTAAATCTATAAGGTTTCTATGTTAAGATTTCTATATCAAGATATCCCTTTAAAGCTCCTAATAAATCATGAACATTTTAATCAAGTGAGTTCCTCTAATATTTTAGATAAGTATTAATTACCTAACGTATTATTACAGAGGAATTGTCATAAATTCTTCTACATTTATGTTAAGAGTTAAAAAGACTTTGTTGTTCCCATAACCTTGTATAGATTGTAATTGTTGTCAACTAGGTTTAAGTGTGCAAGAAAGTAAAGCCACATGGAAGGGCAAGAAGGTAAAAGCCACATAGAGAGGCAATAACGTAAAAGCCACATGGAAGGGTAAGACAGTAAATTCGCCCTATTAGGGTTTCATGGAGGAGTATATAAAGGCCAATATAAGAGAGTAAATAGTGTAGCTGTAGTGAACAATGTAGCCGTCGTCGGAAAAGAGGAGAGGTTGGCAAATTGAGCAAATCGGAGCAAACCGTGTGACTGCAAGAGAGAGAAACCCATGAGGAACGACACACCACCGGCACACTAGCGGTCGACGAGGAGACAATATGGCAAAGAGGTAGAGAGAGAAACAGATGGTCGAAAAAATAAAGAAATGGCTAAAAGGGAGCTTGATGGCAAAGTGAGTCGACGGCAAAATAGAGTGGATGGTGAGATAGATCTGGCTGGATGGTGAGAGAGATTCGGTTGGACGAAGAGAAAGAGATCGTCGATAGAACATGAGAGAAAGAGAGAAAAATTGAGACAGCCGTTGGAAGAGAGAGAAAAGAGGTATATGGCCAGGACAGAGGAGTCGATGGGAAGGAGAGAAAAAGAAACTCGACGACCAACCAAGTGAGCATGGCAAAACACACCATCGATGAAAGGAGAGAGAAACCTGACGGCCAAACAGGGAAGGAGAGAAAAACTCGTTACGGCCAGAACAGAGGGGTGGACAGCAGATGAATAGTGACCAACAGAAAAGGGAGAAAATCTAATATGGCCAAAGGAGGTGTGAAATGGACAAGGGCAAACTAGAAATGTACGTGAGGCGAGCCATGAGACAGTAAGATCGTGGGGCAAGGAGACGGGTGAGACCGTGAGACGGCGAAAGCAGGAGTTATGTGAAACAATGTAGAGAATAAATTCGGCGAAGCATTGAAAGAACTCAACGTATTTTTAGATTTCTGCAAGAGAGGTTAGAGAGCATTGCGGTGAACTTCTAAGCTTTTGAGCAGCCTTTCAATTCAGCAGAGGCAAGACAAGTTAGAAGAAGGGTAGACACAATAAGTGACACTCTTTATATTATACTTGCTTAGTAATTGCAATAATGAAAGGAGCAGAGGATTAAGACATCCATTGTAATTGGAATTCTCAAGTATAGTGGATAGTCTCGATAAGGGAGGGTCCCTATCACCGTGGATGTACGTTACGTTGACGGAACCACGTAAATCTCGTGTATCCTTAATTTGCTTTACGTTTTGTGTTTTGAATTGAGTTGTGAACGCAGCTAAAGTATCAGCCAACCCATAACCTAACGAAGACCTAAACAAGAACATCTGAATTGTCTATTAGGCAAGGTGTCTGAAAGGTGACTTTGGGGACTATTGTGATTAGTAGGTAGCAATAGATCTACCTTAGTCGAATCTGAGAAAGAGTTCGCTTTTAAGAAGAGGTTGAAGTTGTTCACTTACTTGCGAATTGCAAATTGTGGTGATATTGATTCACCCCCTTCTCAGTATCATAAACTAGTAAATCCTAGGAAGAAGTCGGGAACTTCAATTGGTACTAGAGCACAAGTTCACCAGTTTGAAGCTTAATAGCTTGGTGTACTAGTTTGAAGGGTTTCAGAAGTTTTGACTTGTTCAACATACTGAGAAATGGAAGCCAGTACCAGCACTAGTACCACTTACAGCAAAAAGGTTCCAATCTTCAACGGAACCATTATTATATGTGGAGAGCAAGAATGCAAGTGGTATTTGCAACCATGGGCATGAATGTGGTGAAATGCGTACATGAGGGTTTTGTGGCTCCGAAAGAAGGTAAAGACCCAATTTCAGAGGAATTAAGGCAGTTTGAGATAAATGGGAAGGCCTCAAATGTCATCATTTCAACATTGATAGATGCTGAGTATGCTAAAGTTATGGATTGCAAATCTGCCAAGGAGATATGGGACAGATTGCAGAAAGTCTATAAAGGTGATGGCAGAATGAAGGAGGTTAAGCTTCAAGTGTTCAAGGAGAGATATGAATCTCTTAGAATGCAAAAGAATGAGACAGTTCAACAGTTCTTCACCAGGGTTATTGACGCTGTAAACGACCTGAGAAGTCATGGGAAGAACAAGAAGGACTCATCGATTGTGAAGAAAATTCTGAGAATTCTGCTTGAGAGGTTTGCCTTAAAGGTAGCAGCCATAGAGGAGAGTAGAGATCTCAATTTTATGTCTCTGCATGATCTCCAATGCAATCTTATTGCATATGAGATGAGGATAAAGTTAGCTGAAAGCTCTGCAACAACGAAGGTATCAAAGGAGGCAGCTTTCAAAGCTATGAAGCACTTGAAGATAAAAGAAGAAGAATCATCCAGTGAGGATGATGATGATGATGATGATGAGGAAGAAAGTGAAGGTAAAGTATTGACTTACTTCACAAGGAAATTCAAAAGGGGGTCTAAGAAGGGAAAAGGATAGTTGTCCTTGAGATGTTATCGTTGTGGGCAGACTGGACACTTTGCTTCTCAGTGCAAAGTGAAACTTGATGATGAAGATGAGGATGGTGATGATGAGCAGAATTCAAGACAAAGAAGATCATTATTCAAATCAAAGAAGTCTAGTAAGAAGATTGTCAACCCACAAAGGAAGAAGAGAGGCTCATTCAAGAGTTATGTGAGTCAGACAAAAGAAGTTGAAGAGGAGGAAGATGAAGACTCATCAGATGAGTATACCTTTATGGCATCAGCTTTAGGGGGTAGTTCAACCTCTGAAGAGGAAGGGGAGGTTGATGAAGAAGAACCAGATCTTGAAGCTGAGTTGGAAGCAGCTTCAAAGGAGATAATTAGAAGGGGCAGAACCATAAGAAGGTTGGAGGCCCATATAAAACAAGTTGAAGCAAAGTCTGAGGAAGCTGAAAGTCAAAAGGATGAAATAAAGGCTGAGCATATTGACTTGAAGAGAAGATTTGAGGAACAGATCAAAATATATGAAGACCTTACTATAGAACTTGGCTTTAGGGCTTCAAAAATTGAAAAAATGGAGAAAGAGTTGCTGAGACTTCAGTAACAACTCAAAAGTAGTAAAGAGAATTTGCAGAAGCTTGAAATGATAGGAGAAATAAGTTCTGCAAAAGGAGAGAAGAATGTAGAGAAAGTGTAGCAATCTGAGGCTGCATTGGCTAAAGAAAATAAGAATGTGCCATAGAAGTTGAAAGAGAAGGTTGTACTCAGGAGAAGATAGTTGAGAATAAAGAGGATTTGAAGAAGCAACCTAGGGTGGCAAACAAAAATGAAGAAAAGAAAGTCAGCCAGCAGAGGGCTGCGACTGAACATAAGAAGGAGAAGAAGGTGACTAAAATGAATGTCACACAAGCAAAGAAGCCAACTACTTTGCTTACACAGCAAGTGATGAACAGAAGAAGACAAGCTGTGATTAGACCCAAGAAGAGGCAGTTTCAAGGTCATTGCCTTTATTGTGGAGTTTGGGGTCATAAGGCGAGTAACTGCTGGTGGAGAAGGCCAGTATATGTCTCCAACTTAAGAAGATACGATGCTGCATATAGGGGGAGACAATACAAAATTCAGAGGAGAACACTTGTTGTGAGTTCTTGCACATACTGTAGAAGGCAAGGACACATTGACAAGGAGTGTTGGTGGAAGCCCAAACCAATGATTTCAAAGAACAAGTTTGTTGTATTGGCAGACTTGGAATAGCGTGAAAGGTGCGGGCAGGATGGCCATAAACCAGATTTAAGTGTGCAAGCAGATGTAGTTCATTCAAGCATTCATGGGATGAGTTTTTCAATAGAAAGAAAAGAGTAAGAAAAATAAATTAAGAAGGAGGATAATGCTGAATTTTGAATGGAACAGTAATATGAAGCCACATGGAGGAGCAAGAAAGGAAATTTGCTGCGGCTCTAGTAAACCCTATTAGGGTTTGCATAGAAGGGAGTATATAAACCAAGAATCATCTCTTTGTTGAAAAAAAAAAAAAACTACCGTAAGAAAAGAAATCAGAGAAGACGGCAGACTTGGAAACGTGAGGTGAGAGACCAGACCTGGTATTCATGAGACGGTGAGAGCAGACCAAGACCAGCAAAGCTAGAACGTGTGACAGGGCGTGACAAACCAAAACGTGCGACGAGGAGTGACAGACCAGAATGTGCGACGGGGCGTGACAGACCAGAACGGGCAATAGGGTGTGATAGGCCAGAAATGGTGAGAGCAAACTAGAAACGTTAGAGCAGACCAGAAATGAGAGACCAGTGAAGCGTGAAACGGGAGAGACCAGACCTGGAAACCGTGAGACATGAGAACAGACCAGAAATAGGAAAGACCAGACTTGGAAACTAAGAAACGTTGGGGATACAGACCAGAAACATTGGGGATACAGACCAGGTGAGACGTAAGACCAGGTGAGGCGTGAGACCAGGTGAGATGTGTGACCAGGTGAGACATGTGACCAGGTGAGATGTGAGACCAAAAAAGGGTGAAACCGGTGAGACCAGAGGAGACGTGCAACCCAGAGTTGGTAATACCAAAAATGGTGAGATGTGAGACCAGAAACGGTGAGACATGAGACCTGGAGACGGTGTGACGATAAGACCAGAAAAGAGTGAGACCGTGAGACCATGAGACAGTGAGACTAGAAGTTTTGCGAGACAACTTAGAGAAGAAATTTGGTGAAACATTTGAGAGAACTCAACAAAATTTTCAGATTTCTTCAAGAGAGGTTAGAGAGTGTTTGGGTGATCTTCCAAGTGGTAATGAAGCAGCCTAATCAAATCAAACAGAGGCAACACAAGGTAGAAGAAGGGTAGACACAGTAAGTGACACTCTTTGTATTGTAATTGCTTTGTATTTGCAATAGTGAAAGGAGTAGAAGATTAAGACATCCATTGTAATCATAGGGAATACTACACTGGTGTTTTCAAGTATAGTGGATTGTCTCGGTAGAGGAAGAAACTCTACCACCGTGGAGTACGCCACGTTGATGGAACCACATAAATCTCTTGTGTCTTTGCTTTGAATTTATATTTTGTGTTTTGAATTGAGTTGTGAACACAGCTAAAGAATCATCAAACCCATAACCTAAAAGAAGACCTAGTCAAGAACAACCGATTCGTTTAATAGGTAAGGTGTCTGAAAGGTAACTTTGGAGACTATTGTGATCAGTAGGTAACAATAGATCTACCTTAGTTGAATCTGGGAAAGAGTTCATTTTTGGCCTAAATTATTAGCTTTTTTTTAAAGGGTGTGATACTGATTCACCCCCCTCTCAATATCATAGACTAGTAGATTTTAGGATGAAGTTAGGAACTTCAATTGGTATCAGAGCACTGGTTCACCAGTTTGAAGTTTAATAGCTTGGTGTACTAGTTTGAAGGGTTTCAGAAGTTTTAAGTTGTTCAGCATACTGAGAAATGGATGCCAGTACCAACACCAGCACTACTTATAACAAGAAGGTTCCAATCTTTAATGGAACCAACTACCATATGTGGAGAGCGAGAATGCAGGTGGTATTTGTAACCATGGGCATAAACGTGGTGAAATTTGTACAAAAGGGTTTTGAGCCTCGAAAAAAAGGTAGAGATCCAACCCCAGAGGAATTAAGGCAGTTTGAGATCAATGGGAAGGCCTCAAATGTCATCATTTTAGTATTGACAGATGCTAAATATGCTAAAGTTATGGATTGCAAATCTGCTGAGGAGATATGGGATAGATTGTAGAAGGTCTATAAAGGTGATGGCAGAATGAAGGAGACCAACTTCAAGTTTTCAAGGAGAGACATGAATCCCTCAGAATGCAGAAGAATGAGACAGTCTAAGAGTTCTTCGCTAGGGTTATTGATGCTGTAAACGACCTTAGAAGTCATGGGAAGAACAAGAAGGACTCATTTATTGTGAAGAAAATTCTGAGAATTTTGCTTGAGTAGTTTGCCTTAAAGGTGGCAGCCATAGAAGAGAGTAGAGATCTCAATTTTATGTCACTGCATGATCTCCAGTGCAATCTCATTGCATATGAGATGAGAATAAAGTCAATTAGAAGCTCCTCAACATCAAAGCTATCAAAGGAGGCAGCTTTCAAAGCTATGAGACACTTGAAGATAAGAGAAGAGGAAGAATCATCTAGTAAGGATGATGATGATGATGATGAGGAAGAAAGTGAAGGTGAAGTGTTGGCTTACTTCACAAGGAAATTCAAAAAGGGATCTAAGAAGGGAAAAGGACAGTTGTCCTTGAGATGTTATTGTTGTGGGCAGATTGGACACTTTGCTTCTCAGTGCAAAGTAAAACTTGATGATGAAGATAAGGATGGTGATGAGAAGCAGAATTCAAAATGGAGATGACCATTATTCAAGTCAAGGAAGTCCAGCAAGAAGACGACTAACCTACAGAAGAAGAAAAGAGGCTTATTCAAGAGTTATATGAGCCAGACAAAAGAAGCCGATGAGGAGGATGATGTAGACTCATCTGATAAGCATGCCTTTATGGCATTAGCTCGATGTGGTAGTTTAACCTTTGAAGAGGAAGAGGAGATTGATGAAGAAGAACCAGATCTTGAAGCTAAGTTAGAAGCAGCTTTAAAGGAGATAATCAGAAGGGGCAGAACCATAAGAAGGTTGAAGGCCTATATAAAACAAGTTGAAGCAAAGATTGAGGAATTAGAAAGTCAAAAGGATGAAATAAGGGCTGAACATATTGACTTGAAGAGAAGATTTAAAGAACAGATCAAAATATATGAAGACCTTACTATGGAGCTTGGCTTAAGGACTTCAACAATTGAAGAAATGGAGATAGAGTTGCTGAGACTTCAGCAATAACTCAAAACGAGTGAAGATAACTTGCAGAAGTTTGAAGTGGTAGGAGGAACAAGCTCTGCAAGAGAAAAGAAGAATGAAGAGAAAATGCAATAATTTGAGGCTGCATTGCTTAAAAATAATGAGACTTTGCCACAGAAGTTGAAAGAGAAGGTTAAATCTCAGAAAGAAAAGACTAATCAGCTAGGAATAGTGAAGGTTGAAAATAAAGAAGATTTGAAGAAGCAACTTAGGGTTACAAATAAAAATGAAGAAAAAAAAGGTAGCTAGCAAAGGGCTACAGTTGAACAAAAAAAGGAGAAGAAGGTGATTGAAATGAAAGTCACACAAGCAAAGAAGCCAGCAACCTTGCCTAGACAGCAAGTAATGAACAAAAGAAAACAAGCTGTGATTAGACCCAAGAAGAGGCAGTTTCAAGGTTATTGTCTTTATTGTGAAGTTTGGGGTTATAAGGCAAGTAAATGCTGGTGGAGAAGGCCAGTATATGTCTCCAACTTAAGAAGATACGATGCTGCATACAGGGGGAGACTATACAAAATTCAAAGGAGAACACCTGTCGTGAGTTCTTGCATATACTGTAAAAAGCAAGGACACACTGACAAGGATTGTTGGTGGAAGCCCAAACCAGTGGTTTCAAAGAACATGTTTGCTATATTGGCAAACTTGGAACAGTGTGAAAGTTGCGAGCAGGATGGCCATAATGCCAAGAGATGCATAACACTTCTCCTTGAGCAAGAGAAGGCACTCAATGGCACAGTAAAACCAACTAGTACAGTCAAAGCTGAGAAAAAGGAGAAAGCTATCTTTAAGCCAATTCAAAAGAAGAAATATAAAGATAAAAGGGAGGAGGCTAATATAGCTAAAATTGCACTAAAGGCTGACTACAAGGATAAGCAGTGGATCCTTGATAGTGGATGCACTTTACACATGATAGGAGACAAGAGTAAATTATCAAAGCTGAACAAGTTAAGAGAAGGCAGAGTCAAGTTTGGCAATGTTGATTCACTCAACATCAGTGGTTAAGGGTCAGTAAATATTGGACCTGCATCATGCACCTCAAAGACAAGTCAGAAGTTTTGAAATGCTTCACGAGATACAGAAGATTGGTTGAAAATGAGAGTGGAAAGAAGATCAAAGTATTGAGGTCAGATCAAGGCACTGAATTCACAAATGGAGCTTTTGAAGATTACCTTGAGAAGCATGGAATTCACCATTAGATGGCAGCAGCAAGAACACCTTAACAGAACGGGGTGGTAGAGAGGAAAAATAGAGCTGTGGTTGAAATGGCAAGAACTCTACTATTGGAATCCAAGCTTCACATAAGTTTTTGGATAGAAGCAACATTTACAGCTGTGCACCTACTGAACAGAGTTTTACTAAGGCCCAATACTGATAACACTTCATATGAGCTATGGAGTAGGAAGAACACAACAGCCAAGTATCTTAAAATCTTTGGCAGCCCATGTTTTGTGAAGAACAAGGAGCAAAACTTGGGAAAATTCCATGTTAGGTCAGATGAAGGCATCTTTGTGGGATACTCAGTAAAGACAAAAGGTTACAGAGTTTTTTTGCATAAACTGGGAAAAGTAGTCACTTCCAGTGATGTGAGAATAGATGAAAACTAGAAAACAATGCATAATGGAGAAGTTAAGGACGGTGAAGAAGATGACTTCAAGAGAGATGAAGAATCTGACCAACATGAAGAAGAGGGAAAAAAAGTAAGTTCAAACTCAGAGAAGAGTGAGTCTGAAGATGAAGAAAGAGATTCTTTTGCAACTAAGACTGTGCAAGAGAGAAAGACAAAGAAGACATGGACCAGTGCTCATCAAGGAAATCAGATCATAGGTGACCCATCAGTAGGAGTTACAAGAAGAAGAAGAATTATGGGAGCTATTGCTTTACTCTTACAAGTTGAACCTAAATTTGTTGAAGAGGCTTGTTGTTCCCACAGCCTTGTATGGGTTGTAATTGTTGTCGACCAGATTTAAGTGTGCAAGCAGAAGTGGCTCATTCAAACATTTAAGGGAGGAGTTTTTCAATAGAAAGAAAAGAGCAAGGAAAATAAATTAAGAAGGAGGATAATGCTGAATTTTGAATGGAACAGTAATATGAAGCCACATAGAGGGGCAAGAAAGAAATTTTGCTGTGGCTCCAATAAGCCTTACTAGGGTTTTCATAGAAGGGAGTATATAAACCAGTAGAGCAAGAGAAAAAGTGGGGAAATTCACCACTGAGAGAGCAAAACGTGATATCACCGGAAGAGAGAAGAAACCAGAAACGTGATATCACTGGAAGAGAGAAGAAACCAAAAATGTGATATCACCGGAAGAGAGAAGAAACCAGAAACACCAGCACAGACCACCAGGAGAGAAGAAATCAGATCCGTGAGACCACCCGGAAGAGGGGACATAAGACCTGCAGAAGGTGAGACCTTAGAGCAATCCAGACTTGGAAACTAGACCAGGTAAAACCAGACCTAGTATTTATGAGACCATTCGGAAGAGAAGATAACAGACCAGAACGTGTGACGTGAACCAAAAAAACCAGAAGGGTGAGGCGGCTGAGAAACGTGAACCAGAAATACCAGAAGCGTAAGGTGGATGAGAAACGTGAACTAGAAAAACCAGAAGCTGGAGGCAGGCTGAGAGACGTGAACCAGAAAAACCATAAGTGGGAGGCAGGCCGAGAAACATGAACCAGCAAAACCAAAAGCGTGGTGTAGGACAAGAGACGTGAAACGACAGACCAGGAGCATGGTGCAGGCCGAGAGATGTGAAACGGCAGACTAGAAGTGTGAGGCAGTTCGTGAGGCGTCAAACGGTAGACCAGTAGCGTGAGGCAAGCCATGAGACGTGAAAAGGCAGATTTGAAGCGTGAGTGTAGGCCGTGAGACGGTGAGACGGTGTGACCAGGAGTTGGGTGAGACAACCTAGAGAAGCAATTCAATATAGCATTTGAGAGGACTCAACGTATTTCCAGATTTCTTCAAGAGAGGTTAGAGAGAGTTTTGGTGATCTTCCAAGCGGTAATGAAGCAGCCTATTCAAATCAAACAGAGGCAACACAAGCTAGAAGAAGGGTAGACACAGTAAGTGACACTCTTTGTATTGTGATTGCTTTGTATTTGCAATAGTGAAAGGAGTAGAAGATTAAGACATCCATTGTAATCATAGGGAATAACACGCTGGTGTTCTCAAGTATAGTGGATTGTCTCAGTAGAGGAAGAATCCCTACCACCGTGGAGTACGTCACATTGACAGAACCATGTAAATCTCTCATGTCCTTGCTTTGGATTTACATTCTGTGTTTTGAATTGAGTTGTAAACGTAGCTAAAGAATCATCAAACCCATAACCTAAAAGAAGACCTAATCAAGAACAACTGATTCGTCTAATAGGCAAGGTGTTTGAAAGGTAACTTTTAGGGACTATTGTGACTAGTAGGTAACAATAGATCTACCTTAGTTGAATCTGAGAAAGAGTTCATTTTTGAGAAGAGTTTGAAGTTGTTCACCTATCAATTAAAAAGAAGGGGTGTAATACTGATTCACCCCCCTCTTAGTATTACAGACTAGTAAATCCTAAGGTGAAGTAGGGAACTTCAATTGGTATCAGAGCACAAGTTCACCAGTTTGAAGCTTAACAGCTTGGTGTACTCGTTTGAAGGGTTTCAGAAGTTTTAGCTTGTTTACCATACTGAGAAATGTATACCAATACCAGCACCAGCACTACTTACAGCAAGAAGGTTCCAATCTTCAATGGAACCAACTACCATATGTGGAGAGCAAGAATGTAGGTGGTATTTGCAACCATGGGCATGAATGTGGTGAAATCTGTACAGGAGGGTTTTGAGCCTCCAAAAGAAGGTAAAGATCTAATTCCAGAGGAATTAAGGCAGTTTGACATCAATGGGAAGGCCTCAAATGTTATCATTTAAGCATTGACAGATGCTGAATATGCTAAAGTTATGGATTGCAATTCTGCTAAGGAGATATGGGACAGATTGCAAAAGGTCTATAAAGGTGATGGCAGAATGAAGGAGGCCAAGCTTCAAGCTTTCAAGGAGAGATATGAATCCCTCAGAATGCAGAAGAATGAGACAGTCCAAGAGTTTTTCACCAGGGTTATTGATGCTATAAACGACCTTAGAAGTCATGGGAAGAACAAGAAGGGCTCATCTATTGTGAAGAAAATTTTGAGAATTTTATCTTAGAGGTTTGTCTCAAAGGTGGTATCCATAGAGGAGAGTAGAGATCTCAATTTTATGTCACTGCATGATCTCCAGTGTAATCTTATTGCGTATGAGATGAGAATAAAGTCAACTGAAAGCTCCTCAACATCAAAGCTATCAAAGGAGGCAGCTTTCAAAGCTATGAGACACTTGAAGATAAGAGAAGAGGAAGAATCATCTAGTGCGGATGATGATGACGATGAGGAAGAAAGTGAAGGTGAAGTGTTGGCTTACTTCACAAGGAAATTCAAAAAGGGGTCTAAGAAGGGAAAAGGACAGTTGTCCTTGAGATGTTATCGTTGTGGGCAGACTAGACACTTTGCTTTTCAGTGCAAAGTGAAACTTGATGATGAAGATGAGGTTGGTGATGATAAGCAGAATTCAAAATGGAGAAGACCATCATTCAAATCAAAAAAGTCCAGCAAGAAGACTGCCAACCCATAGAAGAAGAAGAGAGGCGCATTCAAAAGTTATGTGAGTCAGAGAAAAGAAGCTGATGAGAAGGAAGATGAAGACTCATCAGATGAGCATGCCTTTATGGCATCAGCTCAAGGTGGTAGTTCAACTTCTGAATCGGAAGAGAAGGTTGATGAAGAAGAACCAGATCTTGAAGCTGAGTTGGAAGCAGCTTCAAAGGAGATAATTAGAAGGGGCAAAACCATAAGAAGGTTGGAGGCTCATATAAAACAAGTTGATGTAAAGTCTGAGGAAGCAGAAAGTCAAAAAGATGATATAATGGCTGAACATATTGACTTGAAGAGAAGATTTGAAGAACAGATCAAAATATGTGAAGACCATACAATAGAGCTTGGGTTAAGGACTTCAAAAATTAAAGAAATGGAGAAAGAGTTGCTGAGACTTCAGCAACAAATCAAAAGAAGTGAAGAGAACTTGCAGAAGCTTGAAATAATAGGAGAAACAAGTTCTACAAAAGAAAAGAAGAATGAAGAGAAAGTGCAGCAATCTAAGGCTGCATTACCTAAAGATAATAAGAATGTGCCACATAAGTTGAAAGAGAAGGTTTTGACTTAGGGGAAGATAGCTAAGAATAAAAAAGATTTGAAGAAGCAACTTAGGGTTCAAACAAAAATGAAGAAAAGAAAGTCAGCCAGTAAAGGGTTACGGCTGAACAGAAGATGGAGAATAAGGTGACTGAAATGAAAGCCACACAAGCAAAGAAGCCAGCTACTTTGCCTACACAGCAAGTAATGAACAAAAGAAAACAAGCTGTGAGTAGACCCAAGAAGAGGCAGTTTCAAGGTCACTGTCTTTATTGTGGAGTTTGGGGTCATAAAGCAAGTAACTACTAGTGGAGAAGGCCAGTATACGTCTCCAACTGGAAAAGATTCGATGCTGCATACAGGGGGGAGACAGTATAGAATTCTGAAGAGAACACTTGTCTTGAGTTCTTACACATACTATAAAAGGCAAGGTCACACTGACAAGGTTTGTTGGTGGAAGCCCAAACCAATGGTTTCAAAGAATAAGTTTGATATATTGGTAGACTTGGAACAATGTGAAAGGTGTGGGCAAGATGACCATAATGCTAAGAGATGCATGATACTTTTCCTTGAGCAAGAGAAGGCACTCGATGGCACAGTAAAAACAATTAGTGCAGTTAAAGCTAAGAAAAAGGAGAAAGCTATCTTTCAGCCAGTTCAAAAGAAGAAATATAAAGCTAAAAGGGAGGTGACTAACATAGCTGAAATTGCACTAAAGTCTGACTACAAGGATAAGCAGTGGATCCTTGATAATAAATGCACTTCACACATGATAGGAGACAAGAGTAAATTATCAAAGCTAAACAAGTCAAGAGAAGGCAGAGTCAAGTTTAGTAATGATGATTCACTCAACATTAGTGGTTAAGGGTCAGTAAATATTGGAAAAGGAAAGCTGAAAGATTTTCTACACGTTGAAGGACTCAGATATAATCTAGCATTTGTCGGCCAACTATGCAATAAAGACCATAAAGTGATATTCATAAAAACAGGTTACCAAGTAAAGAGTAAAGAAAGCAATACTGTTGCAACCGGGAAGTGAACAGCTAGAAATTTATATGTGATTGATAAGGACAAGACAAACAGTTGTTTGCTTACAAAAGAAGAAAAAAATCAACTCTAGCATAGGAGGCTGGGACATTTAACATAGAAGAACATGAGGAAGCTGACTACTACTCATGCAATCAAAGACATTCCAAACCTCAAGAGGGAGAGAGGGAGTATGTTTGCTTAGCATGCTCTAAAGGAAAACAGGTTAGAAAGCAATATAAAACCAAAGAGTTCAGTTCTGAAGTAGTGCTTGACATTGTATATACTGATTTGTGTGGGCCGATTAGAACAAAAGGGTTGAATGGTGAGAGGTAATTTATCTTATTTGTTGATGATTATTCCAAAAGGACCTGCATCATGCACCTCAAACACAAGTTAGAAGTTTTGAAATGCTTCAAGAGACATAGAAGATTGGTTAAAAATGAGAATGGAAAGAAGATCAAAGTATTGAGGTCAGATCAAGGCACTAAATTTAGAAATGACACTTTTGAAGATTACCTTGAGAAGCATGGTATTCACCATCAGATGGCAGCAGCAAGAACACCTCAATAGAACAGGGTGGTAAAGAGGAAAAATAGAGTTGTGGTTGAAATGACAAGAACTCTACTGCTGGAATCTAAGTTTCACACAAGATTTAGGACAAGAGCAACATTTACAGTCGTGCACCTACTGAACAGTGTTTTACTAAGGGCTAATATTGATAAGACTCTATATGAGCTATGGCGTGGGAAGAAGACAACAGCCAAGTATCTCAGAATCTTTGGTAGCCTATGTTTTGTGAAGAACAAGGAGCAAAACTTCAAAAATTTCAATGCTAGCTAGTTATCACGTCCAGTGATGTGAGAATAGATGAGAATTGGAAAACAATGCATAATGGAGAAGTTGAGGACAATGAAGAAGATGACTTCAAGATAAATGAAGAATCAGACCAACCTGAAGAAAAGGAACAAGAAGTAAGTTCAAACTCAAAGAAGAGTGAGTCTGAAGATGAAGAAAGAGATCCTCTTGTAGCTAAGACTGTGCAAGAAAGAAAGATAAAGAAAACGTGGACCAATGCTCATCAAGGAAATCAGATCATAAGTGACCCATTAGTAGGAGTTACAACAAGAAGAAGAATTGTGGGAGCTACTGCTTTACTCTCACAAGTTGAACCTAAATTTGTTGAAGAGGCTACACAAGACATAACCTGGGTCAAAGTTATCAATGAGGAGCTGGATCTAATCGAGAAGAATGATACATGGGAGCTGGTTCTAAGATCTACTAATAAGAATATCATAGGAACAAAATGGGTGTTTAGGAATAAACACAATGAAGATGGCAAGGTGGTGAGGAAAAAGGCAAGGCTGGTTTGCAAAGGCTACAATCAGATAGAAGGAGTAGATGTTGATGAAACTTTTGCACCAGTGGCAAGGTTAGAAACTATTAGAATGTTCCTAGTTTTGGCAGCACATAAGAGGTATAAAGTTTATCAGATGGATGTGAAATCAGCCTTTTTGAATGGGCTCCTAAAAGAAGAAATGTATATTGAACAACCTGATGGAGTACAAATCAGTGAGGATGAGACACACGTGTGCAAGCTGAAAAAAGCCTTGTATGGCCTTAAACAAACCCCAAAAGCATGGTACAGCAGGCTGGATGCGTACTTGAGAAGGTTGAACTTCAGAAGAGGAACAGTTGATAATAACTTATATGTGTTCAACTCAGAGAAAGGCTAGCTGATAACCATAGTATATGTAGATGACATCATCTTTGGAGGGGATCACTCTGAGCTATGCCCAGATTTTGCATAGAAGATAAGTGAGGAATTTGAGATGTCATTGATTGGAGAAATGACCTACTTTCTTGGATTATAGAAAAAACAATGTGAAGAAGGTATTTTTGTTTCTCAGATCAAATATGCCAAAGAAATGTTGAAAAAGTTTGGCATGAAGGATAGCAGACCTGTTAGTACCCCTATGACAGTGGGCTGCAAGTTAACAAAAGATTAGGAGGGAAGGAGAACAAGCCCTACAGAATATAGGAAGATGATAGGGAGCCTTCTATACCTTACAGCATCAAGGCCTGATCTCATGCAAGCTGTGTGCATCGCCAGTAGATTCCAAGCTGATCCTAAGGAATCTCATGTGTTGGTAGTGAAAAGAATCCTAAGATACCTCAAAGGGACACTAGAAATGGGTTTGTGGTATCCTGCCATGGATTCTGTAAAACTACGAGCATACACTGATGTAGATTGGGCAGGAATTACAGATGACAGAAAATCAACCAGTGGCTGCAGCTTCTACTTGGGCTCAAAGTGTGTTGCATGGCTAAGTAGAAAGCAAAACAGTGTTGTTTTGAGCGCAGCGGAGGCTGAGTATATAGCTGCTTGTGCAACATGTACTCAGGTGATATAGATGCAAAGACAATTGGCTGATTTGGGTGTTGAAGTAAAGTTACCAGTGAGTGTAATTTGTGATAATCAAAGTGCAATTGATCTCAGTAAGAATCCAGTTCAACATTCAAGGAGCAAGTATATTGACATCCAGTATCACTTTATCAAGGATCAAGTGGAAGAGGGCACAATTCAGTTGGAGTATGTTAGCACTAAAGATCAAATTTCAAATATTTTAACTAAACCTCTGTCCACAAAGCTGTTTGAAAAGCACAAAATAAGTCTGTCTGTGTAAATGCCTCATTAAGCCTGAAGTTTAGGTGAATCCTCCATCTCTACTTTGCAAGTTTTTCAAATTTGTAATTGGTTGGCAAAGGGGGAGAGAAATAATAGTCCAGGGGGAGTGCATATTTAGGGGGAGTTGTAATCCATCTGCTTTTGGATTATTACTCTATGAAGATTATGAAGGACTGCTGCATAATGGCTGTCGTTGTGAGTGTTACCAATAATTACAAAGGGGGAGATTGTTACTCCCACAGCCTTGTATGGGTTGTAATTGTTGTCAACTAGATTTATGTGTGCAAGCAGAAGTGGCTTATTCAAGCATTCAAGGGATGAGTTTTTCAGTAGAAAGAAAAGAGCAAGGAAAATAAATTAAGAAGGAGGATAATGCTGAATTTTGAATGGAACAGTAATATAAAGCCACATGGAGGGGCAAGAAAGGAATTTCACCGCGGCTCCAGTAAGCCCTACTATGGTTTTCATAGAAGGGAGTATATAAACCGGTAGAGCAAGAGAAAAAGTGGGGAAATTCACCATCGAGAGAGCAAAATCTGAAATTCACCACCGGGAGAGCAAAATGTGAAAGACAACTGGGAGAGCAAAACGTGAAAGAGACAACTGGGAGAGCAAAACGTGAAAGACAACTAGGAGAGAAAACAGGGAAAATCACCACCGAGAGAGCAAAACGTGATATCACAGGAAGAGAGAAGAAACCAGAAACGTGATATCACTGGAAGAGAGAAGAAACCAGAAACGTGATATCATCGGAAGAGAGAAGAAACTAGAAACACCAGCACAGACCACCGGGAGAGAAGAAATCAGAAACATCAACACAGACCACCGGGAGAGAAGAAATCAGAAACACCAGCACAGACCACCCGGAAGAGAAGAAATTAGATCCGTGAGACCTGGAAAAGGTAAGATGTTAGAGCAGACCAGACCTGGAAACCATACCAGGTGAGACTAGACCTGGTATCTGTGAGACCACCCGGAAGAGAAGACAACAGACCTGGTTCACGTGTGACGTGAACCAGAAAAACCAGAAGGGTGAGGCGGCTGAGAAATGTGAACCAAAAAAACCAGAAGCGTGAGGCGACTGAGAAACATGAACCAGAAAAACTAGAAGCTGGAGGCAGGCTGAGAGACATGAACCAGAAAAACCAGAAGCGGGAGGTAGGCCGAGAAATGTGAACCGACAAAACCAGAAGCGTGGTGCAGGCCGAGAGACGTGAAACGATAGACCAGAAGCGTGAGGCACTCCGTGAGGCATGAAATGATAGACCAGTAGCGTGAGGCAGGCCGTGAGACATGAAACGACAAACTTGAAGTGTGAGTGTAGGCCGTGAGACGGTGAGACGGTTTGACCAGGAGTTGGGTGAGACAACCTAAAGAAGAAATTCGGTGTAGCATTTGAGAGAATTCAATGTATTTCCAGATTTCTTCAAGAGAGGTTAGAGAGAGTTTTGGTGATCTTCCAAGCAGTAGTGAAGCAGCCTATTCAAATCAAATAAAGGCAACACAAGCTAGAAGAAGGGTAGACACAGTAAGTGACACTCTTTGTATTGTGATTGCTTTGTATTTGCAATAGTGAAAGGAGTAGAAGATTAAGACATCCATTGTAATCATAGGGAAGACCACGCTGGTGTTTTCAAGTATAGTGGATTGTCTCGGTAGAGGAAGAATCCCTACCACCGTGGAGTACGTCACATTGACGGAACCATGTAAGTCTCTCATGTGCTTGCTTTGGATTTACATTCTGTGTTTTGAATTGAGTTGTGAACGTAGCTAAAGAATCATCAAACCCATAACCTAAAAGAAGACCTAATCAAGAACAATTGATTCGTTTAATAGGCAAGGTGTCTGAAAGATAACTTTGGGGACTATTGTGACTAGTAGGTAACAATAGATCTACATTAGTTGAATCTGAGAAAGAGTTCATTTCTGAGAAGAGTTTGAAGTTGTTCACCTATCAATTAAAACGAAGGGGTGTAATACTGATTCACCCCCCCTCTTAGTATTACAGACTAGTAGATTCTAGGGTGAAGTAGGGAACTTCAAGGTTGCACAAGATAAAGCCTAGGTCAAAGCTATCAATGAGGTGTTGGATCAAATCGAGAAGAATGAAACATGGGAGCTGGTTCCAAGTCCCACTAACAAGAATGTCATAGGAACAAAATGGGTGTTTAAAAATAAACACAATAAAGATGGCAAGGTGGTGAGGAACAAGGCTAGGCCAGTTTGCAAAGGCTACACTTAGATAGAAGGAGTAAATGTTGATGAAACTTTTGGACCAGTAGCAAGGTTGGAAACTATCAGAATGTTCTTAATTTTGGTAGCATATAAGAGGTATAAAGTTTACCAGATGGATGTGAAATCAGCCTTTCTGAATGGGCTCCTGAAAGAAGAAGTGTATATTGAACAACCCGATGGAGTACAAATCAGTGAGGATGAGACATACGTGTGTAAGCTGAAGAAAGCCTTGTATGGCCTTAAACCAGCCCCAAGAGCATGGTACAGCAGGCTGGACGCGTATTTGAGAAGGTTGAACTTCAGAAGAGGAACAGTTGATAATAACCTATATGTGTTTAACTCAGAAAAAGGCCAACTGATAACCATAGTATATGTAGGTGACATCATCTTTGGAGGGGATCACTCTAAGCTATGCCAAGAATTTGCACAGAAGATGAGTGAGGAATTTGAGATGTCATTGATTGGAGAAATGACTTACTTTCTTGGATTACAGATAAAATAGTGTGAAGAAGGTATTTTTGTTTCTTAGATCAAATATGCCAAAGAAATGCTGAAAAAGTTTGGCATGGAGGATAGCAGACCTGTCAGTACCCCTATGACAGTAGGCTGCAAGTTAACAAAAGATTAGGAAGGAAGGAGTACAAACCCCACAGAATACAGGAAGATGATAGGGAGCTTTCTGTACCTTACAGCATCAAGGCCTGATCTCATGCAAGCTGTGTGTATCGCTAGCAAATTCCAAGCTGATCCTAAGGAATCTTATGTGTTGGCAGTGAAAAGAATCCTAAGATACCTCAAAGGGACACTGAAAATGGGTTTGTGGTATCCGGCCATGGATTCTGTAAAACTACGAGTATACACTGATGCAGACTGGGCAGGAAGTACAAATGACAGAAAATCAACCAGTGGCTGCAGCTTCTACTTGGGTTCAAAGTGTGTTGCATGGCTAAGTAGAAAGCAAAACAGTGTTGCTTTGAGCATAGCGGAGGCTGAGTATATGGCTGCTTGTGCAGCATGTACTCAGGTGATATGGATGCAAAGACAATTGGCCGATTTGGGTGTTGAAGTGAAGTTACCAGTGAGTGTACTTTATGATAATCAAAGTGTAATTGATCTCAGTAAGAATCCAGTTCAACATTCAAGGAGCAAGCATATTGACATCCGATATCACTTTATCAAGGATCAAGTGGAAGAGGGCATAATTCAGTTGGAGTATGTTGGCATTAAAGATCAAATCTCAGATATTCTAACTAAACCTCTGTCCATAAAGCTGTTTGAAAAGCATAGAATGAGTCTGTTTGTGCAAATGCCTCCTTAAATCTGAAGTTCAGGTGAATCCTCCATCTCTACTTTGTGGGTTTTTCAAATTTGTAATTGGTTGGCAAAGGGGGAGAGAAGTAACAGTGCAGGGGGAGCTGTTAAGGAAGGGGGAGTGCATATTTAGGGGGAGTTGTAATCCATCTGCTTATGGATTATTACTTTAGGAAGATTATGAAGGATTGCTGCATAATGGCTTTTGTTGTGAGTGTTGGCAACAGTTACAAAGGGGGAGATTGTTGTTCGTTGTGAGTGTTACCAACAATTACAAATGGGGAGATTGTTGTTTCCACAGCCTTGTATGGGTTGTAATTGTTGTCAACCAAATTTAAGTGTGCAAGCAGAAGTGGCGCATTCAAGCATTCGAGGGATGAGTTTTTCAGTAGAAGTAAAAGAGCAAGAAAAATAAATGAAGAAGGAGGATAATGCTGAATTTTGAATAGAACAGTAATATGCAGCCACATGGAGAGGCAAGAAAGGAAATTCGCCGCAGCTCCAGTAAACCCTACTAGGGTTTGCATAGAAGGGAGTATATAAACCAAGACTTATTTCTTTGTTGAAAAAAAACTACCTTAAGAAAAGAAATCAAAGAAGACGTCAGACCTGGAAACGTGAGGTGAGAGACCAGACCTGGTATTCATGAGACGGTGAGAGCAGAGTAAGACCTACAAAGCCAGAACGTGTGACGAGGTGTGACAGACTAGAAACGGTGAGAGCAAACCAGAAATGTTAGAGCAGACCAGAAACGAGAGACCAGCGAAGCGTGAAACGAGAGAGACCAGACCTAGAAACCGAGAAACGTTGGGGATACAGACCAGGTGAGACGTGAGACCAAGTGAGATGTGTGACCAGGTGAGACGTGTGACCAAGTAAGACGTGAGACCAGAAAAGGGTGAAACCGGTGAGACTAGAGGAGACGTGTAACCCAGAATCGGTGAGACCAGAAATGGTGAGATGTGAGACCAGAAACGGTGAGACGTGAGACTTGGAGACGGTGTGGTGATAGGACCAGAAAAGAGTGAGATCGTGAGACGGTGAGACGGTGAGGCCAGACATTGTGTGAGACAACCTAGAGTAGAAATTCAGTGAAGCATTTGAGAGAACTCAACGAATTTTTCAGATTTCTTCAAGAGAGGTTAGAGAGTGTTTTGATGATCTTCCAAACGGTAGTGAAGTAGCTTATTCAAATCAAACAGAAGCAACACAAGCTAGAAGAAGGGTAGACACAGTAAGTGACACTTTTTGTATTGTGATTGCTTTATATTTGCAATAGTGAAAGGAGTAGAAGATTAAGATATCCATTGTAATCATAGGGAATACCACACTGGTGTTCTCAAGTATAGTGGATTGTCTCAGTAGAGGAAGAAACTCTACCACCATGGAGTACGTCACATTGACAGAACCCGTAAATCTCTCGTGTCCTTACTTTGAATTTACATTCTGTGTTTTGAATTGAGTTGTAAACACAATTAAAGAATCATCAAACCCATAACCTAAAAGAAGACTTAGTCAAGAACAACCGATTCGTCTAATAGGCAAGGTGTCTAAAAGGTAACTTTGGGGACTATTGTAATCAGTAGGTAACAATAGATCTACCTTAGTTGAATCTGGGAAAGAGTTCATTTTTGGCTTAAATCATAAGGTTTTTTTGAAGGGTTGTGATACTGATTCACCCCCCTCTCAGTACCACAGACTAGTAGATCAAAGGGTGAAGTTGGGAACTTCAAGCTTTTCAAAGGGTACATTATAATATGCTACTATTTACTTTAACTTATTCTAATAAATGTATGTAATAAGTAAAGCAATAAGTTCTTTATTTTTTTGGATTATTTAAAATGTTAAGAAAAATATTGTTAGAGGAAGAGAACTTATGTAGATCAAAATATAAAGTTAAGAAAATAATTAATGAACTAGGAATTTATTATAGAAATATTGACATTTATCCTAATGTTTATATCATTTTATGCAAGGAATAAAACTATAATGCCTATTTTTTTGGTACTTTTACGAGAAAAATAAAATAGATTTTCAATGACTAATAAATAAATAAATAAATAATTGCATTAGTTTTCCATAAAGTATACTTCATAAATTATTTTGTATTCTAAAAGGCATCTTATTATAGATACACTTTAATAAATATAGAATTATAAGTATTTTAAGGTATCTTATTGATGGTTTTACATAATGACAAATGCACAAAATATTTTTAGGAAAGCAAACTTACATGTATGAGAGGACAAGAACAAAGAAAAGTGAAAACAATTACCATTGCATTAACTTTTTAATTTTACATTTGTTGATACATGTTTTTGTGTCCCAATCATATTCAAATACTTAAATTGATTAGAAAAAAAGTACATATTTGTTTGAAATTTTCTTATAATATAAAAGAGTTAAAATTCTCATTCATAAAAAGGTAAAAACTACTCCTTTTTTGGTTAAGTGAAGTAATCACACATTGAATTTTAAGGACAAATATGCACTTTTTTTTGCCCAAAGTTAAGGCTGCAAATTTTTTAGAGGGGGCAACCTATGCTTTAAGAGAAGTAAGTTGTAAAACATAAAAATGATATATATATATATATATATATAGATTTAGGTCTCCTTGTTGAATTCTTCCTTAGTCATATGTAGAAAGAGTTTGATGTGCAACATAGAGATTTCTTAAAAGATTCTTAAAATATTGTAATAAGTTTAATCCATTTAGAAATATGAATGTCATGGATAACATTTGTTCTATTATCATAATTGTGTATGATTTGTCTTATAGTTATACATGAAATAATTATCTTTAACTTTCACTTTACTTATTCCTATTCTTAGGTATTTCAATAACAAATTGATAATTGTTACAGCTTTTGATTAATAAGTTCAAAGATTTTTGGGCTAATAAGTTAGGAACATTTGATGCACATTTGAAAAACTTTTTCCAATTACATAATATAGATATGGACAATTAATGATTTCTCTGCTCATAACTTATTATCATATGTGAATACTAAAATTTAATTTACATGTTCTTGTAGCTTTGATACATGGTCAATATGGTTATATCATGAGGAAAAGTATTATTTTGTGGTCCATCATCAATTTTTAAAATTTTATTATCCATTAAGAGATCAAAAGCATAATTTTGCTTTTCAAAAAGAAACTAGAAATAATTAAACCAATTTGTGGAAGGGATATTTTAAAATAATCATAAAGTAAAAATATGTTTCTTTACTCTAACTTAAAAGAGTTTATTTGATTATACATAACCTTGATGCCATTTACATTAAGGAAAATATGTGATAATATTTTAAAAATAGTATTCGACATACATAAAATACCAAAGGTAACTTAAAAGCCCATCTTGACCTTAGAATAATAAGCATAAGAAATGATCTTCATCTTAAAGAACTTTTTAATAAAAATTTATTGTTGCCTCCTATTTTTCATATAATGTTTTTTGACAAAAAGAGAAAATACTTGAAGTATTTAAAAAAAGTGAACTCCAAATAATTATGCTTCAAATTTTTGCAAATAAGTGAAAATTAAGAAACACAAAATCATAAGACTTAAACATAATGATTATAGCATCTCAATGTAAGACATATTTGTAATTATTGAAAGAAGATATTTACCAAGTATAGTTATTCAAAATATAATTGAACTATGACCATATTTTTGAAAAATATATGTAAAGATTCTTAAAGTGAGTCATTTTGAGGAACTAATTACACAAATAGTTGAAAAATATTCTTACATGAAAATGTTCTTTCGTCCATCATTTTTCATTATAATAGTGCATCTAGTTATTTAGTTGACTAAGAAAAAGAATGAGTTCCTTATGTTCATTATCGATGAATGTATTCTATTAAAAGGTATCATTCAAAATTCTTGTTTTCCTTCATCTTAATATATTTTCTTATTAATTGTAGGGTTAATATGCTATAATATCTTAAACTTTACAAGTTTTAAAAATTTAATATGATTTTAAAAGTAACAATTTAGCTCACTTAGGATTTTTTTTTCTTTTTAAAAAATCTAGCATACTTTTAAAAATGTTAATAGATTCCTAATATTTAACTTAAATTTTTTTAAAATAAAATTTTAATAAAATAAAAAAATCTAGAAAAATTCTCCCTTCCCTTTATCTTTCTCTCTCTCGCTCTACCTCCCACCTTGCTTGTGCTAAAGTTGATATATTAAAATCAAGATTTCTCTCTTTTAATGGTAAGGCTTTTATGATTGATTGATCTACCATTTTTTTCTTATATATTACTTATCAGCATGATAATTTTGTTACTCCTAAAAGAATGCAAGATTTCCTTAAAGTCAAATAATTTATCATTGATAACATATTTGAATTATTGTTTCTTATTGTAAATGGCAAGTTAAAAAATTTAACTTTTTAATCTTTTGATGTGCCCTAATGGAAATAAAAAATTCAAATCTTTTTTTTTTAAATTTTATTTCTTTCTTATTTTTTCAATTTTCATTTTGAACAATATCCTTTTAGAGTTGAAAGGAGAACCTAGTTGTGAGAGACCTTTATAGAATATAAATGATGCCATTAATTTTGATGACAAAGGAAATTAAGCAATAAAAAAAAATCATGTGTAAAGTATCAATGCTAAAGGGACCCAAATATAGAGAAAAATAAGCTAAAAAATTCCCAACTAAAAAACAAAAAAGAATATTATAGTATGATAAAAAGCTAAGGAGTTAAGTTGCTTTGCAATGCATAGATGAAAGCAAGGAGGAAAAAAAGAAACAAAGTGGAGGTGTTCATTAAAAGAAGGATAAATGGGAAAAATGTTAGTTTGTCTACTATGATTGGCAAAAAACCAAATGAATCTATTAATTTAGTTTAAATGATTAAGATTGCTATGAGATAATAAATATGGATTTGAAAAGGAAGTATAGGAAGAAAAGAAGTGAGAGGAATAAGAAAGAGAGTAAAGATTGAGCTTTTAAACTTTTTTTTTATTAAGTGTAATTTTTTTTTT
>CM038609.1:5639673-5668181 GCA_021533255.1 Ceriops tagal | reverse complement strand
TTTTTTTTTTAAAATTTTGAGTCAAATGCTTCATCACCTTTGATATCATGCCATTGGTTAGCAAAAGGGTACACTATTACTCTTGATAAACAAATATTAGTACGTGCGTATAAACATGTCTTATACAATTGTGATTTGACTTTCTTATTTATTGAGTAAATCTCATATAAAATTATTTAATTATAATGAGGATCGGTTTAGGTCTCACACTGAGAGAAGGGGTGAATCAGTGTGAGATATTCTCTTTTATAAATTTATTCAGATTTAACCTCTGTGGCTTATTAAAACCGATGATTCAATTTTTAATTTTCTCCTTTATGTGAGTGTGATCATACGAATAAGAAATAATGCACAAGCACCCAAGAGCACGTAACAATTTTTACGTGATTCACTCACAATGTGTGAGCTATGTCCATGATGTTGATAGGATCACTCCGAAATCACACAATCCACTTTTATTATCAAGGGATACACTAATGTTATGGAAGGATCACTCCTTCACTACTTGTGGAAGGACTACTTCTTAACCACTTATAATGATCTTTCGATCACTCTAAGGGTATCCTACCTTATTTTTCAACAAATCTATCAAGAGTTTATAGAAAAACCTTTTCTGGAGAACAATTGCTCAATGTATACAGTTTGTTAAAATAGAATGTGGATCTTTTCCTTCCTTCGCTGCCAGTGTCATCTCACCCCTTGTTGGTGTTGCCCACGTGCTACCATTGCTATTCGCACGCACTGCTGTTGCTATTCGCGTGCATTATGCCTATTGTTCGTGCGCTGCCACTGCTGTCTGTGTGCATTGTTAATGCTGTCCATATAAACTGTTAATGCTATTCGTACATGCTGTCGTGTTTGTTCGTTGCTGTCTGTGTGTGCTGTTATTGCTATTTGCACACATTGCCATTGCTACTTGTTGTCTACATGCGTTGTGCCTGCTGTCTGCGCACGCTGCACCTACTGTCCACGTGCACTGTGCCGCTGTCTGCACGCACTGCTCCTATGTCCGCACTTTTTATGCCCTTTGTTCGCGCTTTTTGTGCCTTTTGTTTACGCTATTTATGCTTGCTGTCTTTGCTTTTTATGTCATCTGTCTGTGCGCACTGTGCCTATTATCCGCACTCCGGCTGTCTGCGCTCTCTACGCGGGCTGTCCGTGTAGGCTGTGATTGCTGTTCGCGTGCTCTACGCCTGTTGTCTTTGTGTATTGCCGCTGTTGTCCGCGCACTTTGTGCTTGCTGTCTACATGCATTGCTACTGTTGTCCGCGCACTTTGCGCCTGCTATTCACACCCATTATTCCTGTTATCCATGCATGCTATATTTGTTGTCCACGTGTGCAGCTGCTGCTGTTCGCGCACGTTGTTACTTTCCTTACGTGCTGCAACAGTTTTATCGCACCACTGCTGCTCTGCTTGCGCTGTAGTAGATTTCTTACGGCGTTGCTACTCTCCCTGCACGCTGCAGTAGATTTCTCGTACCGTTGTTGCTCTCCTTGGGTGTTGCAGCATTTTTCTTACACCGTTGCTGCTCTTCTTAGGCATTGTAGTAGATTTCTCGCGTCGATGTTGCTCTCATCGTGCATGCCGTAGCAATTTCCTCGTGCCGCTGCTGCTCTCCTTGCGCATTGCAACTATTTTCTTACACCGATGCTACTATCCCTACGCATTGGTTGTTGGTGCAGGACCCTTTTACTGCTGCTCCACCACTTGCCGGTTGTTGCTCCACCTCCTATTGGCAGTTGCTCCTTCTTTCTTTCTCTCCTTGGCTGACTACCTTGCTATCTTTCTTTGGTTGTTGCTGCACCCTCCTTGGTCGGCTGCCTTGCCTTCTTTCCTTCTCTCTTTGGTTGGTTGCCTTGCCTTATTTCCTTTTCTCCTTGGCTGGCTACCTTGCTTGGTGGTTACCTCCTTTTTGCCATTCACTTCCCTTTTTCCCTAGGTTTGCTGCTCACCTCTCTCCTTGCCATTCACTCAATTTTCTACAGCCCTTCATTTTATTTTTGCAAGACACCTAAGGGTATTTATAGAGCCTTAGGATTAGGGCTACACGATCATCAATAGTCATTGTTAATTCCCACATGTTGTTTTACAATTAACGACCAGATTTGATTCCTAAAATTTAGGGTCAGTAGTCAACATTGACTTCCTAAAATTTAGGGTTAATGGTCAATGGTTAACGGTCAATCTTAACTCCTAAAATTTAGAGTCACAGTCAACATTGACTCCTTAATGCTAGGATTGACTTGTCATTATTGGTTTTTCTCAATGACCTCATTACATTTCAATAATATTTATAACATTAAATCAATACATATAACCGTGTGAAATGGTGTTGATAACAAACCCAACATTAGCCATTAAAGATAGGCTCAACAATCTCCCCCATTGGATTTGTTGGCAACACATTAAATCCAACCATACGCAACATCCCCTGTACAAAGTCATTTGGCTCCCCCTGAAACATGCATCACTTGCTACTCCCCTTGTCTACTTCTCCACCTTTACAAGTTCTCCTCATTTATCCATCAAGCTACTCCCCTTTTTTACTAGTATATACTTTCTTTAGATTTATGCAAAAAATCTCTCCCTTGACAACAAATCCAAAGAATAATAATAAAGGAAAAGGGAGAGGGATTAGCAAATACCTCAACCTCAAGGGGTTGGCTGAACACATAGGATCAGCCTTAACTTTTGGAACATTTCTCTTGATAGAGGTTTGGTGAATATATTGGCAACTCGCTCTGAGGTAGGCATATAGTCTAGTTTTACTTCATTTTTCTTCACCTTTTCTTTAATGAAGTGGTACTTGATTTCAATGTGTTTAGTTCTAGAGTGTTGGACAGGATTCTTTGACAAATTGATGGCACTCTGGTTATCATAGCCAATTAGCAATGGTAGTTGTACATCCATTTTTATATCTTTAAGCTGTTGTTTCATCTATAGCAGTTGAGTACAAGCTTAAGTCATAGCCAGATATTCAGCCTCTGCAGTACTTAGAGTTATTGAATTTTGCTTTTTGCCTAAATAAAATGCACAATTGGATGTTGACTTTCTGTCATCACAATTTTCAGCCTAATCCGCATCTGTATATCCATACAGATTAAGCTGTCCTCTCCTATCATAAAGCAACCCATAATTAGTTGTGCCCTTCACATTCCTTAGAATTCTCTTAGCTGCCATAAGATAGGACTCCTTGGGGTTACTTTGAAATTTAGCACAAAGGGTTATAGCAAAAACAATATCAAGCCTTAATGTTGTCAAATACAATAAGCTTCCAATCAACTTCCTGTATTCCTTTTGATCAACCATGTTGCCTTCTTTATCCTTGCTTAACTTTGTTCCAACCATGATAGGAGTGTTTACTTCTTTAGAATTCTCCATCCCAAACCTTTTCAATAGCTCACAAGCATACTTTTCTTGGAAGAAAAAAATTCCAGCCTTACTTTGCAATACCTGTAATCCTAAAAAGAATTTCATTTCACCAAGCATGGACATTTCGAACTTCTTCTTTATCTGTTCAGCAAAGGCAGTGCATAGGGCCTCTTTTTCTGCAGCAAAGATTATGTCATCAACATAGACCACAACAATTAACTAGCCCTAATTGTCTTCTTTGATATACAAGTTGCTATCCACATTCCCTTTTCTAAACTTTATGTTTTTAAGGCATGTATCCAACTTTAAATACCATGCTCTTAGAACTTGCTTTAAGCCATATAAAGCCTTGTTCAATTTGCACACACTTGAGCCATCAGATCAAGTATAAAACCATCAGGTTGTTCAATAAATAACTCTTCTTTAAGCTCTCCATTTATGAATGCAGACTTCACATCCATCTGATAGATTTTGTAGTTCCTCTGAGCAACAATGGCCATGAATATTCTGATTGCTTCAAGTCTGGTCACCGGAGCAAAGGTCTCTTCAAAGTCAACACCTTCTAGTTGTGAGTAGCCTTTGCAGACAAGTCCTGCTTTGTTTCTTACCACCTCACCTTTTTCATTGAGCTCATTTCTAAATACACACTTGGTTCTAATGGTGTTTTTCCCTTTAGGTCTAGGGACTAAACACCAAGTGTTATTCTTTTCAATTAGGTCAAGTTCTTCATTCATAGCACTCACCCATTCCTTGTACTTTAATGCTTTTTCCACAAACTTGGGTTCAACCTCGAAAATTAATAAGGTTTGTTCATCGTCCTTTAGTCTTCTTCTGTTCTGCACAGAGTCCTCTTTCCTACCAATAATGTTTTTGGCTTCAACTTCAGCTCTGACTCTTTTATGAGTTTAGAAACACGTTGATTCCTCTTCTTCATCACTTGTAACTTGAGAATCAACATCTTCCTCATGTTGGACAACCTCTGATTCATCAT
This sequence comes from Ceriops tagal, assembly GCA_021533255.1. NCBI lineage: Eukaryota > Viridiplantae > Streptophyta > Magnoliopsida > Malpighiales > Rhizophoraceae > Ceriops > Ceriops tagal. The sequence goes on along the minus strand of CM038609.1, from coordinate 5,663,815 downwards.
TGTCAGACTCTCTTCGGTTGTCATCCATGGCATCTTCAGTTTCTGCATGCTGTGATTGCATTGTAGCACCATCTTTAATCACCTTAACATAAAAGTTGTCCACCATTTTTAGCAACCTTTTATTTTAGCATTTGAAGCCTCTTCCATTTGGTATATAGCCCAAGAATATACCTTCATCAGCTTTCTCATCAAATTTGTTGAGATACTTACCTTTGACTTTAATGAGGTAAGTGCTCCTAAACACTTTAAAGTGTTTTATAGTGGGCTTTTTACCATACCATAGCTCATAAGGTGTCTTTTCTGTATGTGGTGGCATCAAGCATTAGTTTTGAACTTGAGTTACAGTGGTGACAGCCTCTCTCCAAAAGCCATGTGATGTACCATGCTCAGCCAACATGGTTCTTGCCATCTCTACTAGGCTTCTGTTCTTTCTTTCAGCCATTGTTGGGGTGTGTAGGGACTAGCATATTCATGCTTCACTCCATTTTTCTCCAAATATTCTTTAAATTTGCCATATGTGTATTCTGTCCCATTATCTGTCCTGAGCCTTTTAATTTTTCTCCCCAACTGGTTTTTAGTTAGTCTTTTGTAGCTCTTGAAATTATAGAGAGCCTTTGATTTATGTTTCAAGAACATAATGCAAGTCATTCTTGTAAAATCATCAATGAAGGAAATGAAGTACTATCACCCTTGATTGATCTTTGTCTCATCGACCTACAGATGTCGGAGTGGATGAACTTTAATGGCTTTTTCATTTAGATCTCCAAATTTTTGTGGGGAGCATTTACCATCTTCCCCTTTTGGCACGTGCTGCAAATTACGTATCTCTCTCTTCTCAGCTTAGGTATATCATTTATAGCTTTATTTTTGGATAGCTTGTTCAGCCCTTTTTATCTGAGATGTCCCAATCTTTTATGCTATAATAAGTTATCATCTTTGGTGCTTATGTAACATGTGTTTATGCTTCTAGAAACTTAGTATAAGTTTCCATGTGTTCTTTTACCTTTAGTGAGAACGACACCATCTTTTAGTCTCTTTATTGTGCAGCCACTCTTGTTGAAAGTAACTTCATGTTCATCATTGCAAAATTGGCTAACATTGATTAGATTGTGTTTTAGCCCTTCAATATAAAGCACTTTCTTCAATTTTAGTTTTTTTTGCATCAATTTCAGCAACACTAATACCTTGAATCTTTAAGGCACCATTATTGCCAAATTTGATTGACCCTCTATCATATTTAGCTACTCCCTTCAATATCTTAGAATCTCCTATCATGTGTGAAGAGCAACTACTATCCAGGATCCATGAATTTTCTTTCTTGGAAGCTTTTAAGGCTACTTCCACAACCATAAACGTTTCTCTTCCTCTTCTTCTTTTTTGGCCAAATTGTGGAGTTTGTGTAGGTGTTCTCCTTTGCATTCCTTGACTGGGCAGCAATGGTTGGCATGTTCTCCTTTGCATTCTTTGACTGAGCGGCAATGTTAAGCAGTCCTCAGCAACATGTCCAACTCTTTCACATCTTCCATAGATCTTTCCCAATAAATCAAACCTATTTCTCAGTGAAATATGACTTTTTTCTACCTGAGACTGCCTCCTTTCTTGATAAAGTTTCCCCTTAGACTCTTGCCATACATTTCTCTTCATTCTCGGCCTATTACTCCAACACATATTTGCCTTGTGCTTATACTTACCACAGCTCTAGCAAAATCTTTTAAACCTGGATTTATTTCTTTTACCAAGTTCATTTCTCCTTTCTTTAGCAATTGGTGTGGCAGCCTTCTCTACGTCTTTAACAATCTGTCTCCTTTAAATAGGAGTCTCCATCATGTCTTTCCTAACCTATTTTAACTTGGGTTGGTCTTTCTTCTCCATCACATTATTGTGCTTGCTTTCGAGCACATACACAATCTTCTTCTTTTCTTTTACCTTCTCACTTGGCTTCTCAATGTAGCCAAGTCCTTTCTTTCCCATGGAATGAGGTTTTTGATTGCTTAGACACTCATCTAACTTTTTGGTAGCATCCTCCTTAATGGTACTTGTTGATGATGACTCTCATTTCACTTCCATAGCCTGCATAAAGCTTTCTTCATGCTTCTTTAGCTCAGACTCAACCTTATGAAGCTTGGCTTGCAAAATCAGCACCTCTTGCTCTTGTGCAATCACCTTAGCATTAAGGTCTTTGTGTATCTTGCCATGCTTTGCCTCAAGTATGCTCAACTCTTCAATTCTCTTCAAGTACTCTTTCTCTTTTGTTTTAAACTCCTTTACCTTTACTTGGAGATTAGATTCATTAGTAGAAGAATTTTTACACAGCTTCTTGAGATGAATTACCTCTTTTTCTAGCTTGCTGTTTTTGCAAAAACAAGCTCTCATCTTATTCTCAAGTTGTTGCGACCACTCATCCTGTTCCTCTTTTGTTGATTCCTCCTCACTTGAAGATTTTTGGTCATCATCTACTTGAGCAACAAGTACATCCTTTGCAGCCTCATTATCAGAATCATCATCCCTTTCTTCTTCAGATTCTTTTTCCTCTTGCTTGCTCAAGAAATTTCTTCTTTTGGATTTGAAGAATTTCTTTTTCCTCTTTGCACCTGAATTTTTAGCTGTGGAGTAGCTGGATTGCTTTGGCTTCCTCCTTAGGGCCAACTCATCATTATCCTTATTATTGGCTTCTCTTCTTTTTGGACAGTCCACGATAAAGTGCCCAATTGCTTCACACCTGAAGCACTTCAAGGGTAATTTTCCCTTGTACTTTCCCTTTTCCTTTCCTTAAGTTCCTAGTGATGTATGCCATGACTTCATCTAGCTTAGTATCACCATATTTTTCTTCAGAGCTGCTGTTGGACTCCTCTTCTTGGTCTTTAATCTTTAATTTCTTCATTGCCTTGAAAGCCAACTCTTTCTTAACCTTAGATTTCTTTTCTTTCTTTATTGGGGCTATTCTTATTTCATAAGTCACCAATATGTTGTGCAGGTCATCTGAGGGCAACCTATCCAGATCTCTATCTTTTATAAAAGAGACTTTGGCATTGTAGGCTTCTGGTAAGGTTCTGAGTATTTTCCTTACCACTATGGCATTGTGTGTCTCCTTTCCATAGTCTCTGATAGAGTACACAATTTTGTTGACTCTTGTGAATAATGCATCCACAGTCTTATCATTTTGCATCTTTATGTCTTTGAATTTGCTCCTCCAGATTTACTGCTTGGCTTCCTTCACAACCTTGTCTCCTTCATAGATGTTCTTCAGTTTGTCCCAAATTTGTTGGGCTATGTTGTACCCCATCACCTTAGTAAATTCTTTATCTAATAGGGAGGTGTATAAGGCATTTCTTGTCTTTCCATCACACTCTAAGATCTTCTTATCAGCTAGCGTCATAGGATCACCTTCAGCAACAAGGATAAAGCCACTAATAGTAGACTCAAACACATTAAGACCAAGGGACATTAGATATGGGAGCATCCTATTGATGATGACTGTTTTGAGTCTCACACTGAGAGAGGGGTGAATTAGTGTGAGATATGCGCTTTTTGCAAATTGATTTGGATTTAACCTCTATGGCTTGTTAGAGCTAATGATCCAATTTTTATCTTCATCCTTTATATGAGTGCAATAGTACGAAAATAAATCAATGCGCAAGCACCTAAGCACACATGACAATTTTTACGTGGTTCAGCCATAATGTGTGAGCTATGTCCATGGTGTGATAGGATCCCTCATAAATCACATAATCCACTTTTGTTATCAAGGGATACAGTTTGGTTATGGAAGAATCACTCCTTAACCATTTACAATGATCTCCCGATCAAGGAGTTGATCTCCTGATCACTCCAAGGGTAACCCACCCTGTTGTTCAATAAATTATTAAGAGTTTATGGAAAAACCTTTCCTGGAGAACAATCAATCAATGTGTATAGATTGTTAGAGTAGAATATGGATCTTCTCCTTCCTTTATTGTCAGTGTTGTCTTACCCACTGCCAGTGTTGTCTCACCTGCTGCCTTTGCAGGATGTCTCTTCTGTTGCCAAGCACATTTTCTCCTCAACTACTGCAAGCTGCTGAACCTACTACTGGGCATGCTTTCTCCTCGACTACTGCAAGCTATCGGACTTGCTGTTGGGTACATTTCCTCCTTTGCTGTTGCAAGCTGCTGGACTTACTGCTATTGCTACCTGCACACACTGCTATTGTTGCCTGCACGTTCTACTATCGTTGTCGGCATGCACTACTATTGTTGTCCACATGTCATGCTATCGCTATCTGTATGTGCTGTTGCTGCTGTCCATGCACGTTGCTAATGCTGTTCATGCATGTAGATGTTGCTGTCCATGTGTGTTGTTTATGCTATTAGTACGTGCTGCTACTGTTGTTCGCATACGTTATTAATGCAGTTCGTATGGGCTGTAATGTTTGTCTGCTGCTGTTCGCGTGTGCTCTTAATGCTATTTACACGTGAGTTGCTGCTGCCTACTGTCCACATGCGCTGTGCCTGTTGTCTATGCTTGTTGTCCATGCACACTGCGCCTGTTATCTACACTCTCTACGCTTGCTGTCTACACTCTCTGCACCTACTGTCAGTGTGTGTTATGCTCGCCGTTCGTGCTCTTTGTGCCGACTGTCCACGCTCTCTACACCTGCTATCCATACACGTTGTGCCCACTGTTTGCACTCCTGCTGTTTGTGCACGCTATGCCCACTGTTTGCACTTGTGCTGTCCGCACACGCTGTGCCTGCTATCCTTGTGCATTGTGCCCATTGTCCACATTCTTGCTACTACACACACTGCTCCTGTTGTCCGCGCACTCTATGCTTAATGTACGCGTGCACTATGCACCTGCTATCTGCATTCTTGCTATCCATGCTCTCTGCGCCTACTATCCATGCACGCTGTGCCTGCTATCGATGCTCTCTACGCTAGCTATCTGCTCGCTTTGCTCCCTTTGTTCATGCTCTAAATGCGCCTACTGTCTGTGCTCTCTACCTGTTGTCTGCACAAGCTGTGCCTGTTGTTTGTGCTAGCTGCACCTACTATCTGCACAAATTATGCCTACTATTTGCATGAGCTGTTGTTGCTGTTTATACGCATTGCGGCTATTGTCCGCACACACTATTTGCGCATGTTGCTCCTGTTATCGGCTTGCACCACTGCCGCTATCTGTGTGCGCTGTTACTGCCTTCTCGTGTCGCTGCTGCTCTCCTAGCGTAATGCAATAGTTTTTCTCACACCATTGCTCCTCTCCCAACATGTTACAGCTATTTTCTCGTGCTGCTATTGCTCTTCTCGCGCGCTATCTGTGTGCTGTTACGTGCTGTTGATGCTATCTATACACGCTGTCGCATTTGTCCACTGTTGTCCGTATGTGCTATTAATGTTGATTGCATACACTGTTGTTGCTGCCTACTGTCCACACGCATTATGCTTGTTGTTCGCACATTCTGCACCTACTGTTTGCATGCGCTGTGCCTAATGTCCACACGTACTGCTCCTATTATCCGCGCTTTTTGTGCCCTTTGTCTGTGCTCTCTGCACATTATGTCCACATGCACTGTGCCCACTGTCTGCACTCCTTTTGTCCGCGTACACTGTGCCTATTATCCGCGCTCTCTGTGCCTATTGTTCGCGCATGTTGTGCCTATTATTCGCGCACTTTGTGCTCGCTGTCCGTACGTTCTACGCCTGTTATCCATGCATGTTGTGCCTGCTCTCTGTGCATTTTGCACCTGTTGTCTGCGCGTGCTATGCCTACTTTTTACGCATTTGCACTTGTTATACACACGGGCTGTGCCTACTCTCTGCGCACTTTGCATCTGGTATCGGTGAGCGGTGTGGCTGCTGTTCACGCGTACTGTGGCTGTCATCCGTACACTCTGTGCCTGTTGTTCGCGTGCACTGCAACTACTGTTAGCAGCCGCTATTCCTGTTATCTGTGCGTGTTGTGTTTGCTATTTGTATATGTTGCTGCTACTATTTGCGTGCGCTACTGCTTTCCTCACGTGCTGTAGTAGTTTTCTCACGCCACTGCTGCTCTCTTAGTGCGCTATAGTAGATTTCTCGTGTTGTTGTTGCTCTCCCTATGTGCTGCAGTAGTTTTCTTGCATTGCTGCTGCTCTCTGCATGTGCTGCAGCAATTTCCTCACACTACTGTTGCTTTTCCCATGCACTACAGCAGATTTCTCACACAGTTGCTGCTTTTCCCGTGCGTGCTACAGCAATTTCCTCATGTCACTATTGCTCTTCTTGTGCATTGCAACTGTTTTCTCATGCCGCTGCTACTATCCCTGCATGTTGGTTGTTGGTGTAAGACCCTTCTACTGCTGCTTCACCACCTGCCGGCTACTGCTCCACCTTTTACTGGCAGTTGCTCCTTCTTTCTTTCTCTCCTTGGCCAGCTACCTTGTTGCCTTTCCTTGGTGGCTACTGCACTCTCCTTGGTCGATTACCTCGCCTTCTTTCCTTGGTGGTTGCTACTCTCTCCTTGGTCGGTTGCCTTGCCTTTTTTCCATCTCTCCTTGGCTGGCTACCTTGCCCTTTTTCTTTTGTGGTTGCTGCTCTCTCCTTGGTCGGCTACTTTGCCTTCTTTCCTCTTCTCCTTAACCATCTACCTTGCTTGGTGGTTGCCTCCTCTTTGTCATTCACCTCCCTTTTACCTTAGGTTTGTCACTCACCTCTCTCCTTGCCATTCATTCAATTTTCTATAGCCCTTCGTTTTATTTTTACAAGACACCTAAGGTTATTTATAGAGCTTTGGGATTAGGGCTACATGATCATCAATGGTCATTGTTAATTCTCACATGTTGCCCTACAATCAATAGCCAGATTTGATTCTTAAAATTTAGGGTTAATGGTCAATATTAACTTCTTAAAATTTAGGGTCAATGGTTAATGGTCAACGGTCAATCTTGACCCCTAAAATTTAGGGTTATGGTCAACATTGACTCCTCAATGTTAAGGTTAACTTATCATTATGGGTTTCTCCCAATGACATCATTACATCTCAACGGTATTTATAACATAAAATCAATACATATAATTGTGTGAGATGGTGTTAACAACAAATCTAACACTAGTCATCAAAGATAGGCTTAATAGATTATATATTTTTTATTGATATGAACAAAAATGTTGCATATTTTGTACTATTAGTAGTGAACTTAAACTTGTTGTAGAAAGAGCTATAATATTGTTCAAATTCACATGTTTATACATAAATGTGTGTGTATGTGCACATATATGTGTGATATAATTGATATACTATTTTATATTCTCAATAAAGAGTATTATAAAATAATTAAAAAGGAATATCATTATCATAATTGATATATTTCAAATAAAGATAAAAAATCCATTATTTAACATATACTCAATGATTTTAAGACCCAATTAATTCTTTTTTTTTTTAACTAATTGGCATTAATATCTTTTAAATTTAATTTTAATCAATATTTTTCTTCTTTAATTATATGATTTTATTTGAAAGATCTAAGATTATTCTCAAGATATATTTTGGAGATAATTATTTTATTAATGTTAGTTCCCTCTTTTATTTTTATTAGGTTAAACATATTAAATGACTAAATCTTAGTCCAAATAATAGTTAAAAAGAGCTTTAAAAGATATATTATTGGAGGTGTTGAATTTTATACAAAAGAAGTAGAAAATATAAGAAAACACAAAATAGCAATAATATTGTAAACAAAAAAGTATTATCCTTAGAAGAACATATCACTTATTATGGTGTAATAAAGTAAATGACTAAATTGAACTATTTTGATAGATTTAGAGTTATGCTATTTAAATGGGATTGGGTTAAGTGGAGAGGTTAAAATTTAAAAGACTCGTTATAAGAAAATGAAAATTAATAGTAAAATTAATGATAGATCTAAAAAAAATTTTGAATAATGCAAAATTTATGTATAGTAATAAATAACAAATAAGTATACATGTATATGTATATATATATTACTGTTCCCACAGTCTTGTATGGGTTGTAATTGTTGTCAACTAGGTTTAAGTGTACAAGAAAGTAAAGTCATATAGAAGGGTAAGAAAGTAAATTCACCGCGTAAGCCCTATTAGGGTTTCATGGAGTAGAGTATATAATGGTCTTGGAAGACAAAGAACAGGGAGTCAGCAATATTGAGCATTTAGAAAAACCTAGACAACCGACCAACCAAAGAGAACACCAAACCCTACACGGAAGAACACCACCGGCGATGACGAAGAGAGTAAACAGTGTAGCCGACGGATGAATCGAGTGAACAGGAGCTGTCGTGAATAGTACCACCGTGAACAGTTGCGTCGAGAGAGAGAAAGAAGGAGGAGAGGCCGAAATTAGGGGTTGAACGAAGAGCAGTGAACAGAGGACGGCCAAATCGGAGCCGTCGACGGGAAGGGGAGAGAAAACACAGCCATCGGCGGCCGAAAAATCGAGCAAACCGGTGGACGAAGAGAGAGACAACTTAGCCGACGGACGAAGAGAGAAAACGCAGTCGACAGATGAAGAGAGAGAAAACGCAGACCGGAGAAGGAGAGAAACCCGTAAGGAACGGCACACCACCGGTACACCAGCAGTCGGCGAGGAGACGACACGGCTGGACGGTCGAAAGTGGGTGGACGGCAAAGACCTATACGGCCAGATCGGAAGGAGAGAGAAACCCAACGGCCAAATCAAAGCAGACCGGCAAGAAGAGAGAAACCCGACGGTGAACGGAAAAGTGAAATCCGGTGAAGAGAGAAAGAAATCCGGTGAAGAGAGAAAGAAATTCGGCGAAGAGAGAGAAATCCGATGGGAAGAGAGAGAAATTCGGCTGGACAGCAGGAGAAAGAAAAACGGACAGGCGAGCCGCGAGACAGTGAGATTGTGAGACAAGGAGACGGGTGAGACCGTAAAACGGTGAAAGCAGGAATTGTGTGAAACAACGTAGAAATTCGGCGAAGCATTGAACTCAACGTATTTCCAGACTTCTTCAAGAGAGGTTAGAGAGCGTTACGGTGAACTTCTAAGCGGCAGTGGAGCAGCCTTTCAATTTAACAAAGGCAAGACAAGCTAGAAGAAGAGTAGACATAGTAAGTGACACTTTTTGTATTGTATTTGCTTAGTAATTGCAATATTGAAAGGAGCAGAGAATTAAAGACATCCATTGTAACTTGTATTCACAAGTATAGTGGATAGTCTCGGTAGAGGGAGAGTCCCTACCACCGTGGATGTACGTCATGTTGACGGAACCACGTAAATCTCGTGTTTCCTTAATTTGCTTTACATTCTGTGCTTTGAATTGAGTTGTGAACGCAACTAAAGTATAAGCCAACCCATAACCTAACGAAGACCTAAACAAGAACATCCGTATTGTCTAATAGGCAAGGTGTCTGAAAGGTGACTTTGGGGACTATTGTGATTAATAGGTAGCAATAGATCTACCTTAGTCGAGTCTAAGAAAGATTTTGCTTTTAAGAAGAGGTTAAAGTTGTTCACTTACCTGCGAATTGCGAATTGTGGTGATACTGATTCACCCCCCCTCTCAGTATCACAAACTAGTAGATCCTAGGGAGAAGTCGGGAACTTCAATTGGTATCATAGCACAGGTTCACCAGTTTGAAGCTTGATAGCTTGGTGTACTAGTTTGAAGGGATCTAGAAATTTGACTTCTCATCATACTGAGAAATGAGCGCCGGTACCAGCACTAGCACCACTTACAACAAGAAGGTTCCAATCCTCAACGGAACCAACTACCATATGTGGAGAGCAAGAATGCAAGTGGTATTTGCAACCATGGGAATGAACGTGGTGAAATGCGTACAAGAGGGTTTTGTGGCTTCGGAAGAAGGTAAAGACCCAACCCCAGAGGAGTTAAGGCAGTTTGAGATAAATGGGAAGGTCTCAAACGTCATCATTTCAGCATTGACAGATGCTGAGTATGCTAAAGTGATGGACTGCAAATTTGCTAAGGAGATATAGGATAGATTGCAGAAAATCTATGAAGGTGATGGCAAAATAAAAGAGACTAAACTTCAAGTGTTCAAGGAGAGATATGAATCTCTCAGAATGCAGAAAAATGAGGTAGTCCAAGAGTTCTTCACCAGGGTTATTGATGCTGTGAACGACTTGAGAAGTCATGGGAAGAACAAGAAGGACTCATCTGTTGTGAAGAAGATTCTGAGAATTCTGCCTGAGAGGTTTGCCTCAAAGGTAGCAGCCATAGAGGAGAGTAGAGATCTCAATTCTATGTCTCTACATAATCTCCAGTGCAATCTCATTGCATATGAGATGAGGATAAAGTCAGCTGAAAACTCTGCAACAACAAAGGTATCATAGGAGGCAGCTTTCAAAGCTATAAAGCACTTGAAGATAAAAGAAGAGAAAAAATCATCCAGTGAGGATGATGATGATGATGATGATGAGGAGGAAGAAAGTGAAGGTGAAGTATTGGGTTACTTCATAAGGAAATTCAAACAGGGGTCTAAGAAGGGAAAAGGACAACTGGCCTTGAGATGTTATTGTTGTGGGAAGACTGGACACTTTGCTTCTAAGTGCAAAGTGAAGCTTGATGATAAAGATGAGGATGATGATGATGAGCTGAATTCAAGATGGAGAAGATCATCATTCAAATCAAAGAAGTCCAGTAAAAAGACTGCCAACCCACAGAGGAAGAAGAGAGACTCATTTAAGAGTTATGTGAGTTAGATAAAAGAAGTTGATGAAGAGGAAGATGAAGAATCATCAGATGAGCATGCCTTTATGGCATCAGCTAAAGGTGATAGTTCAACCTCTGAAGAGGAAGAGGAGGTTGATGAAGAAGAGGTAGATCTTGAAGCTGAGCTGCAAGTAGCTTCAAAGGAGATAGTCAGAAGGGGCAGAACCATAAGAAGGTTGAAGACCCATATAAAACAAGTTGAAGCTAAGTCTGAGGAAGTTGAAAGTCAAAAAGATGAAATAAGGGCTGAGCATATTGACTTGAAGAGAAGATTTGAAGAACAGATTAAAATATGTGAAGACCTTATAGTAGAGCTTGGCTCAAGGGCTTCAAAAATTGAAGAAATGGAGATAGAGTTGCTGAGACTTCAGCAACAACTCAAAAAGAGTGAGGAGAACTTGCAGAAGTTTAAAGTGGTAGGAGAAACAAGCTTTGCAAGAGAAAAGAAGAATGAGACTTTGCCACAGAAGTTGAAAGAGAAGGCTGTGACTCAGGTGAAGATAACTAAAAAAGATAAGACAGTTATCAAACCAAAGCCAGGGCCGAAAAAGATGTATGTGGTTAAAGAGCAGCAACCCATAGCTGCTACGTCTCAGGAAGAAAAGAAAGTCAGCCAGCCAAGGGCAATGGCTGAACAGAAGAAGGAGAAGAAGGTGGCTAAAATGAAAGCCACACAAGCAAAGAAGCCAGCAACTTTGCCTACACAACAAGTAATGAACAGAAGAAAACAAGCTGTGAGTAGACCTAAGAAGAGACAGTTTCAAGGTCATTGCCTTTATTGTGGAGTTTGGGGTCATAAGGCGAGTAACTGCTGGTGGAGAAGGCCAGTATATGTCTCCAACTTAAGAAGATATGATGCTGCATACAGGGGGAGACAATACAGGATTCAGAAGAGAACACCTGTCATGAGTTCTTACATATACTGTAAAAGGCGAGGACACACTGACGAGGATTGTTGGTGGAAGCCCAAACCAATAGTTTCAAAGAACAAGTTTGCTATATTGGCAGACTTGGAACAGTGTGAAAGGTGTGGGCAGGATGGCCATAATGCCAAGAGATGCATGACACTTCTCCCTGAACAAGAAAAGGCACTCAATGGCACAATGAAAACAAGTGGTGCAGTTAAAGCTGTGAAAAAGAAGAAAGCTATCTTCCAGCCAGTTCAGAAGAAGGAATACAGAGCAAAAAAGGAGGTAGCTAATATAGCTGAAATTGCACTAAAGGCTGACTATAAGGATAAGCAATGGATCCTTGACAGTGGATGCACTTCACACATAACGAGAGACAAGAGTAAATTGTCAAAGCTAAACAAGTCAAGAGAAGGCAGAGTCAAGTTTGGCAATGATGATTCACTCAACATCAGTGGTCAGGGGTCAGTAAACATTGGAAGAGGAAAGTTGAAAGATGTTCTGCATGTTGAAGGACTCAGATATAATCTAGCATCTGTCAGCAAACTATGCAATGAAGACCATAAGGTAATATTCACAAAAACAGGTTGCCAGGTAAAGAGTAAAGAAGGCAATACTGTTGCAGTTGGGAAGAGAACAGCTGGAAATTTGTATGTGATTGATGAAGAAAAAGATCCTCTTGCAACTAAGACTATGCAAGAAAGAAAGCCAAAGAAAACATGGACTAGTGCTCATCAAGAAAATCAGATCACAGGTGACCCATCAGCAGGTGTTACAACAAGAAAAAGAATTGTGGGAGTACTGCTTTACTCTCACAAGTTGAACATAAATCTGTTGAAGAGGCTACACAAGATCTAACTAAATCTCTTTCCACAAAGCTGTTTGAAAAGCACAGAATGAGTCTGTCTGTGCGAATGCCTCCTCAAGCCTGAAAATCAGGTGAATCCTCCATCTCTACTTTGCGAGTTTTTCAAATTTGTAATTGGTTGGCAAAGGGGGAGAGAAGCAACAGTGCAGGGGGAGCTGTTAAGAAAGGGGAAGTGCATATTTAGGGGGAGTTGAAATTGCTGCATAATGACTTTTGTTATGAGTGTTGCCAACAATTACAAAGGGGGAGATTGTTGTTCCCACAGCCTTGTATGGGTTGTAATTGTTGTCAACTAGGTTTAAGTGTGCAAGAAAGTAAAGCCATATAGAAGGGTAAGAAAGTAATTCACCGCATAAGCCCTATTAGTGTTTCATGGAGTAGAGTATATAATGGTCTTGAAAGACAAAGAATAGGGAGTCAGCAATATTGAGCATTCAAAAAAACCTAGACAACCGACCAACCAAAGAGAACACCAAACCCTACACGGAAGAACACCACCGGCGAGGACGAAGAGAGTAAATAGTATAGCTGACGGACGAATCGAGTGAACAGGAGCTGTCGTGAACAGTACCGTCGTGAACAGTACTGCCATGAACAGTTGCATCGAGAGAGAGAAAGAAGGAGGAGACGCCGAAATTAGGGGCTGAACGAAGAGCAGTGAACAGAGGACGGCCAAATCGGAGCCGTCGATGGGAAGGAGAGAGAAAACATAGCCATTGGCGGTCGGAAAATCGAGCAAACCGGTGGACGAAGAGAGAGAAAATGTAGCCGACGGACGAAGAGAGAGAAAACGCAGACCGGAGAAGGAGAGAAACCCGTGAGGAACGGCACACCACCGGTACACCAGCGGTTGGTGAGGAGACAACACGGCTGGACGGCCGAAAGTGGGTGGACGACAAAAACCTATACGGCCAGATCGGAAGGAGAGAGAAACCCGATGCCCAAATCAGAGCAGACCGGCGGGAAGAGAGAGAAACCTGACGGCCAAATCAGAGCAGACCGGCAAGAAGAGAGAAACCCGACGGTGAACGGAAAAGTGAAATCCGGTGAAGAGAGAAAGAAATCCGGCGGGAAGAGAGAGAAATTCAGCTGGATAGCAGGAGAGAGAGAAACGGACAGGCGAGCCTCGAGACAGTGAGATCGTGAGACAAGGAGACGGGTGAGACCGTAAAATGGTGAAAGCAGGAATTGTGTGAAACAACGTAGAAATTCGGCGAAGCATTGAACTCAACGTATTTCCAAACTTCTTCAAGAGAGGTTAGAGAGCGTTGCGGTGAACTTCTAAGCGGCAGTGGAGTAGCTTTTCAATTCAACAGAGGCAAGACAAGCTAGAAGAACAGTAGACACAGTAAGTGACACTCTTTGTATTGTATTTGCTTAGTAATTGCAATATTGAAAGGAGCAGAGAATTAAAGACATCCATTGTAACCTGTATTCACAAGTATAGTGGATAGTCTCGGTAGAGGGAGAGTCCCTACCACCGTGGATGTACGTCACGTTGACGGAACCACGTAAATCTCGTGTGTCCTTAATTTGCTTTACATTTTGTTCTTTGAATTGAGTTGTGAACGCAGCTAAAGTATCAGCCAACCCATAACCTAACGAAGACCTAAACAAGAACATCCGTATTGTCTATTAGGCAAGGTGTCTGAAAGGTGACTTTGGGGACTATTGTGATTAGTAGGTAGCAATAGATCTACCTTAGTCGAGTCTGAGAAAGAGTTTGCTTTTAAGAAGAGGTTAAAGTTGTTCACTTACCTGCGAATTGCGAATTGTGGTGATACTGATTCACCCCCTCTCAGTATCACAAACTAGTAGATCCTAGGGAGATGTCGGGAACTTCATATATATATATATATACATATATTATTTATGCTTTGACATGTATTATAAGTTTATTTTTAGTTTTGTTAAAGAAGAAATTTAAATGATGGTCATTGATTTTACTATACTAGACCTTTAGTGCATGTTTGAATCATATAAAGTTTTCTTCAGGAAGAAAAATTTTGTTTTCTTAATCTTGTCCCAATTATATTTTTTTTTTAAAACAAAATTTGACATCTTTATGAATAGACACCTTATTGTTTGACGATAATATATTTTGTAGCTTATTGCAATATTGGTTAGTTGACAAACACACATATCTTAACATTATTATTAAGCTTATCTCTTTTGTTTTCAAGTATATAGGCAACACAAATGCTGCCAAAGACATTAAGGTCATTAATAGATAGTTTGCTTTCAAACTAAGCTTTATAAGAAGTCTTCTTACCTTAAGACTTTGTTAGCAATCTATTAATAAGATATATATAAGTGTTAATAGCCTATATACTTCTAACTTCTTTTGCATTTTTCTTAAATAACAAACATTTATACACCTTTATTAGGGTCATATTATTTCTATGACTCACTTCATTTTATTAATATGTAGGGTAATACATTAATGGTAAAAACTTATTGCTATAAATTTATTTGAAGGAATATAAGGTATACTTATTTTCATTGTCTAATTTGATTTCTTTGATCTAGTAGTCTGATTGCTTTTAACCTAAGCCTTGTAATTTTAGAAAATATTTAAAACATCAAATTTTTGCTTTAAAAAGAAAGTTTAGCATAATCATATGAAATCATCAATAAAGGTTATGAAGTTCCCGACTTCTCCCTAGTATCTACTAGTTTGTGATACTGAGAGGAGGGGTGAATCAGTATCACCACAATTTGCAATTCACAGGTAAGTGAACAACTTCAACCTCTTCTTAAAAGCGAACTCTTTCTCAGACTCGACTAAGGTAGATCTATTGCTAACTACTAATCACAACAGTCCCCAAAGTCACCTTACAGACACCTTGGCTAATAGACAATATGGATGTTCCTGTTTAGGTCTTCGTTAGGTTATGGGTTGGTTGATACTTTAGCTGCGTTCACAACTCAATTCAAAACACAAAACGTAAAGCAAATCAAGGACACACGAGGTTTACGTGGTTCCGTTAACGTGATGTACATCTATGGTGGTAGGGACTCTCCTTTACCAAGATTATCCACTATACTTGAGAATTCAGGTTACAATGGATGTCTTTAATTCTCTGCTTCTTTCATTATTGCAATTACTAAGCAAGTACAATACAAAGAGTGTCACTTACTGTGTCTACCCTTCTTCTAGCTTGTCTTGCCTCTTTTGAATTGAAAGGCTGCTCCACTTCCCCTTAGAAGTTCACAGCAACGCTCTCTAACCTCTCTTGAAGAAGTTTAGAAATACGTTGAGTTCAATGCTTCGCCGAATTCCTTCTCTATGTGGTCTCACACAATTCTTGCTTTCACCGTCTTATGGTTTTGCCTATCTCCTTGTCTCACGATCTCACTGTCTCATGGCTCACCTGTTCGTTTCTCTCTTTCTTGCTGTATAGCTGGATTTCTCTCTCTTACCGCCGAATTTCTCTTTTCCATTCACCCACTTGGCCATCACGGATTTCCTCCCTTTTCCACCGGTGATCTGCTTTTCTTCGTCCTGCCGTCTAGCCTTGTCTAGCCGTCACTCTTCTTTCCGTTGACTCCTCTGTTCTAGCCGTATACCTTTTTTCTCTCTCTTCCAATGACCATCTCCAGTGGTGTCTCTCTTTTTGTCTGTTTCACGGTTCTCTCCTTGTCGTGTCATTCATTTGTCTCATGCCGTCGCAGATCTGCTGTCTACTTTTTTGGTGGCGTCTCTCTCTTCGTCTGTCGGCTTCCTTTTCTCTCTCGTCATCCGTCAGCTACGTTTTCTCTCTCTTCGTCCAACTGCTAGTGTGCCGATGGTGTGTTGTTCCTCACGGGTTTCTCTCTCTTACCGTCACACAGTTTGCTCCGATTTGCTCAATTTGGCTGTTCTTCATTCTGTTCAATTTTCGACGACACTATTCAATTTTTCGACAATACTGTTCAATTTTCGATGACTGCATTGTTCACGACGGCTACTCTTTTCTTTTGCAGGTAGTGTTTTTCTGTGTAGGGTTTGATGTTTTGCCGTGTATTCAATTGTGTTGACCTTCCCCTAATTTTGTCTTCCAATGCCTTTATATACTCTCTTCCATGAAACCCTAATAGGGCTTACATGGCGGATTTACGTTCTTGCCCTTCCATGTGGATTTACCTTCTTGCCCTTTCATGTGGCTTTACTTTCTTGCCCTTCCATGTGGCTTTACTTTCTTACACACTTAAACCTAATTGACAACAATTACAACCTATACAAGGCTGTGGGAACAACAATCTCCCCCTTTGTAATTGTTGGCAACACTCATAACAAAAGCCACTATACAGCAGTTTTAACTCCCCCTAAATATGCACTCCCCCTTTCTCAACAGCTCCCCTTGCACTGTTGTTTCTCTCCCTTTTTGCCAACCAATTACAAATTTGAAAAACTCGCAAAGTAGAGATGGAGGATTCACCTGATTTTCAAGCTTGAGGAGGCATTTGCACAGATAGACTCAATCTGTGCTTTTCAAACAGCACTGTGGACAGAGATTTAGTTAGATCTTGTGTACCCTCTTTAACATATTTAGGTTCAACTTGCAAGAGTAAAGCAATAGCTCCCGCAATTCTTTTTTTTGTTGTAACTCCTGCTGATGGGTCACCTATGATCTGATTTTCTTGATGAGGATTAGTCCATGTTTTCTTTGGCTTTCTTTCTTGCATAGTCTTAGTTGCAAAAGGATCTCTTTCTTTGTCTTCAGACTTACTCTTCTCCGAGTTTGAACTTACTTCTTGTTCCTTTTCTTCAGGTTGGTCTGATTCTTCATCTACATTGAAGTCATCTTCTTCATTGTCCTCAGCTTCTCCATTCTGCATTGTTTTCAATTTCTCATTTATTCTCACATCACTGGAAGTGATCACTTTTCTTAGCTTATACAGGAAAACTCTGTAACCTTTTGTCTTTTCTGAGTATCCCACAAAGATGCCTTCATCAGACCTAACATTGAATTTTACCAAGTTTTGCTCCTTGTTATTCATAAAACATGGGCTGTCAAAGATTTTGAAATACCTGGCTATTGTCTTCTTCCCACTCCATAGCTCATATGGAGTCTTATCAGTATTGGGCCTTAGTAAAACTCTGTTTAGTAGATGTACGGCTGTAAATATTGCTTCTGTCCAAAATCTTGTGTGAAGCTTGGATTCCAGCAGTAGAGTTCTTGCCATTTTAACCACAGCTTTATTCTTCCTCTCTACCACCCCGTTCTGTTAAGGTGTTCTTACTGCTGCCATCTGATGATGAATACCATGCTTCTCAAGGTAATCTTCGAAAGCTTCATTTGTAAATTCAGTGCCTTGATCTGACCTCAATACTTTGATCTTCCTTCCACTCTCATTTTTAGCCAATCTTCTGTATCTCTTGAAGCAATTAAGAACTTCTGACTTGTGTTTGAGATGCATGAGGTAGGTCCTTCTCGAATAATCATCAACAAACAAAATGAAGTACCTCTCACCTTTCAACCCTTTTGTCCTCATCGGTTCACACAAATTAATATGCACAATGTCAAGTACTGCTTCAGAACTGAACTCTTTGGTCTTATACTATTTTCTGGCATGTTTTCCTTTAGAGCATGCTGAGCAAACATACTCTCTCTCTCTTCTGAGGTCGGGAATGTCTTTGATTGCATGAGTAGTGGTCAGCTTCCTCATATTCTTCTGTGATAAGTGTCCCAGCCTCCTATGCCATAGTTGATTTTCTTCTTCTTTTGTAAGTAAACAACTATTTGTCTTGTCCTCATCAATCACGGACAAATTTTCAGCTGTTCTCTTCCTAGCTGCAACAGTATTGCCTTCTTTACTCTTTACTTGGCAACCTGTTTTTATGAATATCACTTTGTGGTCGTCGTTGCATAGTTGGCTGACAGATGCTAGATTATATCTGAGTCCTTCAATGTGCAGAACATCTTTCAACTTTCCTCTTCCAATATTCATTGACCCCTGACCACTGATGTTGAGTGAATCATCATTGCCAAACTTGACTCTGCCTTCTCTTGATTTGTTTAGCTTTGATAATTTACTCTTGTCTCCCGTCATATGCGAAGTGCATCCACTATCAAGGATCCACTAGTTATTCTTGCAATCAGCCTTTAGTGCAACTTCAGTGATATTAGCCACCTCCCTTTTTGCTCTATATTCCTTCTTTTGAACTGGCTGGAAGAAAGCTTTCTCTTTTTTTTTAGCTTTGACTACACCGCTTGTTTTTACTGTGCCATTGAGTGCCTTCTCTTGCTCAGGGAGAAGTGTCATGCATCTCTTGGCATTATGGCCATCCTGCCCGCACCTTTTACATTGTTCCAAGTCTGCCAATAGAGCAAACTTGTTCTTTGAAACCACTGATCTGGGCTTCCACCAACACTCCTTGTTAGTGTATCCTTGCTTTTTACAGCATGTGCAAGAACTCACGACAGGTGTTCTCCTTTGAATTTTGTATTATCTCCCCCTGTATAGAGCATCGTATCTTCTCAAGTTAGAGACATATGCTAGCCTTCTCCACCAATAGTTACTCGCCTTATGACCCCAGACTCCACAATAAAGGCAATGACCTTGAAATTGCCTCTTCTTGGGTCTGATCACAACTTGTCTTCTTCTGTTCATCACTTGCTGTGTAGGCAAAGTAGCTGGCTTCTTTGCTTGTGTGACTTTTATTTCAGTCACCTTCTTCTCCTTCTCGTTTGCCACCCTAGGTTGCTTCTTCTGATCTTTTTTATTCTCAACTATCTTCTTTTGAGTCACAACCTTCTCTTTTAACTTCTGTGGCACATTTTTATTTTCTTTAGCCAATGCAGCCTCAGATTGCTGCACTTTCTCTACATTCTTCTCTCCTTCTGCAGAACTCGTTTCTCCTATCATTTCAAGCTTCTGCAATTTCTCTTTGCTACTTTTGAGTTGTTGTTGAAGTCTCAGCAACTCTATCTTTATTTCTTCAATTGTTGAAGTCCTTGAGCTAAGCTCTATAGTAAGGTCTTCACATATTTTGATATGTTCTTCAAATCTTCTCTTCAAGTCAATATGTTCAGCCCTTATTTCATCCTTTTGACTTTCAGCTTCCTCAGACTTTGCTTCAACTTGTTTTATATAGGCCTCTAACCTTCTTATGGTTCTACCCCTTCTGATTATATCCTTTGAAGCTACTTCTAGCTCAACTTCAAGATCTAGCTCTTCTTCATAAACCTCCTCTTCCTCTTCAGAGGTTGAGCTACCACCTTGTGCTGATGCCATATAAACATGCTCATCTGATGAGTCTTCATCTTCCTCCTCATCAGCTTCTTTTGTCTGACTCACATAACTCTTGAATGAGCTTCTTTTCTTCTTCTGTGGGTTGGCAGTCTTCTTATTGAACTTCTTTGATGATCTTCTCCATCTTGAATTTTGCTCATCATCACCGTCCTCATCTTCATCATCACCATCCTCATCTATCATCATCAAGTTTCACTTTGCACTGAAAAGCAAAGTGTCCAGTCTGCCCACAGCGATAACATCTCAAGGACAACTATCCTTTTCCCTTCTTAGACCCCTTTTTGAATTTCCTTGTGAAGTACGCCAATACTTTACCTTCACTTCCTTCCTCATCATCATCATCATCATCCTCACTGGATGATTCTTCCTCTTCTTTTATCTTTAAGTGCTTTATAGCTTTAAAAGTTGCCTCTTTTGATACCTTCGTTGTTACAGAGCTTTCAGCTGACTTTATCCTCATTTCATATGTAATGAGATTGCACTGGAGATCATGCAGAGACATAGAATTAAGATCTCTACTTTCCTTTATGGCTGCTACTTTTGAAGTAAACCTTTCAGGCAGAATTCTCAGAATTTTTTTCACAATAGATGAGTCCTTCTTGTTCTTCCCATGACTTTTAAGGTCGTTTACAGCATCAATAACCTTGATGAAGAACTCTTGGACTGTCTCATTTTTCTGCATTCTGAGAGATTCATATCTCTCCTTGAACACTTGAAGCTTAGCCTTCTTTATTTTGTCATCACCTTCATAGACTTTCTGCAATCTGTCCCATGTTTCCTTGGCAAATTTGCAGTCTATAACTTTAGCATACTTAGCATCTGTTAATGCTGAAATGATGACATTTGAGGCCTTCCCATTTATCTTAAATTGCCTTAACTCCTCTGGGGTTGGGTCTTTACCTTCTTCCGGAGCCACAAAACCCTCCTGTATGGCTTTCACCACATTCATGCCCATGGTTGCAAATACCACTTGCATTCTTGCTCTCCACATATGGTAGTTGGTTCTGTTGAATATTGGAACCTTCTTGCTGTAAGTGGTGCTAGTGCTGGTACCGACTTCCATTTCTTAATATGCTGAACAAGTGAAACTTTTAAATCCCTTCAAACTGGTACACCAAGCTGTTAAGTGTCAAACTGGTGAACCAATACTTTGATACCAATTGAAGTTCCCGACTTCTCCCTAGGATCTACTAGTTTGTGATACTGAGAGCGGGTTGAATCAGTATCACTACAATTTGCAATTCGCAGGTAAGTAAACAACTTCAACCTCTTTTTAAAAGTGAACTCTTTCTCAAACTCGACTAAGGTAGATCTATTGCTACTTACTAATCACAATAGTCCCCAAAGTCACCTTTCAGACACCTTGCCTAATAGACAATACAGATGTTCTTGTTTAGGTCTTCGTTAGGTTATGGGTTGGCTGATACTTTAGTTGCGTTCACAACTCAATTTAAAACATAGAACATAAAGCAAATTAAGGACACACGAGATTTACGTGGTTCCGTCAACGTGACGTACATCCACGGTGGTAGGGACTCTTCCTTACCGAGACTATCCACTATACTTGAGAATTCCAGTTACAATGGATGTCTTAATCCTCTGCTCCTTTCACTATTGCAATTACTAAGCAAGTACAATACAAAGAGTGTCACTTACTATGTCTACCCTGTAACACTCTCTAACCTCTCTTGAAGAAGTCTAGAAATACGTTGAGTTCAATGCTTCGCCGAATTCCTTCTCTACGTTATCTCACACAATTCCTGCTTTCACCATCTTACGGTCTCACCTGTCTCCTGTCTCACGATCTCACTGTCTCACGGCTCGCTTGTCCGTTTCTCTTTCTCTTGCTGTCCAGTCGGATTTCTCTCTCTTATCGTCGGATTTCTCTTTTCCGTTCACCCACTTGGTCGTCACGGATTTCCTCCCTTTTCCGCCGGTGATCTACTTTTCTTCGTCTTGCCATCTGCCCCGTCTAGCCGTCACTCTTTTTCCCATTGACTCCACTATTCTGGTTGTATACCTCTTTTCTCTCTCTTCCAATGGTCGTCTCCGGTGGTGTCTCTCTCTTTGTTCGTTTCACGGTTCTCTCCTTGCCGTGTTGTTCGCTTGTCTCACGCCGTCGCAGATTTGCTGTTTGCTCTTTTGGTGGCGTCTTTCTCTTTGTTCGTCGGCTACGTTTTCTCTCTCTTCATCCAACTGCTGGTGTGCCAGTGGTGTGCCGTTCCTCACGGGTTTCTCTTTTGCCGTCACACGGTTTGCTCCGATTTGCTCAATTTGGCCATTCTTCGTTCTATTCAATTTCCGATGACATTGTTCAATTTTCCGACAATACTGTTGAATTTTTGACGACTGCACTATTCACGACAGCTACTCTTTTCATTTGCAGGTGGTGTTCTTCTATGTAGGGTTTGGTGTTTTGCCGTGTATTCAATTATGTTGGCCTTCCCCTAATTTTGTCTTCCAACGCCTTTATATACTCTCTTCCATGAAACCTTAATAGGACTTACGCGGCGGATTTACGTTCTTGCCCCTCCAGGACTTACGCGGCGCATTTACGTTTTTGCCCTTCCATGTGGATTTACCTTCTTGCCCTTCCATATGGCTTTACTTTCTTGCCCTTCCATGTGGCTTTACTTTCTTGCACACTTAAACCTAGTTGACAACAATTACAACCCATACAAGGCTGTGGGAACAACAGGTTATAAAATATCTATTTCCATTTAGTGAATATGTGCTTATGAGCTTACAAGAATTAGTATATACAGTTGTATAAAAGGGAAGTTTGGACTACTTTCCTTATTGGCTTACATTACATGAAACTTCTCTTTTATAATTATAAGCATGTTAAGTGTTATTTGTTTCCTTTAAAGATTCGACAAAGTAGAGCAATGAACATGCCTTAATCTTTTTGCAATCAAATTAATTCTTTTATAAAGGTAGACATTATATGATTTTCAACCTAATTCAAGTTTACATGAAAGTGTTTTTCTTTCATTGGAACTATAATAAGTTCTTTTCTAGTAGCATCAAATATAATGCAAATTTTGTTTTAAATTTTAAAGAATAGCTTTTCTCCCATAATTGTCATAGACCTAATAAATTTTTATTAATATCAAATACATAGAGGACATTAAGAATTAAGTTGGTACTTGCTTTTGTCTATAATACGGTTCCTTTAAACTTAAATAAAATCACCATTACCAATTTTCACTTTAGATATGAAGGACTCATCTAGCTTTTTAAACATCTTTTTGGAGATATGTGGTTAGTAGAACCATTGTCTACTAACAAAATGTTTAAGTCCTTATAAAATGTGTTGAAGTTTCTACAAATAAATGTTTTTCAACTTCATAGTTTTCATTATTTATAACTGAAGCCTACTATTGATGTTATCCATTATTATTTCTTTTGCAAACCTTTTCTATATGTCATTGTTGGTTACAAACTAAAAGCACCATATTAAGCTTTCATTAACAATCCTTTTGTAAGCAATTGGTCTTTTTGTAGTAGTGGCATAGTGGATGCACCCCTCTGTGTTGCTTAAGTGATGTCTCAATCTTTTCTTTATTGTTCTTTTCTTTATTGTTTTCTAATATAATTCTTTCTTATGCTATGATTTTTCTATGTGCTTAGCTTACAAAGCATCTCTAATGGTCTCTTTTTACCTTATAAACCTTTTTCACTCCTTAGCTTGTAAAGTCCTTATATCCTTGAGAGAATATCCTTTTCCATAAACCCTTTTGGTATGCTTATAAGAACCTTTTAAATAAAAATTTCTTCACTAAGGATTATGATTTGATTGATTAACTTCATCAATTTATCACTATACTTCTTTATAGTCTCAAATTCTTTCATAGCTCAAACTCTTTTTTAGGTTTAGAAATATATTTTTGGTTCTCTCACTTACCTCATATTCTTTTTTTTGGCTTCTCTCATGATTCCTTTGCTATCTTATAGGTTATGATCTTATTAAAAATAATTTATGTGATAATTGAGTTGATAAATGTCAAAAATTTAAATTGGCTTTGTAAGTTAACTTTAGCTAGGCTTCATTACATTTAATTTGATAATTTTGTTAAAATATTCCTAATTAATAATGTTATAATATTTCCAACAAAAGATATTTATTAAGGGCTTAACCATACTATGGCTTAATTAATGAGGAAAAGTCTATACTGTTATTTCCACAGCCATGTATGGGTTGTAATTGTTGTCAACTAGATTTAAGTGTGCAATTAATTTGACATGGAGGGGTAAGAAAGTAAAGCCACATGGAGGGGTAAGAGAGTAATTTGAAGTTACATGGAGGGGCAAGAAAGTAAAACCACAACTTTGCAAGAGGAAACAAAAGAAACCTTACACGGTAAAAACAGAATAGTTGTTGGAAGAAGGAGAAAATTAGAGACGGCCAAAGAATAGAGACCACTGGCAAAAAAA
>CM038609.1:5625347-5639573 GCA_021533255.1 Ceriops tagal | reverse complement strand
AAAAAAAGGAGAAAATCCGAGACGGCAAAAAAGTGTGACGGCAGAATAGGGGCTAGATGGCAGGACGAAGAAAAGCAGACCATTGGCAAAAAAGGGAGAAAATCTGTGACAACCAAAATCAGAGACGGGGCTAGACGGCAGAACAGGGGTTGCAAAAGAGAAAAATCCGACATGGCCAAAGAGGAGAGTGGACGGGCGGCAGAAACACAAGAACTCTCGGCAAAGAGTAGACGGTAAAAGAAAAGAGTGAATGGTAGAACGAAGAGGGGTTGAAAGGGAGAAAATATGAGACGGCCAAAAAGGGTGGATGGCAGAACAGGGGAAATCCGGCTGGACGGTGAGAGAGATCCGGCTGGACGGTGAGAGAAATCCGACTGGACGGTGAGAGAGATCTAGTTGGACGGCGTGAGACCAGAATGTGCGACGGCGTGACGACATCATTTCAACATTGACAGATGCTGAGTATGCTAAAGTTATGGACTGCAAATCTGCTAAGGAGATATAGGACAGATTGCAGAAAGTCTATGAAGGTGATGGCAGACTGAAGGAGGCTAAGCTTCAAGTGTTCAAGGAGAGATATGAATCTCTCAGAATGTAGAAAAATGAGATAGTCCAAGAGTTCTTCACCAGGGTTATTAATGCTGTAAACGACCTCAGAAGTCATGGGAAGAGCAAGAAGGACTCATCGATTGCGAAGAAAATTCTGAGAATTATGCCTGAGAGGTTTGCCTCAAAGGTAGCAGCCATAAAGAAGAGTAGAGATCTCAATTCTATGTCTCTGCATGATCTCCAGTGCAATCTCATTGCATATGAGATGAGGATAAAGTCAGTTGAAAGCTCTGCAACAACGAAGGTATCAAAGGAGGCAGCTTTCAAAGCTATGAAGCACTTGAAGATAAAAGAAGAAGAAAAATCATCTAGTGAGGATGATGATGATGATAAGGAAGAAAGTGAAGGTGAAGTGTTGGCTTACTTCAAAAGGAAATTCAAAAAGGGGTCTAAGAAGGGAAAAGGGCAGTTGTCCTTGAGATGTTATCGGTGTGGGTAGACTGGACACTTTGCTTTTCAGTGTAAAGTGATACTTGATGATGAAGATGAGGATGGTGATGATGAGCAAAATTCAAGATGGAAAAGATCATCACTCAAATCAAAGAAGTTCAGTAAAAAGACTGCCAACCCACGGAAGAAGAAGAGAGGCTCATTTAAGAGTTATGTGAGTCAGACAAAAGAAGCTGATGAGAAGGAAGATGAAGACTCATTAGATGAGCATGTCTTTATGACATTAATACAAGGTGGTAGCTCAACCTCTGAAGAGGAAGAGGAGGTTGATGAAGAAGAGCCAGATCTTAAAGCTGAGTTGGAAGCAGCTTTAAAGGAGATAATTAGAAGGGGCAGAACTATAAAAAGGTTAGAGGCTCACATAAAACAAGTTGAAGTAAAGCCTGAGGAAGTTGAAAGTCAAAAGGATGAAATAAGGGCTGAACATATTGACTTGAAGAGAAGATTTGAAGAACATATCAAAATATGTGAAGACCTTACAATAGAACTTGGCTTAAGGACTTCAACAATTGAAGAAATAGAGATAGAGTTGCTGAAACTTTAGCAACAACTTAAAAAGAGTGAGAAGAACTTGCATAAGTTTAAAGTGGTAGGAGAAACAAGCTCTGCAAGAGAAAAGAAGAATGAGACTTTGCTACAGAAGTTGAAAGAGAAGGCTGTGACTCAAGTGAAGGTAACTGAAGAAGAGAAGACAATTATCAAACCAAAGCCAGGGCTAAAAATGATGTATGTGGTTAAAGAGCAGCAGCCCATAACTACTACGTGTTAAAAAGAAAAGAAAGTCAGCCAGCAGAGGGCTACGGCTGAACAAAAGAAGGAGAAGAAGGTAACTGAAATGAAAGTTACACAAGCAAAGAAGCCAGCTACGTTGCCTACACAGCAAGTGATGAACAGAAGAAGACAAGCTGTGATCAGACCTAAAAAGAGGCAATTTCAAGGTCATTGCCTTTATTGTGGAGTCTGGGGTCATAAGGCGAGTAACTGCTAGTGGAGAAGGCCAGTATATGTCTCTAACTCGAGAAGATACGATGCTACATACAGGGGGAGACAATACAAAATTCAGAGGAGAACACCTGTCATGAGTTCTTGCACATATTGTAAAAAGCCAAGACACACTGACAAGGAGTGTTGGTGGAAGCCCAAACCAATGGTTTCAAAGAACAAGTTTGCTGTATTGGTAGACTTGGAACAGTGTGAAAGGTGTGGGCAGGATGGCCATAATGCCAAGAGATGCATGGCGCTTCTCCCTAAGCAAGAGAAGGCACTCAATGGCACAATGAAAACAAGCGGTGCAGTCAAAGCTAAGAAAAAGGAGAAAGCTATCTTCCAGCCAGTTCAAAAAAAGGAATATAAAGGTAAAAGGGAGGTGGCTAATATAGCTGAAATTACACTCAAAGCTGACTACAAGGATAAGTAGTGGATCCTTGACAGTGGATGCACTTCACACATGACGGGAAATAAGAGTAAATTGTCAAAGCTAAACAAGTCAAGAGAAGGCAGGGTCAAGTTTGGCAATCATGATTCACTCAACATCAGTGGTCATGGGTCAGTAAATATTGGAAGAGGAAAGCTGAAAGATGTTCTACACATTAAAGGACTCAGATATAATCTAGCATTTGTCAGCAAACTATGCAATGAAGACCATAAGGTAATGTTCACAAAAACAAGTTGCTAGGTAAAAAGTAAAGAAGGCAATATTATTGCAGTTAGGAAGAGAACAGCCGGAAACTTGTATGTGATTGATGAAGAAAGAGATCCTCTTGCAACTAAGACTGTGCAAGAAAGAAAGCCAAAGAAAAAGTGGACCAGTACTCATCAAGAAAATCAGATCATAAGTGACCCATTAGCAGGAGTTACAACAAGAAGAAGAATTGTGGGAGCTACTGCTTTACTCTCACAAATTGGACCTAAATCTATTGAAGAGGCTACACAAGATCTAACTAAAGCCACATGGAAAGGCAAGAACGTAAATCCACATGGAGGGGCAAGAACATAAATCCGCTGCGTAAGCCTTATTAGGGTTTCATGGAAGAAAGTATATAAAGACCTTGGAAGACAAAACTAGGGTAAGGCCAACACAATTGAATACACGACAAAACACCAAACCCTACACAGAAGAACACCACCTACAAAAGAAAAGAGTAGCCGGAGTGAACAGTAGCTGTCGAGTGAACAGTAGCCGTCATAAACAGTATAACCGTTGAGAGAGAGAAAGAGGAGACGGTTGACGGCTGGGCTAAACGAAGAACAGGAGCCCATCGACAGAGAGAAAGAGAGACGACAGCCAAAAATCAGAAAAGAAAGATGACGGCCAAAAATCAGGAAAGAGGAGACGACGACCAAAAATCAGAAAAGGGGAGCGACGATAGAACGGAAGAGAGAGAACCGTTGAAAAGGGACGGTTGGCAGAAAAGAGAGAGAAACTCGTGCGTGACGATAGACCATCGGCACACCAATGGTTAGCGAGGAAACGACACGGCAAGAGAGAGAAATAGGTAAGACGAGACCAGATCTGAGCTAGAACGAGTGAGATGAGACTAGATCGGGAACAGGTGAGACCAGATCCGAGCTGAAACTAGTGGATGAAAAGAGAGAAATTTGGCTGGACAGCAAGAGAGAAAGAAATGGATAGGTGAGGCGAGCCATAAAACAGTGAGATCATGAGACAAGGAGATGGGTGAGACCATGAGACGGTGAAAGTAGGAGTTGTGTGAGACAACCTAGAGAAGGAATTCGGTGAAGCATTCAAAGAACTCAACGTATTTCCAGATTTCATCAAGAGAGGTTAGAGAGTGTTCCGGTGAACTTCTAAGCGGCAGTGGAGCAGCCTTTCAATTCAACAGAGGCAAGACAAGCTAGAAGAAGGGTAGACACAGTAAGTGACACTCTTTGTATTATACTTGCTTAGTAATTGCAATAGTTAAAGGAGCAGAGGATTAAGACATCCATTGTAACTGGAATTCTAAAGTATAGTGGATAGTCTCGGTAAGGGAGAGTCCCTACCACCGTGGATGTACGTCACGTTGACGGAACCACGTAAATCTTGTGTGTCCTTAATTTGCTTTACGTTTTGTGTTTTGAATTGAGTTGTGAACGCAGCTAAAGTATCAGCCAACTCATAACCTAACGAAAACCTAAACAAGAACATCCGAATTGTCTATTAGGCAAGGTGTCTGATAGGTGACATTGGGGACTATTGTGATTAGTAGGTAGCAATAGATCTACCTATGAATTGCGAATTGTGGTGATACTGATTCACTCCCCTCTCAGTATCACAAACTAGTAGATCCTAGGGAGAAGTCAGGAACTTCAATTGGTATCAGAGCACAGGTTCACCAATTTGAAGCTTAACAGCTTGGTGTACTAGTTTAAAGAGATCTAGAAGTTTAACTTGTTCAGTATACTGAGAAATGGAAGCCAGTACCACCACCAGTACTACTTACAGCAAGAAGGTTCCAATCTTTAACGGAACCATCTACCATATGTGGAGAGTAAGAATGCAAGTGGTATTTGCAACCATGGGCATGAACGTGGTGAAATGCGTACAGGAGGGTTTTGTGGCTCCGGAAGAAGGTAAAGACCTAACCCTAGAGGAGTTAAGGCAGTTTGAGATAAATGGGAAGGCCTCAAATGTCATCATTTTAGTGTTGACAGATGCTGAATATGCTAAAGTTATGGACTGTAAATCTACCAAGGAGATATGGGACAGATTACAGAAAGTTTATGAAGGTGATGGCAGAATGAAGGAGGCTAAGCTTCAAGTGTTCAAGGAGAGATATGAATCTCTCAGAATGCAGAAGAATGAGACAGTTCAAGAGTTCTTCACCAAGGTTATTGACACTGTAAATGACCTTAGAAGTCATGGGAAGAACAAGAAGGACACATCTATTATGAAGAAAATTCTGAGAATTCTGCCTAAGAGGTTTGCCTTAAAGGTAGCAGCCATAGAGGAGAGTAGAGATCTCAATTCTATGTCTCTGCATGATCTCCAGTGCAATCTCATTGCATATGAGATGAGGATAAAGTCAGCTGAAAGCTCTACAAAAATGAATGTCTCAAAGGAGGCAGCTTTTAAAGCTATGAGACACTTGAAGATAAAAGAAGAGGAAGAATCATCTAGTGAGGATGATGATGGTGATGAGGAAGAAAATGAAGGTGAAGTGTTGGCTTACTTCATAAGGAAATTCAAGAAGGGGTTTAAGAAGGGAAAAGGATAGTTGTCCTTGAGATGTTATTGTTATAGGCAGACTGGACACTTTGCTTCTCAGTGCAAAGTGAAACTTGATGATGAAGTAAGGATGGTGATGATGAGCAGAATTCAAGATAGAGAAGATCATCATTCAAATCAAAGAAGTCCAGTAAGAAGATTGTCAACCCACAGAGGAAGAAGAGAGAC
This sequence comes from Ceriops tagal, assembly GCA_021533255.1. Taxonomy (NCBI): domain Eukaryota; kingdom Viridiplantae; phylum Streptophyta; class Magnoliopsida; order Malpighiales; family Rhizophoraceae; genus Ceriops; species Ceriops tagal. The sequence continues at coordinate 5,634,118 of CM038609.1, read as the reverse complement.
TCATTGAAGAGTTATGTGAGTTAGACAAAAGAAGCTAATGAGGAGGAAGATGAAGACTCATCAGATGATGAAGTAAGTCTGCCAATTGTTTTAGCATCCATCTCACCTGTGTACATACTGCACAAGTAGCCATATACTCAGCCTCAGCTGTGCTCAAAGTAACACTGTTTTGCTTTCTACTTAACCATGCAACACACTTTGAACCCAAGTAGAAGCTGCAGCCACTGGTTGATTTTCTGTCATCTATACTTCCTGCCCAATTTGTATCAGTACATGCTCGTAGTTTTATAGAATCCATGGCCAGATACCACAAACCCATTTCCAGTGTCCCTTTGAGGTATCTTAGGATTCTTTTCACTGCCAACACATGAGATTCCTTAGGATCAGCTTGAAATCTGGTGGTAATGCATATAGCTTGCATAAGATCAGACCTTGATGCTATAAGGTACAGAAGGCTCCTTATCATCTTCCTGTATTTGATAGGGCTCGTACTCCTTCCCTCTTGATCTTTTGTTAACTTGCAGCCCATTGTCATAGGAATACTAATAGGTCTACTATCCTCCATGCCAAACTTTTTCAGCATCTCTTTGGCATATTTCGTCTGAGAAATAAAAGTACCTTCTTCACACTGTTTTATCTGTAATCCAAGAAAGTAAGTCATTTATCCAATCAATGACATCTTAAATTCCTCACTCATCTTCTGTGCAAAATCTTGGCATAGCTCAGAGTGATCCCCTCCAAAGATGATGTCGTCTACATATACTATGGTTATCAGCTGGCCTTTCTCTAAGTTGAACACATAGAGGTTATTATCAACTGTTCCTCTTCTGAAGTTCAACCTTCTCAAATACGCATCCAGCCTGTTGTACCATGCTCTTGGGGCTTGTTTAAGACCACACAAGGCTTTCTTTAGCTTGCACACATGTGTCTCATCCTCACTGATTTGTACTCCATCGGGTTGTTCAATATACACTTTTTCTTTCAGGAGCCCATTCAGAAAGGTTGATTTCACATCCATCTAATAAACTTTATACCTCTTATGTGCTGCCAAAGTTAGGAACATTCTAATAGTTTCTAACCTTGCCACTGGTGCACAAGTTTCATCATCTACTCCTTCTATCTGAGTGTAGCCTTTGCACACCAGCTTGGCCTTGTTCCTCACCACCTTGCCATCTTCATTGTGTTTATTCCTAAATACCCATTTTGTTCCTATGACATTCTTGTTAGTGGGTCTTGGAACTAGCTCCCATGTATCATTCTTCTCAATTTGATCCAGCTCTTCATTAATAGCTTTGACCCAAGCTTTATCTTGTGTAGCCTCTTCAACAGATTTAGGTTCAACTTGTGAGAGTAAAGTAGTAGCTCCCATAATTCTTCTTTTTGTTGTAACTCCTGCTGATGGGTCACCTATGATCTGATTTCCTTGATGAGCGCTAGTCCACGTTTTCTTTGTCTTTTCTTGCACAGTCTTAGTTGCAAGAGGATCTCTTTCTTCATCTTCAGACTCACTCTTCTCCGAATTTGAACTTCTTATTCCTTTTCTTCAGGTTGGTCATCTACATTGAAGTCATCTTCTTCATTGTCCTCAGCTTCTCCATTCTGCATTGTTTTCCGGTTCTCATCTATTCTCACATTACTGGACGTGATCACTTTTCTCAGCTTATGCAGGAAAACTCTGTAACCTTTTGTCTTTGCTGAGTATCCCACAAAGATGCCTTCATCAGACCTAGCATTGAATTTTCCCAAGTTTTGCTCCTTGTTCTTCACAAAACATGGGCTGCCAAAGATTCTAAGATACTTGGCTGTTGTCTTCTTCCCACTCCCATAGCTCATATGGAGTCTTATCAGTATTGGGCTTTAGTAAAACTCTGTTTGGTAGGTGTACGGTTGTAAATATTGCTTCTGTCCAAAATCTTGTGTGAAGCTTGGATTCCAGCAGTAAAGTTCTTGCCATTTCAACCACATCTCTATTTTTCCTTTCTACCACCTCGTTTTGTTGAGGTGTTCTTACTACTGCCATTTGGTGACTAATTCCATGCTTCTCAAAGTAATCTTCAAAAGCTTTATTTGTAAATTCAATGCCTTGATCTGACATTAATACTTTGATCTTCCTTCCATTCTTATTTTCAGCCAATCTTCTGTATCTCTTGAAGCAATTCAGAACTTCTGACTTGTTTTTGAGGTGTATGATGCAGGTCCTTCTGGAATAATCATCAACAAATGAGATGAAGTACCTCTCACCATTCAACCCTTTTGTTCTCATCGGCCCACACAAATCAGTATGTACAATGTCAAGCACTACTTTAGAACTACACTCTTTGGTCTTATACTCCTTTCTGACCTGTTTTCCTTTAGAGCATGCTGAGCAGACATACTCCCTCTCTCTCTTGAGGTCTGGAATGTCTCCGATTGCATGAGTAGTGGTGAGCTTCCTCATGTTTTTCTGTGTTAAGTGTCCCAACCTCCTATTCCAGAGTTGATTTTCTTCTTCTTTGGTAAGTAAACAGTTACTTGTCTTGTCCTCATCAATCACATATGAATTTGCAGCTATTCTCTTCCCAGCTGCAATAGTATTGCCTTCTTTACTCTTTACTTGGCAACCTGTTTTTGTAAATATGACTTTATGGTCTTCATTGCATAGTTGGCTGATAGATGCTAGATTATATCTGAGTCCTTCAATGTGCAGAACACCTTTCAGCTTTTCTTTTCCAATATTCACTAACCCTTGACCACTGATGTTAAATGAATCATCATTGCCAAACCTGACTCTGCCTTCTCTTGACTTGTTTAGCTTTGATAATTTACTCTTATCTCCTGTCATGTGTGAAATGCATCCACTATCAAGGATCCACTGCTTATCCTTGTGATCAGCCTTTAGTGCAATTTCAGCTATATTAGCCATCTCCCTTTTTGCTCTATATTCCTTCTTTTGAATTGGCTGGAAGATAGCTTTCTCCTTTTTCTCAGCTTTGACTGCACCACTTGTTTTTACTGTGCCATCGAGTGCCTTCTCTTGCTCAGGGAGAAGTGTCATGCATCTCTTGGCATTATGGCCATCTTACCTGTACCTTTCACACTGTTCCAAGTCTGCCAAGATAACAAACTTGTTCTTTGAAGCTACTAGTTTGGGCTTTCACCAACAATCCTCGTCAGTGTGTCCTTGCCTTTTATAGTATGTGCAAGAACTCATGACAGGTGTTCTCCTCTGAGTTTTGTATTGTCTCCCCCTGTATGCAACGTCATATCTTCTCAAGTTGGAGACATATACTAGCCTTCTCCATCAGCAGTTACTCGCCTTATAACCCCAAACTCCACAATAAAGACAATGACCTTGAAACTACCTCTTCTTGGGTCTAATCACAACTTGTTTTCTTCTGTTCATTACTTGCTGTGTAGGCAAAGTTGCTGGCTTCTTTGCTTGTGTGACTTTCATTTCAGTCACCTTCTTCTCCTTCTTTTGTTTAGCCATAGCCCTCTGCTAGCTAACTTTCTTTTCTTTCTGAGACGTATCAGTTATGGGCTGCTGCTCTTTAACCACACACATCCTTTTTGGCCCTGGCTTTGGTTTGATAACTGTCTTCTCTTCTTCAGTTATCTTCACCTGAGTCACAGCCTTCTCTTTCAACTTTTGTGGCAAAGTCTCATTCTCTTTAGGCAATGCAGCCTCAGATTGTTGCACTTTCTCTTCATTCTTCTTTTCTCTTGCAAAACTTGTTTCTCCTATCATTTCGAGCTTCTGCACGTTCTCTTCACTCCTTTTGAGTTGTTGCTGAAGTCTCAGCAACTTTATCTCCATTTCTTCAATTTTTGAAGTCCTTAAGCCAAGCTCTATTGTAAGGTCTTCACATATTTTGATCTGTTCTTCAAATCTTCTCTTCAAGTCAATATGTTCAGCCTTTATTTCATCCTTTTGACTTTCAGCTTCCTCAGACTTTGCTTCAACTTATTTTATGTGAGCCTCCAACCTTTTTATGGTTTTGCCCCTTCTGATCATCTCCTTTGAAGCTGCTTCCAACTCAGCTTCAAGATCTGGTTCTTCTTCATCAACCTCCTCTTCCTCTTCAAAAGTTGAACTACCACCTTGAGCTAATGCCATAAAGGCCTGCTCATCTGATGATTCTTCATCTTCCTCCTCATCAGCTTCTTTTATCTAACTCACATAACTCTTGAATGAGCCTCTCTTCTTCTTTTGTGGGTTGGCAGTCTTCTTGCTAAACTTCTTTGATTTGAATGATGGTCTTCTCCATTTTGAATTCGGCTCATCATCACCATCCTCATCTTCATCATCAAGTTTCACTTTGCACTGAGAAGCAAAGTGTCCAGTCTGCCCACAAAGATAACATCTTAAGGACAACTGTCCTTTTCCCTTCTTAGACCCCTTCTTAAACTTCCTTTATTCTCATCTCATATGCAATGAGATTGCACTAGAGATCATGCAGAGACATAAAATTGAGATCTCTACTCTCCTCTATGGCTGCCACCTTTGAGGTAAACCTCTCAGGCAGAATTCTCAAAATTTTCTTCACAATAGATGAGTCCTTCTTGTTCTTCCCATGACTTCTAAGTTCATTTACAGCATCAATAACCTTGGTGAAGAACTCTTGGACTGTCTTATTTTTCTGCATTATGAGAGATTCATATCTCTCCTTGAACACTTGAAGCTTGGCCTCTTTCATTCTACCATCACCTTCATAGACTTTTTGCAGTTTGTCCCATATCTGCTTAGCAGACTTACAGTCCATAACTTTAGCATACTCAACATCTGTCAATGCTGAAATGATGACGTTTGAGGCCTTCCCATTTATCTCAAATTGCCTTAATTCCTCTGGGGTTGGATCTTTACCTTCTTCTAGAGCCACAAAAACCTCCTGTACAGATTTCACCACATTCATGCCCATGGTTGCAAATGCCACTTGCATTCTCGTTCTCCATATATGGTAGTTGGTTCCGTTGAAGATTGGAACCTTCTTGCTGTAAGTAGTGCTGGTGCTCTTTGTACAAATGCCTCCTCAAGCCTGAAATTTAGGTGAATCCTCCATCTCTACTTTGTGGGTTTTTCAAATTTGTAATTGGTTGGCAAAGGAGGAGAGACGCAACAGGACAGGGGGAGCTGTTAAGGAAGGGAGAGTGCATATTTAAGGGGAGTTGTAATCCATTTGCTAAGGAAGGGGGAGTTGTAATCCATTTGCTTTTGGATTATTACTCTAAAAAGATTATGAAGGATTGTTGCATAATGGGTTTTTGTTGTGAGTGTTGCCAACAATTACAAAGGGGGAGAGATTGTTGTTCCCATAGTCTTGTATGGGTTGTAATTGTTGTCAACTAGATTTACGTGTGTAAGTAAAAGTGGCTCATATCTCAGGAATGACAGGATAAGACTAGCATGTCAAATAACCTCATAAAGTGATCTCCTTGGAGTGAACTTGTAGAGGGAATTTAGCATTGCTTAAGTCTTAGTGTGAAATAGCATTGCTTGAGAAAAATAAATTAAGAAGGAGGATAATGTTGAATTTTGAATGGAATAGTAACATGAAGCCACATGGAGGGGCTACCTTGTTTCTGGTTTGTCGTTCCACGTCTCACGGCCTACCTTGCGTTTCTGGTTTGGCGCTTCACGTCTCACACACGTTTCTGGTTTGCACGCTTTGCTCGTTTCAGGACTCACGTACGTTTCTGGTTTGCACGCCTTGCTGGTCACACGACTCACGTACATTTCTGGTTTGCCCTTGTCCGTTTCACACCTCCGGGCAGCTTGGTTTGCTCTCCCGATGGTCTCCTCTTTCACGGTTTCTCCTCTCTTCCCTTACAGACGGTGTGCTGTCTCCTCTCTTACCAATGGTGCGTTTGCCTCTCCTCTTACCGTGAGTCACACGGTTTCCTTCCAGTCATTGCCTGGTTTCTCTTACTGTCCAAGGTCTCCCTTGGTTTGTCGTGTGTTCACTCTTGTTGTTCAACCAGTTTACTCTTCCTTGTTGTAGGATTTTGACTCACCAAGGTCTCACTTGTCGTTGGTGTGTTGTGACCGTACTCTTCTTATTGTCGTTCACCTTGCCTTGATTGTTCTCCTCCTTGCCTGGTCGTCCACCCTTTTGCCGTTGGTTGTGCTTTGTCGTGTAGGGTTGTATGGACGTTCACCTTGTTTGGCTGTGTAGGTTGGTTGGCTGAATTCTCTTTTGGCCGAATACCCTAGCTTGACGTGTAGCTTGTGTTTGGCTAGTTGTCTCCTTGCTTGGATAGTTCCTCCTTTGTGTTTGGCCGGTTGTCTCCTTGCTTAGACGTCTCTTCTCTTTGGACGGTTTCCCTCTCTTCTTGCCGTGTACCCTCTGTTGTTGTCTCTCCTTTCTTTTGCAAGTGGTGTGTTGCCGTTTCGGGTTTGGCCAGCTGCTCCTCCAACATTTTGTGTTTTTCCGAATCTCTCTTGTGTTGGATGGTTTCTCTCTAGGTTTTGGCCAACTCCCTTGGTTGAACAGTTTCTCTTATGTTTTCTGAACTCACTCTTTGTCATTTATGCTGTTTGTCATTTATGCTGTTTTTCTATATAGGGTAGGGTTTTTTCTTGATTGTCTCTTTGGTTGGCCGGTTGTATAGGTTTTCTGAATGGTTGAATTGCCGACACACCCCTAGCTTTGTCTTCCAAGGCCTTTATATACTCTCTTCCATGAAACCCTAATAGGGCTTATGTGGCGGATTTTTGTTCTTGCCCTTACGTAGTGGATTTACTTTCTTGCCCTTCCATGTGGCTTTACTTTCTTGCATACTTAAACCTAGTTGACAACAATTACAACCCATACAAGGCTATGGGAACAACATTATTATTATTTTCTTATAACAAATCCACTGCTTTTGCTCATATTTTATTTTTCCCTTGCTTTTATAAAAGGAACAAGCTTGTGTTTGTTTAAGGACATAGACCTCAAGACCTCTAACTTTGCACCATCATTCATAATCAAATATAAAAGTGCAAATCCTAAGCCCATTAAAAATTATGTAAACTTGATTCTATACTTGGGCTACTTATTGAAATCAATTATGGCTATTTTGATCATGATAATCAAATTAAATTATTTTTATATTGTATATAACAAGAGTGAACCTTATAATGTGCAATTGCACCATATCCAAAGTAGAGGCATAATTGCTAACTCCATTTAAGTCTATCAATAATACTTAAGGATACTCACCACATCTATACAATAAGAATTCCTTTTACCCATCTATTTAACCATTGAAATTGTTTCTTGTCTTGAAAAATAGCATCCTATTCTAAAATTTTATCTAAGCTTAACCAATGACTTTCACAACACTCAATAATAGCATTATTAGACATTTTGAACGAAAGAAGGAATTTTTCTTTTAGCCATTTGTGTGGCTAATAAGGTATACATATAACAAGATTAAGCTCCCTTTAAATTAGCCTTCTCTTTTAATTTTATAATGGTTTAACAATAGGATCATCTCTATTACAGTTATTGGCATAAGATTGATTTTTTGCTAACCTTAAAGAAAAACCTAATAACCTAATTATGGACAAGGTTAGTAACTTTAAGAAATAAAACAAACCCATAAATAAGCAGAGCAAAATATGTCATTTGTTTATCAACATCTTTCTTACCATTTGATTTATTAATTAGAAATTAAGAAGGAACACATTTTTCTCCAAATTAGCCCTTATGTTTAACTTGATTAGAGATCTCATCCCTTTTGATTTTTGCCAAGGTCAATAACTTTTTTGCCTACCCTATTTTACCTTAGGAGTGTAAATATTTATATCTAAAAGAATGGATAGATTTAACATCATTTTTATTTCTTCTAATAGAGTGAACATATTATTGAAGGGAAAATGGCTAAGAACTACTTATAAGATGGCTAGCTAAGCCTTGACATCTAAGATATATCTAATATCTCCATAAATGCTATAAAAACTTATTTTATGGAAATTGACTAACTATGCCATAATTGCTTCAAGAGAGAAAGATCAAGCAATTTAAGACTCAAACACTCTTGTTGCAAAAATAAGCATAATGTTAGACAATCTCTAATTGTACCTTTTAGATATCCTCTAATCTCCTCATAACCATAGATAACATATCCTCTCCAACTTTTATAATCTTTGCTATTCACTTAACAACAAAAGCCAATATAAACACAAAGTAAATGATACCTAAATGTATGTAATGGAATGTCATGTTAAATGTAAAGGAAAAAAGAAAACATATTAGTATAAGGAATACAAAATCAATCATAGAATAAGAATAGTGAATGCAAAAAATAAAAAAGTAAATGCATAATGCACTTTAAGGGTTATTTTTATGGTTTTTTTATCTTAGTGAATGATTTAAAAGGGGGGACCATTATATTAGTTTAATAATAAGAAAGTGTTGTTTGAAGATATATAACTAGGATAAAAGGTCTTTAGACTTTCTTTCCCTCACCTTTATAGGTTATGAGACCTATTGAAGTTCCCGACTTCACCCTAGGATCTACTAGTTTGTGATATTAAAAGAGAGGTGAATCTCTATCACATCCCTTAAAAACACACTGATAACTTAAGCCAAAGTATTCTACTTCTTTAATACTTTCACTCTCGTCAATACGCAGGTATATGAACAACTTCAACCTCTTCTTAAAAGCGAACTCTTTCTCAGATTCGACTAAGGTAGATCTATTGTTACCTACTAATCACAATAGTCTCCAAAGTCACCTTTCAGACACCTTGCCCAATCAACAATACAGATGTTCTTGTTTAGGTCTTCGTTAGGTTATGAGTTGGC